>JAMPIV010000736.1:85000-287552 GCA_024509875.1 Oreohelix idahoensis | reverse complement strand
TAGAAATCCAAGATTTCCTATTAGTGTTCTGATTAGGATCACCTTTTTTTGCTAGAATGAAGAATTTTTGTAAAGAAGGATCTTCTTCTTGCAATTTGATAAATGAGTCACGTGTAATAGTCAAGTGACTATCTTGGTCATTTACTTCATCATTATTAGTTAATGAAGTTTGAGGTGGATCCAGAGCATGTGCTCTTGTGACCACCGCATTGGTAGCTTCAATGTTTTGCTCTTCCCAAACAGCAATCTGCTGTGGGGTACATTCCCTAACTCCGTGAATACGACCAATAATAAGGTCCGCAATAGGGTTTGGAAGTAGACACGCGTGGACCTCTCCCGTGAAGAAAGGAGTAGCAATGTGTATTATAGCAGTAGAATACTTTTCTAACGTGCCACCAAATGTGACACATTTGATGACTTTTCCTGTAGCACAGGATGGATCTACAAGAGATTGCCTAACGCCGACAGTAGTACATCCAGAATCAAACAACACTGAGACTGGATTACTATTTACTAGCCCCTTATGTAATATAAGAGAACCTCTCCCATTATGAGCAACATTAGCAGGAAGAGCGGGCAAAGGATGACCACAGCTTAAAGTACTAACGGTTTTCGGATCAAATAAAGTACTGCATTGGATACATTTATTTGCCCTACCAAAATCAAAAGATGAGCATCCGATAGCATTATGGTCTTTATCATTATTAACCTGTTTATCTGCTCCCTGAGATTCTTGTTGAACAGAGTTTGTCTGTTGATATCTTTTTCTCTTATGTTGCGATCTACCGCGACCATTATTGCCTCTGCAATTATCATTAAAGTCTCTACTGTAATTTTTATCCTGGTTTGAGTTCCAGTTTCCATAACTGTCATTACTATCTCTATGCTGTTGAGAACCTCTATTATCTTGGTATTGAGGTCTCTGCATAAAATATTTCCCTCTATACCGATTACCTTTGTGAAAATTTCTAAAGTTAACCGGAGTAGAATAACGTGTAGTATTCGGTTGTCTCCAGTTCTGGGAAGAAGAATCACCCTGGAATTGATCACTATGGTTCTGGGCATAATTACGATTACTCTTTTTATTGAAATTTTTCTGGCTACCCTGAAATTTACGCATAAAATTTGGGCCATAAGGTGCTGCCGAAGCAACTGGCAGACCTTCTTTCACCTTAGAGTTACTAATGGTTATGTGCGGATGCGCAGTAACATACTGGCTACAGTATTCTTCCATTTCTTTTATGTTTTTAGGCTTACGCTCATGAAGAAAAGATAGAAAAGCTTCATTAACAGAAGACATAACCTTATCTCTAAGTAGTAAATCCATAAGAGCTTCAAATGTATTTTCTGTCTTAGACAACTCAACCCATCGTAAAAAAGTAAGACGGATGCCTGAGATGAATTCAGAGAATTCAACTCCAGTTTCTGGTAACATGGTTTTAAATTTAAGACGATATCCGTCCTCGTTAAGTTGGTACTTCTTTAACAATGCCGCCCTGACAACCTCATAGTTGTTTTTGTCAGGCACATCTACCATACTCAACAAAGTCAAAGCATCACCTCTAAGTATCTTGGACAGATGATACACATATAATGTTTTATCTATATTATGCACATTACATGCACTTTCAAATCTATCTAGATAAAATGTTATATCATCGATTGAGGGATTAAATGCTGGTAGATTAAGCTTGAAATCCTTAGCATTAGTCTTATTTGACACCTTATTTGCATCATTAGCATTACCAGTGTTCAATAACTTTAACTTCTCTAACTCTAAAGCTAAGACTTTTTCATCATGTTCCATTTTTGCTTTTCTCTCATCAGCCTCTCTTTGTAACCTTCTTTCTTCAGCCTCAGCCTGTAACTTTCTTTCTTCAGCCTGGGCCTGTAACTTTTTTTCTTCAGCCTGGGCCTGTAACTTTTTTTCTTCAGCCTCTATTTCAAGTCTCTTATTTTCAGCTTCTTTTTCAAGTCTCTTATTTTCAGCTTCTTTTTCAAGTCTCTTATTTTCAGCTTCTTTTTCAAGTCTCTTATTTTCAGCTTCAGCCTGAAGCCTCTTCTCCTGAAATTCTGCTTCTCTTTTTTGTTTTTCCATTTCCATTTGAAATCTTTTTTCCTCCACCTGCATCTGCAGTTTCTTTTGTTCTATTTCAGCCTCTATTCTCTTTTGTTCAGTTTGTTCTTTCATTTTCTTTTCTTCCGACTTCAATGCCTTGGCATATTGAACAGTCGCAAATTCTTCTAATTTATCACCTGTCTTCCCAAGGGCTTTACCCTGCTCAATAAAGTACTCAAATGTAGACATGATGTCTAAAATGTGAGTACAGAACCTGAAATAATTAATTATCTTATTTCAATGTTAAATAGCAACAAGACTTAATAAAGTGCTTGTATAATCTCTATGTTGAACCCAATCTCTGTGGGAAACAGGAGTTGACACCAACTTGTATTATCAAATGTATAATAATATCACAAGTCACCTCTTAATTAACAGTGCACTACTCAAATCAGTGCATAACCATCAGTTATTTATCATAACTGCACTACAATAGTGCATAAGCAAAAAACACCAGTTAGTTATGATAAGTGCACTATAGACCAATAGTGCATGAGCATATATTAACAATAGTGAAAGCTAACTATGCAAGAACTATGTAAACAATAACAAGACAATGTAAACAATAACAAAGGTCACCAACAATGTAAACAATAACAAAGATCAAAGTCAATGTAAACAACAACAAAGATCAAAGTCAATGTAAACAACAACAAAGATCAGAGTCAATGTAAACAATAACAAAGATCAGAGTCAATGTAAACAATCAACAAAGATCAAAGTCAATGTAAACAACAACAAAGATCAAAGTCAATGTAAACAACAACAATACGAAAACATTCGCATAAGTCAAATACACAAACAGCAAAACTAAAAAGAAATATGCGAAGATATGACTAACAAATGACGCTACAGTGTATACACAAAAATATACGTAAAGAACTGAATAATAGCAAAGGGGAGACCTACAAATACAAACAATCGAAATCGAAACTAAAAAACACAAAGAAAGAGAGAAAAGAAAAAAGAAAAAAAAATATATATATACAAGAAACAAAAATAAAGCACAACTCGTCACAACTAAACAGATATAGCAACGATTGTCGCTAGCAAATTTCACTGTAGGAAATTCGCACAGTCCCTAACGAAAACGCTAACAGTAGAACCTCTGTGACGTGGTATCTTCTACTGCAAGACACCGCCCAACCGAGAAAACCCGCTGAAATATAAACATATAAATATACAAATAACAAATAACATATAACACATAAACATGTATCATGAAAACAATAGGAGAAAGTGTGAAAGTACAGAAGGCTCAGTTAGAACATAAGGGCACAGTTCACAAACAAAACAGGCCACTTAACTTCTATAAATCCAGCGTCAGCACGGTGCAGAACAGGATGTAATCAGCATTCTGAGGATAATGATCCAACGTTGATTAACTTCTGCTCCCATAAACAGCCATGACGAAGGAAATGAGCTTCTAATACTGCAACAGTTGTTACGGCACTTGACCTTCTGAATCTTCTAAATTGATTTAACCGGCACTTGACCTTCTGAACCCGCAACAGTACCCCTGAGACCGGAACAGTTGTTACGGCACTTGTCCTTCTTTTCACCAGATCAGGAAATCCATTCGCTCGGTACTTGTCCTTCTAATTTTACATAAACTTCAATATTGCCGAGCAGCGCCGGGTAGTTTCAAAATCAGCAACTGTCAGAAAATCCGGATACTTTCAATAAAATTTCTTGTAAGGTGGTAGTTGATGCTGTAGTTGTATCTAGTATGATGATGATGTCTGGGTTTGCTGACCCCCTTGATAGCTGGAATCAGAGTGAACCAACCTATGGCCACCAAAAATGATATGGTGCGCCAAAATATCAGATGATAGAACCAGCTCTGGCCACCAAAAATGATAAGGGTGGATTTGAGCTGAAGTGGTAACTTGCCACCCTTATCGACACCTGGTATTAAAGTGTAAGATGTAGGTGTCTTCTCTGATTTAGGATGTTGCTGTGTATGTGGTAGTGGAACAGTTCACAGGGTTATCACACAGGCAACATGACGTGTAGAGTCATAGAAAGGGTAACTTCGTTGTATAAGTTTCTTCCATTTATTGCACGCCACAAAACAGTCATGATACTTATGACATCAACATAGTTAACGAGTTCAGCAAGATGATATGGCACATTGAAAACAATTTCTGTAGTCAGCAATGACAGCTGTTGTATATATGCGTCATAAGACATCACAGTTCAATAGATTCAGAAATTCATAAATCATAGAGTTCTA
Organism: Oreohelix idahoensis; assembly: GCA_024509875.1. NCBI lineage: Eukaryota > Metazoa > Mollusca > Gastropoda > Stylommatophora > Oreohelicidae > Oreohelix > Oreohelix idahoensis. Next base: position 283,197 of record JAMPIV010000736.1, on the reverse strand, counting down.
GTTCGTGAAGCTGTATAAATAATAATAATTTCTATAACTTCTGCAACAGTGTCAGCTACAGATCTTCAATGTTCATAAACAATAATAAATGCTCCCATTCTGATGCTAGCAGATCAGTTGTATACAATAAGTCCGTTCACTGTCTGCACGTGAATAGCATACATGGGCTACAGGTCAGCTCGACCTTTATAATGTTCCTAAGTCTAACCATCTGACTTGGACGTGATCTCTGATATAACGAATCCTGGAACACAGACAATAGTCTTGTTGGTCTAGAGCGACCCATATATATTTAACTAGTTCAGGTATAAAGATACCGGTGACTTAATCCTAGTCAAAGTACCTCTCCATTTTGAATCACACAGGCGAGCAAATAGGCGACAAAATGACGAACCTCTAGATGTTAGCATAAAGTTCGATACAAGAGGAATTACCTTATTTCGGAAAATCAACCATGAACATATGCCTCCAGGCAGGCTGCATAATACTTGGAAATAGTCTAGTTAGCTAACTAACTCACAACGACAATGTATTTCCCTCAGAGAATCACAAGACGCAGGTGCGTCTGCTCGCTTCTTAAACCATTTCTCAACTCTCAAACTGGGCGGAACACACAGAACGAACTCCCAGCTTTTGACATGCGCAGAACGACAATCTCTGAGTTGCCGTTCACAATAAGACGATTCTAAGAACATTCGAGATAAAAGTCTTACACAGTCGAGCCTTTTATGGTCATGAAAAGAAGCGTTAAGAAAGGTTTCAGACATCTACCATAGTTGACTGGTACTACCAAATAAGGAGATGTGGTCACGCTTCGTTCAAGAAATTATAGACCGAACGTGTCTCTATACAAGAGAAGGCAACTCCTAAAAAATTGTAGTCTCGATAACTCGGATTATGTCCCTTTGACCATAGAAAACATAATACACACTTCAGTCAAAAAAATGATCATACATATGGAAAATGTTTATACAAACGAAAAATAATAATGATCCGTGCGTAACACAGTCCTTGTTAGGACTCTACCTTTTGTCTCCTATATCTTCAATCAATTATCTCAGACCAACTGAAATATAACCAAAACAGTCCTTGTTAGGACTCAATCTATTGTCTTACATAACTTCAGTCTATTGTCTCAGATAACTAAAACCTGAAATATAACCAAAACAGTCCTTGTTAGGACTCAATCTATTGTCTCATATAACTCAATCTATTGTCTCACATAACTTCAGTCTATTTAGATTACTCCCACCTGAAATATAACCAAACAGTCCTCGTCTCATATACTCCTATCATAAGAACATAACAATATTGTTAGGATATATATTACCAGCCAGTTTAGCACTTGTCAGAGAGGGCCTGGTATATTATAGGGGGAAGGAAACGGTTGCATCACACCAAGGTATACATATTATTGGATGTATTCATGTATTGAATTTATATTATGGGATGTATTCATGTATTGGATTTATATTATTGGATATATTCATGTATTGAATTTATATTATTGGATGTATTTATGTATTGAATTTATATTATTGAATGTATCCATGTATTAATTTATCAGAAAGAATGTTTTGCAAGTAGACACCTGTCTTGTCTCGCTATTGCTAACTCATACTGTGCCATGTTGTCATTCATCTTACATGCAGACACCTGAGACACACGCTCATTTCATACACAATGGAAATAGGTGGGCTTGATTACAGAAATTAGCCCCTATTTTTACTTGTTACAGGTTTTATTCGTGTCATCAAACCTGAGGTCGTATGTCGTGTCAATCCAGCTGCCTGGAGCGTCGCAGGAGCACAGTGATTGCGCAGGATCTACCTCTTTAGTCCCCGTCAGTCTTGGGTGGGCTAACGAAACGACCATCAGCGGGTGCTGTGTGCAAGAAACTAAGAAGGACATAACTTTTGAGAGATGAGTACACATTAGTACCATTTCTGTCAGCATTGTGAGCAAAGTAACTGTCAGTGACGAGAAAGCGAGTTAACATAGCAAGAGACAAAAATAACAGCATAGCTGATACATTTTATATACTTAATTAACAGCACAGCTGATACATTTACTATAAGTGATTAACAGCCCAGCCGATATAAATTTGTTTTCTATAATTGGAAGACTTGTAATATATATAAATATATAAATATGCGTGAATCATTTGTGAACTTACAAATCCATTACATTCCATTGTTTCAACATTCACCCTTCGGCACAAGAGTAGGTAGTGTATATACTAAATAAATAATAAGTATTTGAAGACTTGTCAATTTTATCATTGTTAAGTAAAACCTGTTTCCTTGTCTTAATATCACAGCTAGTTACATAGCGGAGATGGCAATTTATGTCGGCCTCCTCTCTTCTAATTTTTCGAGATCAGATCATTCACAGCCGTAACTAATTTGTGATACCAGTACTTCTCTCAGACACTGGGACTTTACCATTTTCTGCAGAAATTATATTTCTGTAATTGTCAGTACTATACTGATCCAAGAGCCAATAAGAACCTCACGCCACACTGGGGGCTCGTTCCTATGATATTTCTGTATATCTTGAGCCATACTTAGTCTATTCATCTATCTACACTCTATCTTGTGCCACCCATAGATAACATAAAAAAATTTTTTTTGGGAGAAAATCATAATAGGTTTTTTGTTTTAAAAATTGTTTTCTTAGGACCATTTAGTACTCAGTAAATAGTTGATGCTCACAAAGTTGCACGGAAATTATTTGTTCATTTAAATTAATTAAGTTTAATTACAAATATTTGGATATAGTAAAATTACATACCCTCTATTAGTAACGCCATGGCTGATCTAGTGAAGATCAGAACTGCGATCATGCAGATGGGTAAGGAATTAAATATGACAGGTGATGCTCTTACTCAGTATGTCACAACAGAAGTGAACAAACACATGGATAGGGAAGAAAGAAAGTTACAATTAGAGACAGAAGCCAAAAGACTGGAAGCTGAAAGAGAAGCCAAAAAGACTGGAAGCTGAGAGAGAAGACAAAATACTGGAAGCTGAGAGAGAAAACAACAGACTGGAAGCTGAGAGAGAAGACAAAAGACTGGAAGCTGAGAGATAAGACAAAAGACTGGATGCTGAGAGAGAAACTAAAAGGTTAGAAGCGGAGGAAAGGAAATTACAAGCAGAGAGAGACCATCAGTTGAGATTAAAAGAGCTTGAAATTCAGGCAACTACTGGCAATAATGGTGGTAGCTCACCTCACTCTGAGAGTAGCTCCATCCACAGCACCTCAATTGGGGCCATGAATTTTCATCTGGACCCATTTGTTGAGAAAGACGATGCCATTGAGTCGTACCTGGAAAGATACGAAAGACTTGCCACTACCTATAGCTTAGTGAAAGAGAAGTGGTGTCTTAAACTATCTCAGGGATTGAGAGGTGTGGCCTACGATGCATATTTGAAGCTCTCAAGAGATGACCAGGAAGATTATGAAGTCCTGAAGCAGGCACTGCTTGTGAGATACGAAAATAGCTCAGAATCATATAGAAGGAATTTCCGAACAGCTAAACTTCTTCCAGGAGAAAAATATCACCAATTCTCTGCTAGATTGGAAACGTATTTGGAAAAATGGAGTAGTTTAGGAAAGTGTCAGGATCTGAAAGAAATGATAATGATGGAGCAATTGAAAGAGTCCATGCCTCAAGAAATGAGGAAGTTTATCATGGAACAAGGAGCAGCGAGATTGGAAGATATTGTAACTGTTGCTGAGAGATATCAAGCAGCTCAGGCAGAATTATTAGGAAATAAGAAAAAGCAGAGTGATAACTTAAAATCATCACAAAACTATTCCAAATATGAACAAAAGGACCATACCACAAGAAAGAAACAAAGATTTGACCAAAAGGACAAAAACCCTCTAAGATCGGATAAGATATCTTACCGGAAGGAAAGAAAGTGGTGTAAAACGTGTCTAATGAGTAACCAAAATACTGCAGACTGCAGAAGGAACAACCCTCCTTATTACGCTGCGTGTCTCACAACAGGAAAAAGGGGAAGGAAGGAACTGGCAGTTAGTCAGAATGACCTCCATCATCCCCCTGTCTGTGAGGAAGTGACATGTAATGGCACTAAAATTCAGTGCTTATATGATTCAGGTTTGGAATTCGACTCAGTCGTGAGTGCAACCCTAGTGCACCCTGACCAACTTACCACAGAAACAGTGGACATACAAGGGGCAATGCAAGGAACCGGCACCATGACACTTCCGATAGCAAGGATCAACGTGAGAACTCGCTATGTGGAAGGAGTGATAAGAGCAGCAGTAAGTGATGATCCTATATACCCGCTGGTAATAGGATGTAAATATGTCATTTTGGGTGACCCAATAAAACCTGTTGTCATGGCAGCAAACCATACCAGGTCGAGCACCAAAAAGGAGGAGGGAGATCCAATAAAAATTCATCGTACAAAATGAAAAAGGCTCAAACAGCAGACAGCACATTGAAGCCTTGTTTTGGCAAATTGCCAAAGGCCCATAACCCTCCAGAGAAAGGAGACTACTATATGGAAAATGGCCTACTCTACAGACAAGCTGGAAAAGGACCTAAAGGGCAAGGACAGCTGGTAGTGCCAAAATTCTACAGGGAGGAAATTATGGAGCAAGAGCATGCTACATCAGGCAGGTGGTCACAGAGGAAAAGGGGCCACTGGTCAAAATATAGCATTGCGATATTACTGGCCAGGAATCATTGAAGACATAAGTCGTTATATGAAATCCTGTTCAGAATGTAACCAGGTAACCTCATTCAGAAGCGTAGACCAGTTACAGGACCTAGGGAAGCATTGTTGCGGACGTAGGCCCACAAAGAAAATACACAAGAGAAAACAACAGGTAGATGCAGTGATAAAGAGAAAACAAAATCACAACAAGTCTACTGTTACACCAGTAACCATGGCAACTCTCCGTATTGTACAGAGAGGGGACGAGAGACACCCCACCCCGACTAGATATTTGACGGAACACCATGGCCTGGATCATTTGGAAAATTTGGTTAGTCAGCAACCAGTATTAAAAAAGATGCAGAAACAAACCCGAACCATAGGAGGTAAGAACCAGGGCTGTACCAAACAGTTGATGGAGACAGGCCCCACTTCGGTATACTTCCCCTTACAATAGAAATAGGTGTGGGTCCGGCAACGTTGTTGTATTGCCGTCTCCATACACTGTCCACTGGAAGCATTGCTGCGGACATGCACTGAACACTTGCAAGCACAAGCACTCAAGGATGAGAGTTGACTATCTCTTAAAAGAGAAAATTATTTCAAAGTCTGAATCTGCCTATAGCTCAAGTGTGGTGCTATTAAGGAAACCTAGTGGTGAACACAGGTTATGCATTTACTACAAGAAGCTATAAGCTATCACAGAATCTCAGGTAGATCCATTACCTGACACCAACCAGCTATTCTCTACACCCCCCGGGCAACGGCTTTGACAGGCCGGCTAAACTAGGTGAGGGTAGCCGAGTGGTTATAAACCTTCGGTGAGTTAGGGTCTGCTTACCCATGGATGCGAAGACTGGATTCGATAGACTGCGCGGAAGAAACCACCTGTTGGTTCAACGGGCATGACGGCGATTACCAGCAACGCGTTGTGGAGCGTAAGGAGCACGGCGAGGCACGTAGAAAGCCCTGGTCATCCACTGCACCTGACTTCATCTCCAGTCGTCTGGACTTGTCTTGCCACTGGATTGAGATGGACCCAGGCGAGAGAGTGAGGTCGACGAATTGCGCAACTCTTCCTCACTTTAATCCAAATCACCGCGCAAGTCACTCTTTCATCCATTCATCCATTCATCCATCCACTCACAACAAGTCCTGTTGCGACGGGCGAGCGGCGAAGCGGCATGCGTGGGTACGCTGGCAGTCGTAGTCGCAGACCTACACACAGGCGGCTCAGGCCATATGGTCGTCTTCCACTGATTGGAGCAGCAGTGGGATTCGGCAGCCCCCTGAGTGACTGAGCAACCCTCTTTAGGAAAGCACTGCTCACCTCCATGGCATGAGGAAGGGGCTAGAAAAGGTGCCCTAAACATTGCCTGCTCCACCATTACCTAACCAGCTTACCGCGGTATGTGGGTACCCTACTTCGGCGGGCGACATATCAGAAAAAGAAAGGACAGATTTTTCCCCCTCATTCTAGGCGCATGGAATGTGCGCACTCTCCTTGACAAAGACTTTAAAGCAAACAGACCTGAGAGATGAACTGCCCTGATTGGGAGAGAACTGGCCAGATACAACATTGACATAGCAGCACTGAGTGAAACTCGACTTGCAGGCGAGGGCCAACTTTGCGAAAAGGGTGCAGGTTATACATTCTTTTGGAGCGGAAGAGGAACTGAAGAAAGACGAGAAGCAGGGGTTGGATTTGCAATCAAAACAGCAATTGTCAGCAAGTTAGCGAGGCCCCCAAAATGAATAAATGACCGACTGATGACGGTCAAGATCCCCCTGTTCTATGGAAGAAAACATGCCACCATCATTAGCGCGTATGCACCAACTATGACAAACCTGGATGACGTCAAGGATAAGTTTTACGAAGAACTACATGCAGTAATTGCATCAGATCCTAAAGCAGATAAGCTCATCATTCTTGGTGACTTTAACGCAAGAGTAGGCTCAGATAACATCTCCTGGAATGGCACTATTGGAAGGTACGGCGTGGGTCGCTGTAACAGCAATGGACTTCTTCTCCTCCAGACTTGCGCAGAACATGACCTCCTTGTCACCAACATTATTTTTCGAATTCCTACCCGCAACAGGAACTCCTGGATGCACCCTCGCTCAAAGCATTGGCACTTAATTGACTATGTAATTGTTAGGAAGAAGGACAGGCAAGATGTCTGGGTGACCAAGTCCATGAGTGGTGCCGAATGTTGGACTGATCATCGCCTCATTGTATCTAAACTTAAAATTTGTATCCAACCAGCCAGACGCCCTCAGGGGAAGAAAACTCAAAAGAGGCTGGATGTCACCAAACTAAAGAAGACAAAAATCAAACAGTCATTTACTGACACCTTAGAAGACCGTCTCAAATCTATCTCGCTACACGGCCAAAGTGTGGAAACAAATTGGGCAGCCCTAAGTGAGCAGATCTACAACCCTGCTACAGAGGTCCTGGGTCCTTCCATCAAGAAACAAAATGACTGGTTTGATGAGAACTCAGATGATATAAAGCAGATGTTGGCTGAGAAACACCATCTCCATAAAGCATATTTAAATGATCCAAAATCTACATCCAAGAAAGACGCTTTCAACAACATGCGTAGAATCGTCCAAAATAAACTACGCCAGATGCGGGATTCATGGCTGAGTAATAAAGCAGATGAGCTCCAAGGCTTTGCTGACAGCCATGACTTGAAAAATGTTTACCTTGCACTCAAAGCGGTCTATGGTTCAACATCATCAGGATCATTTCCCCTCCTTAATGCAGATGGAAAAACATTAATTACAGACAAGGAAAAAATGCTCCAACGCTGGGCTGAACATTTAATAATATTCTGAACCAGCCATCATCTGTTAACGACGAGGCCATCATCCGCCTGCTCCAAATTCCTATAAATGAAGCATTAGATGATGTACCAACTCTGGAGGAAACTAAGAAAGCGATTCGTCAACTGTCTAGTGGAAAGGCCCCCGGCTCCGATTCAATTCCTGTTGAGGTTTATATAGATGGCGGTGCAGTTCTAATAGAGAAACTTTACATGATCTTCCAGCAAATGTGGCAGAGTAAAACCATCCAACACGATCTCAAAGATGCGTCAATTATACATCTATATAAACGTAAAGGTAATCGCCAAGACTGTAACAATCATCGAGGCATCTCTCTTTTATCAATCGCTGGGAAGATATTCGCCAGAATCCTTTTGAATCGCCTTACGGCTCATCTTGACAAAGGTCTTTTACCTGAAAGTCAGAGTGGATTCCGGAAAGAACGTGGAACCACAGATATGGTGTTTGCTGCAAGACAGCTACAAGAAAAATGCCAAGAACAGCACTGTGACCTGTACACAGCGTTCATCGACTTGACAAAGGCGTTCGACACGGTCAGTAGAGAGGGTCTATGGAAGATCATGGCAAAATATGGCTGCAAAAAAGAAATTTATCACAATAGTGCAGCAACTGCATGATGGAATGCAGGCTAGAGTTCAGGAAAACGGTGAGCTATCAGAGCCTTTCCCCGTCTCAAATGGAGTTAAACAAGGGTGCGAACTTGCACCGACTCTATTCAGTATCATGTTTTCTGCTATGCTGACTGATGCTTTTAGAAACGGGGACACAAGAATCGACATTAGTTATCGTATTGATGGAAAATTGTTTAACCTTAGGAGGCTTCAAGCAAAAACCAAGGTCAAATCACACACCATCAGAGATCTTTTTGCTGATGATTGTGCCCACAAAACTGGCTCAGAGGCTGATCTGCAGCATAGTGTGGATAGATTCTCCGAAGCCTGCGCCAACTTTGGGCTTACCATCAACACGAAGAAAACAGAAATCATGTACCAACCAGCTCCTGGCACAGTTTATACTGAGCCAATCATCAAGGTTAATGGTGAGAAACTGAATGTTGTGAACAGATTCACATACCTTGGTAGCACACTATCCCAGAACATTGTCGTTGATGATGAGGTGAACACCAGGATCTCCAAAGCCAGCAGCACATTTGGCAGATTATACACCAACGTTTGGCATCGAAGTGGCATTAGTCTACAGACAAAGCTGAAGGTGTACAGAGCTGCAGTGCTTCCAGTGCTGCTATATGCAAGTGAAACATGGACTGTATACAGGCGCCACGTAAAGAAGCTAAACCACTTCCATACAGTCTGTCTCAGGAAGATAATGAACATCAAATGGCAAGACAAGATCCCGGATACCGCCGTTCTTGACAGAGCTGGTATCCCTAGTATTGATACTATTCTGATGCAGTTACAGATTTGCTGGGCAGGTCATGTAGTCCGCATGCCAGATAATCGACTGCCAAAGATACTCTTTTATGGTGAGATACAGAAGGGTAAACGCTCCCATGGTGGCCAAAAGAAGCGCTTCAAAGACACGTTAAAGACGTCATTGAAAACCTTTGACATAAACCCAGACACATGGGAAGCTGCTGCGCAAGACCGAACTGCTTGGCGCACATCTCTTCGTAAAGGTGCAGCGGCATGCGAATCATCCATAAGAGCAGCAACGGAACAGCGGAGACAAGTTAGAAAGGACCGTGTAATAAAACCTTCACATGAAGCAAACATTCTCTGCCCACACTGTCCGAGATCTTTCCAGGCCCGCATCGGGCTCATCAGTCACCTTCGTACCCATAGACTAACCTAACATATTCCTAAATAATTGGATGAACAGAGTGGTCTTCATCACCCCTGATGGACGAACAACATTCTCTACACTGAGTAAGGCTAGGTATTTATCGAAGGTAGATCTAAGCAAGGGATACTACCAAATACCAGTGAAACCAGAAGTTAGGAAAATGCTGGCATTTAGTACATCAGACGGACACTATGAGTTTAATGTACTACCCCTTGGGCTGAAAAATGCTCCAAGAATCTTTTCAAGAATGATGAGGAAATTGTTTGAACCTCTATAAAATCCCAATATCACTAACTTTATTGAGGACATTCTTGTTGCTACAAATGCATTTGAAGAGCATATAGAAAGAAGCGCTCTCCATGTTGTTTGATAGACTGAGAGAAACTGGATTGACTGCACGTCCAACCAAGTGCTATATCGGTTGTAAGTAGTTGGAATTCCTAGGTCACACTATTTTTACAGGTCATATGTCTCCTGACCCAAAGAATATGGAGAAGTTAAAGAAGGCACCCCGACCTCAAACCGAGAAAGATGTGAGATCATTCGTGTCATTATGTGGGTTCTATCAGAAGTACATATTCCACTTTAACTCTCTGTGTGCACCATTAACTAACTTAACGAAGAAAGGACAGCCTGACAAAATCCAATGGAATGCTGACTGTGAAAAAGCTTACACAGACCTAAAAGCAAAACGCACCAGCTAACTCATCCTTACGCTACCCGATATCACACAAGAATTTGTATTAAGGACGGACGCTAGCAGTGTAGGTATTGGTGCATTCTCTTGCAGCAATCAAAAGTCCAGCCAGAGGAACTTTTACCAGTCGCCTACGTCAGTAGGAAGCTGAATGCAGCTGAGTTGAATTACTCGACCATAGAGAAAGAATGTTTGGCTCTAATTTGGTCCATCGACAAATTTTCACCTTACTTGTATGGGACACACTTCATTGTCCAAAGCGATCACCAGCCTTAAACATTCTTGGCTGCATCTAAAAAGTTAAATTCGAGATTGCTAAGGTGGAGTCTGCTTCTGGCACTTTATTCCTTTACCGTGAATTACATTCCGGGAAGAGACAATGTAGGAGCGGATTTTTTTAAGTCGACACCCTATTACTCTGGAAGGACAGACGCAAAATGATTAACTACAGCAGGGGTTTACACGTCAGCTATGACAGGTCACAGCTAGGAAAGGATGGGGCTATGTCGTGAAACGAGTGTGTAAACCCACTACTTTGTTTAATCATTATGTCGGGATACAAATTTGCCCCAGCCAATCAACACACAGTTGCTGAAGTTACGCCAGGAAAAAACTTAAGCCCTGTTTTTCGGATGTCGGTTGCGGCCATCTTGTCACCCAATATGGCGGAAAAACTGAATAACATTAGCCATAAGCCCTGTTTTTCTGGGACTCGTTTCGATCAAGGACGGTACGAGGCATGGTACAAAACTGCAGACAACCAATCAGCTTGCCCCGCCAGGAACCAACCAAACGATTTCCTTAAGCAGTAGAAGTTACTTCACCTGCCTATATAATCGGGCGAGATTTTATGCAAAAACACGCAACACCAACACGAAGCCAGATACCGACCGACTGAAGAGGAGAAGCTGTCAACCTTGATTTATTGCTTACCTAAGTGCATTGACCTGCAGCCTGCTTCAATAGTCGGATCAAAACCTGGCCTGTTTAAATCTTGGAGCGTAAATATAATTTTCTATTGGTAGGCAAATAGGCCTACAGCAGATATATAATGTTTGTATTGGTTGTGTGTCATTTATACTACCTACACCTGTATATATTTAATATATTTTGGTTCACTATGAATGTATCAGGTTACTGATTGTATCTTGGGGCATTAGGTATAATGATTGTATTTCCTGATAGGATTGATGAAGACGAAGACTAATAGGACTGATGCTTCAATTTATTGTCTCCTATATTTTCAATCTATTGTCTCAGATAACTCCAAATTGTATTATATAACAAAAACAGTCCTTGTTAGGACTCCAAATTGTTATTATATAAAAAAAAGAAAAGACCAACAAATATCAAACTATATAAAAAGACATGTAATTTGGATATGTCTCCTATATTTTCAAAGATAATTGTCTATTGTCTCAGAATCAACACCATCCTCGGTAACTCCAAAGGATTGTATAAAAAAAGATACTTGTAGTTCACCTGATATAACATGAAAAACAGTCTTCAATTAGTTAGGGGACATTCCTAGATGATGATAAAGATGAAGACAACCTATTGTCTCCTATATCTTCAATCTATTATCTCAGACCAACTGAAATATAACCAAAACAGTCCTTGTTAGGACTCAATCTATTGTCTCACATAACTTCAGTCTATTGTCTCAGATAACTCCAACCTGAAATATAACCAAAACAGTCCTTGTTAGGACTCAATCTATTGTCTCATATAACTCAATCTATTGTCTCACATAACTTCAGTCTATTCAGATTACTCCCACCTGAAATATAACCAAACAGTCCTCGTCTCATATACTCCTATCATAAGAACATAACAATATTGTTAGGATATATGTTACCAGCCAGTTTAGCACTTGTCAGAGAGGGCCTGGTATATTATAAGGGAAAGGAAACGGTTGTATCACACCAAGGTGTACATATTATTGGATGTATTCATGTATTGAATTTATATTATGGGATGTATTCATGTATTGGATTTATATTATTGTATGTATTTATGTATTGAATTTATATTATTGGATGTATTCATGTATTGAATTTATATTATTGGATGTATCCATGTATTAATTGATCAGAAAGAATGTTTTGCAAGCAGACACCTGTCTTGTCTCGCTATTGCTAACTCATACTGAGCCATGTTGTCATTCATTCTACATGCAGACACCTGAGACACACGTTAATTTCATACACAATGGAAATAGGTGGGCTTGATGACAGAAATTAGCCCCTATTTTTACTTGTTACAGGTTTTATTCGTGTCATCAAACCTGAGGTCGTATGTCGTGTCAATCCAGCTGCCTGGAACGTCGCAGGAGCACAGTGATTGCGCAGGATCTACCTCTTTAGTCTCCCTCAGTCTTGGGTGGGCTAACGAAACGACCATCAGCGGGTGCTGTGTGCAAGAAACTAAGAAGGACATAACTTTTGAGAGATGAGTACACATTAGTACCATTTCTGTCAGCATTGTGAGCAAAGTAACTGTCAGTGACGAGAAAGCGAGTTAGCATAGCAAGAGACAAAAATAACAGCACAGCTGATAAATTTTATATACTTAATTAACAACACAGCTGATACATTTACTATAAGTGATTAACAGCCCAGCTGATATAAATTTGTTTTCTATAATTGGAAAACTTGTAATATATATAAATATATAAATATATGAGAATCATTTGTGAACTTACAAATCCATTACATTCCATTGTTTCAACATCCACCTTTTCAGCACAAGAGTAGATAGTGTATATACTAAAAAAATAATAAGGAAATTGTATTTGAAGACTTGTCAAATTTATCATTGTTAAGTAAAATCTGTTTCCTTGTCTTAATATCACAGTTAGTTACACAGCGGAGGTGGCAATTTATGTCGGTCTCCTCTCTACTAATTTTTCGAGATCAGATCATTCACAGCCTTAACTATTTTGTAATACCATTAGTTCTCTCAGAAACTGGGACTTCACATTTTTCTGCAGAAATTATATTTCTGTAATTGTCAGTACTATACTGATCCATGAGCCAATAAAAACCTCACGCCACATGCAGGTAGGACAATTGTGAATAGATTATGTCTGAGTTCAGACAGATTATGAATGTGAATTGTGAAAGTGGATAAGAACAGAGTCACTAATGAAAATTATGGGAAGAGATCTGACTTCTGGAGAGTTCTTACTCTGGACTATTTTTCCAGCCTCCTACGACTGATTTTTACTAAGCCAATCTCTCGCCCGTTACCTCTGAACAAATGACTAATTCTAAATGCAGTAAGAACAACATCCAGTAGCAGTTAGCATAGAAGAGATTTCTGACCAGAAAGCACATTTAAATATATTTATTAACACAAAAACCACGACACGAATCAAGGAAAATAAGAAAAGGCCTTCACGATCTATGAAAGGTTTAAAAAAATCGCAATCACAGTAAGACAAACAGTCTACCACACCACTTAGATTGATCGCATTCAAACAGATCGCCTCACTCCACTCCAACACCCAGAGAGTCTCTCACACATCCTAATTTTTTAACTAACACTAGTGTTCCGTGATGAAAAACGGCCGCTCCTGCCTTGTGCTAAAATTAATCCTGGTAGGTAAGTGCTCCTAACTCCGAGAAATCTTACCCTGTTCCTTGGGAAGTTGCTATCTTATTGATGCAGGAGATAAGCTCCCTTTGGAAAACAGGTGTCAGAATAATCTTAGCTTGCACTCACTATCCAAGCACGGGTGACGGAGACAATACTAGTGCGCTTATCCAGACACAAATAATAAATCCAATTTGCAGGACGTTAGAGATCACTGCTGACGAATAAACAACCGAGTATAAGATAGAGCTCTTAAGGAAACGCCTCTCTTTTTTGCATATCGGTGACTTAGCTTCAGGTAAGTGTCTAGTGTCGACCAGGTGCCGCTTCTTCTGAACTACTTCTGTTTTAATGACTGTCAATGAGTCTGACAGGATTGCCGACACAGGTCGATAGCAAAGCAACAGCCGTATGCACTGCGATTTGCAGTAAGCGATGGTTAAATAATCCACGAATGACCGCCAGGTAGACTATGTAACTGACAGGCCGTTTGGCCGGCTGCGCGAGTTGATTATATCTTGTTACTGACAATGCAGGATAGACGAATAAACTCCACGGGTCACGTCATTATGAGCGCCCACTGTATTTCTGGACACTCGCTTAGTACCCAGCAGAAAAACACAGTATCAGGATCAAAGTGACCAGCTCGAGCAAAAGGAATTCAATCTCCGCACAATACGTCTGGTTAAAGGCTCTCAACCTAAAAATGATTATCCAGGCAGTAAGGAATCCTAGAGCGACAATGGTAGGGAGTGTAGAGACCTGCTCTTTTAAAGAAAGAAAAGTTGCCAGAAGTTTAGCAAGCGTTCCGCAGTTTGCTCGAGATTAAACACGATGACGGCCCGACATAAAATGACAGAGAGTTCCCCGTTCTCCCTATATCAAAGAACCAGTGTATTCGCCGTTTTCCCTAAGAATCCCTACATAAAAGACTATAGACAGAAACAACGCTTCGCACGAGCGAAAGGGTGGGCATAGCTTGGCTCTAGTGAGATTGACAGGTACCAAAGACAGAATTCGAGCTATTAAGAGCAAAAATGTATAACACCAGAAATGGTTACGTACATTGGAGCATCAGGCGACCTATTACTCTTAAGGGTCCTACAGGCAGCGTGGTGCAACAAGACCATACCAAAGGACTGGGAGATTGCCATCATAACACCAATTTTCAACAAAGGGTGGCCAATCGATAATGTGGAAACCATAGTATACCTGGTAAAATCTACTCTAGAATCCTAGAGCAGAGACTACGACGCCTAGCTGAGCCACAATTGGATGAAGTCTAGTGCGGATTCCGAGCAAACCAAAGTACTCAAGACCTAATCTTCACTCTCAGACAGCTGAGTGAAAAGGCCCTTGAGTATAAGAGTGAGATCCATCTTTGTTTCATAGATCTTGAAGAGGCATTTGACAGGGTCCCCTGGAGCAATTTTTGGGACTGTTTGGCAAGGAAGAACATTCCAACACCTCTGATTTACGCTATACAGAGCTTCTACAAGCCTTGCAAAAAATATGTAAGGACAGCAAACCATAAGTCAGAAGGGTTCAGGACCACCACTGGTGTAAGACAAGGTAATATACTGTCACCTTATCTTTTCATACTCCTCATGGACGACGTTATCAAGTCATGTAAGGAGAGAACAAGAAAGTATTCAGTGAGGTACTGGAAGATGAGCAGGTATGTATTTCAGAGCTGGCATTTGCTGATGATGTTGCCCTGAATGCTAAATCAGAGGCACATCTCCAATCCAACCTGCAAGTCTGGATTGAAGAGCTGAAGAAGAAAGGGATGGTCATAAGTAGCTCTAAAACAAAATCCATGGTGATATCACGAGACAAAAGAAGACATCAGATTAAGCTGGGAGAACAGATCCTGGAGCAGGTCGACCACTTTAAATATCTCGGAGCTATTATAGACCGAAAGGGAGGCATCAAAGAATAGTTGGCCACTCGAAAAGCAGCAGCTGGGAGACTTTTTCAGGCCATAAATCGAGGATTCCTCAGCAAGAGAGAAGTTGGTAAGAAAACGAAGATGGCTGTATTCCGCTCCCCCTATGTCCCAGTTTTGACATATGGATGGGAGTCATGGGCAATGACTACAACCCATAAAAGCCAGATCCAAACCTCAGAAATGAGGTATCTGAGGAAGGTGGTTGAAGTAACAAGAAGAGACATGGTCCGCAACCAGACGATACGTCAAGGCCTAAAATCCCACCCCCTGCAGACCCACGTAGAACAGTTCCAACTAAGATGGTTTGGTCATGTCTGCAGATTGGAATGAACCCAGAGCAGACCACTCAGATGAAAGGGCAGGCAATTCCAACCAAAGCGTGACATCATATAATAGCTTTTTATTAGAATATCGGATGTCCATGCAGTTCATAAGGCTCTAATGAGGTTGTGAAATTTCTGTTTTTTTCTTTGAGTAAGTTTTACATCCTATAGCTGAATGTATTTTGCGAGCTCATTCTAACGTCAGTTATTCATCGCGTGGTTCGTTTAATCATGAACGTGTTTCTGCAGTAAAGATAACTACATTAACAGTTATTCAATCACCAAACACATTTATATAGATGCCCTTTCATAATATCACAAGCTTTGAAATGACATATAATTATTGACGACTGTTGTGTTCCATTTTCTAGATATCGATGTGTGAAAGTGGTACAGTGTTGTAGTCGAGTGTCTAGGGTGATTAAAGCTTCAACAGTTCAACTTGGAACTAAAACAGCAACTTATAATGTGCAGCAAGCAAGGCATCTCACTCTTGAGAACAATTCATACAGTTTATTGACAGTACTTACAACGGGCAACTCGGCCTTGGCCGGCCACAAGCCCGGCTGAAAAAGGAGGAGGGCGGCCTGTATGGAGGCCGTAAGGAGGCAGCCCCTCCACCATGCAAAGGCACAAGAAGACAATCACCTGTTGGTCTTAAAAACCTGATTACGCGAAACATAAGAGAGAAAACCGGACTGATTCTAAAGGCGACGAATTGGAACGGACTACGGACTACGATTTACGGAACATGGAACACAAGAAGTGTGAATGAGGAGGAAGAGTAGCTGGTGGAAGTGGTGAGGAAAGCCAAATTAGAAATCCTGGCTTTAACAGAAACAAAGAAAAAAGGATTAGGAGTTATGGATCTCGATGGCGAAACGCTGCTCTACAGTGGTGTCCCCACTTCTGAAAAAGCTAAAGGGGGCGTGAGTTGTATTGTGGCCAAAAAACAAAGGGTTAATATCAAGGGATGGAACTTTGTCTCAGAACGCATTATGGTCCTAAAACTAAAAGAAGGAGAAACCATAGTTAACCTGCTCATAGTGTATGGGCCAAAAGAAGATGAGTGAGCAGAGGTCAAGAAGGAATTCTTCGAGCTGCTTCAACGGACAGTGGACGACTGCCTAGATGAAATTATCATGCTCGGAGATTTCAATGCCAGAGTTGGAAATGACCATGCTTGATGGGGTGGAGTTATCAGGAGACATGGAGAAGACACACTTAACGTCAATGGAAAGCGACTCCTTAGATTCTGCACAGAGCAGAATCTGATCATTATAAACACAAAGTTCCTCCATAAGCGCATACATGCATACACTAGATGTGAACCAACAAAGAATGAGAAGTCAGTGATCGACTATGCCATAGTTAGGAAGAGCTCATTCAAGTATTCCGAGATGCTAGAGTGTCAAGGGGGCCAGAGATTGGAAGTGACCACTACTTGTTAACAATTACAAGAACAACTGAAAGAGCTACTTGCCTTGGAACTGCCTATCATCACGCAAGAAGCTAAGTAAACGAACAGGAGAAACGAGTATTAAGACCTACAAGCTGAGAGAGCCAGAAGTGAAGACCAGATATCAGTGGCTTATTGCTACAGCAGTGAGAAACACAGAACAACAACCTGAAGACCTGGAAACACTCTGGCTGAAATTCAAGGACATCATAAAGACAGCTGTCACAGAAGCATGTGGTGAAGTTCGACTTGGGAACAAGAGAAACAGGACACCTTGGTGCACAGATGAGGTTAAAGAGAAAATAAGAAAGAAGAACAAGGTATGGAAACAATACTTAGAAACTAAAAACACAGCAGGAAAAACAGAGAAATATAGAGAATATATGATACTCAGAACAGAAGCAAAGAACAAGGTGCTAGCAGCAAGTCATAGGAATAAATTGGAGAAAAGCTGGAAACGTTGCGCAAGACTACCAGCAATTGTTCTATAAGACCCTAGAGAATATTTTTAGGTTGACCAGAACTTAAAAGGATTTAGAGATTATGAAAGAAATGCATGGAATATTATATCATAAATGCAATAGTGTACATATATGTGTACTATACTAGTTAGTTTTATTAAAATGTTCTAGTAGTCATCTACTTGGGAGGATAGTTAATGTTTGTGCTGTTGGGGTGGCCTCATCACACCTGTCTATATTGACTACACAGTGTCCAGAAAATGGTGGGAATTTTTATGGGGATATTAGTAACTACAAAGCGTTGGTGAATGTCCAGCAGACCAGAGGCTCACTCATCTTGTAGTTGTAGCTCTGGTGCTGAAATCTGGTGGTCCCACCTCTCCGTGCTGGCGGGCAATAATGGTGGTCTCTGTCACAAGAACTGCACAGATACACTCGAGTAAGTCACCAACTGAATAGACACTGCTTTGTTGACAACAGAAACTCACAGCTCTGCAATCAAAGTATGGGCCATGTGTCAAAATCTATTCTCTACCCACGTCTGGACACAACACTGACACAACAACCACATCATACAGACAGGTCAGATCTCTCTGACCAAACAGCACATTTACCATGGTGGTTTTACATCAGATAGATCCTCCCAGACTATAGGTTCTGAAAATATTTATTAGTTGTCTGCCCTAAAAGAGGATAGGTAATATGTTTCATTATTCTCAACACTTGATCTGTCTTGCCTAACCCTTGCTGGAGTTTATGTACATTGTTGGTCCCTAGACCCTGACTAGGGCGGGGGGTCTAGAGCAAATCCCTACTTGTTTGTAAGGCTAGATTATGATATGGCAGTATCAAATCACTCGAACATGAAACAATATTCAAAATATATAAGGAAATAATTTCAATCTTACCAGATTATGAATAAATAACACAGAATTGCTAGCAAAACTCAGCTGAGCTGCTGGCTATAGTATGGCGTCCCTAAACTTCTTTCACTTTCTTTCATATGGAAATCACCACACTTTAAAATCTGTGTCTATCACTGAACAACTATTGAAGAATGGCCCCACTTGCGCGACTGAGCGCTAATAATATGATTGTTTGTAGCCAATCACTGCCTAGGTTTATTTTAAATTCAAATTTCCTACCCTAAAGTCATTTCAGTCATGCTTCAGTCAAGTATGGATGGTTATCTGTTAGTCTGTCCGTCTCTACTTGTGTTTCTACAAAAATGTACTTGATTTTTGAACCAACCTTTCTCTCCCCTCCAAAATTTTGTCGTTAAAAGTTATATTTAGACACAGCTACCACCAATGTCCCTCTCTTCCATACTACGTAGATTTGAACACCTGCGTCCCAAGGTCGTGTTTTTTTTTTGTGCAAATAGCGACACTTTTTATTCAATACAGTCTGTCGCTGATGTGAACAACACTGTCTTTTGTCATTATCTTCAATATTATCTATCCGTTTGTAAAATTAAGAACATATTAGTTCACTGCTCAGAATGGGCCATCCGGCCAACTAATTTTTATATTCCTAACATTAATATTAAGAAAAAATTACTTTTTTAATTTTTGTAATATTCCAAACATCTGCGTTCTGCCGCTCAATTCAAATCAAAAGCTTGGTATCGCGCAAAAGCGTCCAATAAATGACTGTGGCGTAACATATCTATGGTCCCTTCTGTCGAGTTGCTTACTTTTATGTCAACTTGGGAAACGTGACTTTTCTCCGTTTGCTCCCCCCCACCCCCCCCTCCCCCCAATTGCGTCTCCTTAGCCTTTCTAGTCTCACGCAATCTTTCCAGTCATATTTTTTTCCTTTTTGATCCGCCGTTCCCCTCCTGTCTAGCAAGTCGATTTTTATGGAGGATGATGACCCGCGGTCTAGGCGATCATGTACTATTCGCAGCCTACGCATTATGTTTTTATCCTTAAATGTTATCTTTGGAGGTATTTTACCGTTGTATCTCTGTCAATTTCACTACAACAAGCAAGACAAATTGCTTACTGCCCCAAAAGAAGTAATGGAAAGATGGAAATAATATTTTTTAAGAACTCCTGGATGGTAAGCAAGGTAAAGCATCAGAAATGATAACCACTGGCACAGAAGAGGAAACCAATGGTGATGAAGATGACACAAAGGTGGAAGAACTGAAGGCAGCACTGGAGAATCAAGATGGGTAAAGCAGCAGGGCATGATGGTATAATACCAGAAATGGTTAAGTACATGGGGGCATCAGGATACCTAATACTCCTAATGGCCATACCAAAGGATTGGGAGATTGCCATAATAATACCGATTTTCAAAAAGAGTGACATCCGACAATGTGGAAACCATTGACCCTTATCCCTTCTCATTGTCCCTGGTAAAATCGACTCTAAAATCCTAGAGCAGAGACTCAGGCGCCTAGCTGAGATACACATAGATGAGGTCCAGTGTGGCAAATCAAAGTACTCAAGACCTAATCTTCCCACTCAGACAGTTGAGTGAAAACGCTCTTAAGTATAAGAGTGAGATCCTTCTTTGCTTCTTAGATCTTTAAAAGGCATTTGACAAGGTCCCCTGGAACAAACTCTGGGACTGTTTGACAAGGAAGAACATTCCATCACCTCTGATTTGTGCTATAAAGAGCTTCTACAAGTCTTGCAGAAATTATGTGAGGATTGCAAACCATAAGTTAGAAGAAATCAGGACCACCACTGGTGTAAGACAAAGTGATGTCCTGTCACCTTATCTTTTCATACTCCTCTTGGATGATGTCATCAAGGCATGTAAGGAGAGAACAGGAAAGTATTCAATGGGGTACTGGAAGATGAGACAGTTATGTATTTCAGAGCTGGCCTTTGCTGATGATGTTGCCCTGATTGCTAAATCAGAGGCACATCTTCAATCCAACCTGCAAGTCTGGAAGGAAGAGTTGAAGAAGAGAGGGATGATCATAAGCAGCTCGAAAACAAAAACCATTGTGATATTACGAGAGGAAAGAAGACATCAGATTAAGCTGGCAGAACAGGGCTTGAAGGAGGTCCACCACTTTAAATACCTTGAAGCCGTCATAGATTGGAAGGGAGGCATCAAAGAAGAGTTGGCTACACGAAGAGCAGCAGCTGGGAGACTTTTTCAGACCATAAATCGAAGATTCCTCAGCAAAAGGGAAGTTGGTAAGTAGACGAAGATAGCTGTATACCGCTCCACCTATGTCCCAATCTTGACGTATGGATGCGAGTCATGGGCAATGACTACAACCCATAAAAGCCAGATCCAAACCTCAGAAATGAGGTATCTGAGGAAGGTGGTTGAAGTAACAAGAAAAGACATGGTCCGCAACCAGACGACACGTCAAGGCCTAAAAACCCAACCCCTGCATACCCAAGTAGAACAGTCCCCACTAAGATGGTTTGGCCATGTCTGCAGAATGGGAGAAGATCGGCTACCACGACAAGCATTTGAAACTAAGAGCCAGGGATCCAGACCTTTGGGACGACCCAAAGTCGGCTTGGAGGATAACATTAGACAATCTTTGAAGGACCGAGGACTAGAATGGAACCAAGCCAGAAGGAAGACAGCCGATAAAATAGTATGGCACTCTCTCTTACAAACCTCTACACCCCACGGTAGAAGAGTAATGAATAAGTAAGTAAGTAAGTAAGTACTTACAACAGGTTCTGCAATTTTCAATGATGCACAATAAATGATACTCCGTAAACCGGCCATCCCTACTGGGCCATCTACAACATGAAATGTAGGCAATTATACCGTCATCAAGTCCAACGTCCGCGACACGATTAATTTGGACACTGTCGTCAAATATTAATCAAAGAATGTCATCATACTTCTCTGGCAATTCTCAAATGAATCTCTGGTATGCATTGTATTAAATATTTTCCGTAAATGTGTATACATCAGCGGACACTAGGCATTGGAGCAAGAGCTCTCACACACACACACTTCTTACCACTTCGATATCACAGTCAAAAGTCCGTTAGCAAACGTTAACCACTTCTGCACAGCACGCGTGTCTGCGTATTTATTACATGTGACTTCATTTTAATACAGCAATGCTCCTTTCAAGTATAGTGCGTTTCACAATGTTTGCCGCTGTTTAATATCCAATATCTCTGCAACCACTTGATCGTAATTGTTGCAACTTTGCATATGACCTAATGATCGCTGTGTCCCGAGGGGAACATTTTTTTCCTCGCTAACAAACTTATGGTTTTAAATTTTCTTTATTTAAAGTATACAAAATCGACCACCTCCTAGTCCAACCGTGTATTGAAAAGGCTTACTCCTTCATATTTGTGAGCTATTTCGATTTAACATCTTGAACGTATTTTACGCGATTTTCACCGTGTTTCAGCTCACTGCCGCACTGTTTTGAACATTACATTGATCCTTCCGGTGCGTTCAGTTACAGTGGCGTATCCTGGTAATGCGAGCTAGGCGTGCTGCTACTTAAAATGAATATGTACGCCTACTACTTACCCCTTCCCCTCTTAATTTAAAATCCAACTATATTCAATAACGCAACGACAGTTATTCAGCTGGAAGAAAAGCATTAACTAAATAATACATATTTGCACTTACAGGTTTCACATGAAGATGAGATCTATCCTTCTTTCCTTTTGCAGAAATTTCTCTGTTACAGCATCGTAAAATGTATTCTTCAATCTAACCTTGCTCAAAATTTCCTTTTCAATGGACAATAGGCTGAGACTTGGAGAGTCGATCTTGACACTTTGTAGATCTGTGAATTGTGGATTCGCTTTAAAGCTGAAAACGATCTTTCTACAGAAGCAGTATTTGCTGGAATTCTCATTATCAATTCTGCCAGTTTGAACACTTCTGTAAAGCCTGAACTGAGATCATTTTCAACTAAGAACTGCAGTAACTCATGAAATGACTTGTTGCAGAACTCATCCGAAAAATAAAGTACAACAAGTTCATTCTTCAATCTTACATAGTCGAACATTTCTCCATAAACGTCTTTTAATTTTTTGATGAGGTCCTCTGGACAAATTTTTTTGTACCCAGTGGAAAAGGACAACGTCTGATAATGGCACATGCAGGCAGCAGACATAATGGGCTAGTGAAAAATGCTGTACTTATTTTCACTTCCAATTATACGGACAGCCGGGACTATCATACCGAGATGAACGGTAACATATTTAAAGAGTGGATTGAAAAAAATACTCTTCTTCTGTCCCTAGACAGACCATCCTGTCTGATAATGGACAACGCATCATACAACAACTCTGTGGCAGAAGAAGACAAAATCCCGACATCTTCGAGTACAAAAGATGCTATGAAGCATTGGCTCAGAAAAGAAGACATTCCATTTAACGAGGGGTTTCTGAAACCTGAATTACTGTCCCTTGTTAAGAAATCACAAAAGACCAAGATATTCCATATAGTCAAGTTGATTCAACAGCATGGTCATATGTGTTTGAGAGCTGAAAATAAAACTTTCAAACTATGCAATATAAAAGAACTAACATATGCCGCCCTCTCGCAGATAGACAAATAGTATTGGTGTAAATGTGAAGACCATGTCTTAAAAGAGAAAAATGACTATTGGAAAAAAGATGGACTGTCGTTCGTTCTGCCGAGAGTAGTCATCAATATGTTAGACTCGTCTGTCTCAGAATTAGTGTGTAAATACCTTATATGTTTTATATGTTTTCCCCTTCATCTATGTGTATATGTAAACCAATTCATTTCCTTTTTATCTCTGCAATTTCACTACTATTTTTAACATACACAATACTTTCACCTCTTCATGCATCCTTTCACGTTTTAGTATAAAAAGTAACATTTACAACGAATAGGCGTTATTTTTCTCTCAAATATTTCGAAGAAATAAAAAAGGACCTCACGTAGTAATCAGTTAACAAACCCCTCTAACATTCGTATTGTAACGACGCCTATGCCGAAAATATGCAACTTCCTTCATTTACGGTAAATTATTTTCTTCCAGGAGACAATAATTACTTCGTTAAAAAAGATCAAAGGAATTAGCCATTGCAAGAAAAGAACACTACCTGCAACATTGAATTTTATAAAAACTTTGGGACATTGAAAATATAAGACCACATGCAAAAAATCATGTTTATCAGTGCAAGGAATATGGAGATATTTGAAGTCAATCGTCGACCAGTCTTTTTGAAACGCACTATAGTACTCTTTTCAAGCAGTACTCCATTTGAGCGCAACAACGCTTCACTAATGAACACATCGCGGTGCACAAAGGGAGACATAACAACAACAAATAGGACATTTGTTAGACAGTGTAAACACATCTCGGAATTATGATGACAATAACCTTTAAATCGGATGTATGTGTGTGTGTGTGTGAGTGTGTGTGTGTGTGGGGGGGGGGGGTGGGGGGGGGGTTGCTCTTTGTTTTTCCTGAAAAATCTCTTTATAATATAAAATTTACTGTATTTATAATTTTCCTTTATAATTTTAGCATCTATATAGCAAATTTATTAATTATGTATTGCTTTGTGACAAGAAACATAAACAGCTGGTTCAAAAAAAGAACCTGCCTGGGACATAAAGTAATATTCGCGTATAACCTGACACCGACAGTCATTTTCTCTCTGATTGATACTTTTACCAAAATGATAAGACACTGTTCAGATATAATTGTTCGTTTTAACAAAAAAAAAATCAATTTGTTTGGTTGTGCCTTGAATAACATTATTTTTTTTAAATTGGATACTTCTCTAGATAATTAAATAGTTCTTTTAGAAATGAAAAAAAAATAATGACCACTAATACAAATGGTTACATTTTTTTAACCTATCACGCTTCCAATGTTGATAAAAAAGCTTGAAATTCGTGATCACAATAGACGAGTTATTTGTCTGACAACGTTTCTGTTTTCTCATACCAATATCATGCTAATAACTGAATGGTCATGCGAGATATACATCGTGAACACTATGCAAGGGTTTCGCCAAGCTACACAGTCATTTGTACATGTGTGTTTACACTACAGTAATAAATATACAACAGGTCGAATTAGCTCGCGAATCAAAATAGTATAAAAAAATATAAAAACTATATTTGTTTATGAGCAATCTCATTTCTGATAAACGTTAAAGTTTTATTACCACGGGAGGCAATCAACAAAATGTTTTAGTTGTAAAGAAACATTAATTCTCCCCCTTCTAAACCAGACGCCTCGATTTTTTAAATTGATTCAATAATCCTCAGTTGATTCATTATTACCTTTCTGCTCCTAACGGAGCATGGACCTTCAACAAATTTGTTCCAAGTCCTCTTGTCACGTGCCACCAACTGAAGGTTTTTTTAAATGTCTTCTTCGTCATTTTCATGTTTGTTTCCTGTTCACTGAAAAACGCTCAACTACTTCAAAAGGCAAAATGAGTTGGTACCTTGTAAAATACATGTAACATTTTAATTACTGATATTTGTTAGGAGGAGGAAAGGGATGATCATCAGCAGCTCCAAAACAAAAACCATGGTGATATCATGAGAGGAAAGAAGTCATCAAATTAAGCGGGAAGAACAGGTCCTGGAGCAGGTTAACCACTTTAAATACCTCGGAGGTGTCCTCGACTGGAGGGCAGGCATCAATAAAGATTTGGCTAACCGAAGAGCGGCAGCTAGGAGACTTTTTCAAGCCATAAATCGAGGATTCCTCAGCAAAAGAGAAGTTGGTAAGAAAACGAAGATCGCTGTATATCGCTCAACCTATGACCCAGTCCTGACGTATGGATGTGAGTCATGGGCAATGACGACATCACACACAAGTCAGATCCGAACCTCAGAAATGAGTTATCTGAGGATGGTGGTTGAAGTAACAAGAAGAGACATGGTCCGCAACCAGACGAAACACTACGGCCTAAAAACCCAACCCCTGCAGACCAAAGCAGAACAGTCCCAAATAAGATGGTTTGGCCAGGTCTGCAGAATGGAAGAAGATTGGCTGCCACGGCAGGTATGGGAGGCTAAGAGCAAGTGATCCAGACCACCAGGAAGACCCAGAGTCCGCTGGGAGGACAACACTAGACAATATCTGAAGGACTGAGGATTAGAATGGAACCAGGCCAGGAGGAAGACAGCCGATAGGATAGTACGGTGCTCTCTGTTACAAACCTCTAAACCTCACGGTAGAAGAGGAACGACTAAGAAAGTAAATAAGACATTTGTTAAAGAACAGTTGGGCAACCGCAGCTGAGATTCAAATATGTGTGCAAGAGAGACATGGGGACACTGGACATAAATCCAGCAACTTGGAAGGAAGAAGACGCAGAAGGCACCAAGTGGCGATGTTCTCTACGGCGCGACCTCAGATTGTTCGAAAAGAAGCTCTCACAACAAGCAGAAGATTGGAGAAATTGTCGAAAGGAACACCAGGAAAGAAATGTACTCGAGGGCTGTCACCTCAGGGGTGCATTCCCATTGTCAGTTATGACTGAAGGGGCTATTATTATTATTATTATTATTATTATTATTATTATGATATTTGTAGTATTAATCTCCGACAGAAAATAATTGTTTTTGCTAATTTTGATAATTCTGACAGTAGTTGACTGTTTCCTTCACCAGTGACTTTCTCCTCTTGTTATTTTTTTGTCTTAAACAAAAAAAAAAAAAATGTTTACCCTTTATCTTATTTATCGAATAGGCATGCACCTCTTATGGGTTCACTTCCTGCCTTAGGGGCAGCCATTGCTAATGATATTATTCAGTGTCAAATTTAACTTGTCTATCAAACCATTTCGTAGATTTGATGTAAACGATTTTCTTTGTTCTTTACAGTTAGTTTGATTGTGTTGGGTTGCATTTTATTCAGTATTTTATTTGTTTAATGATTATTTTTGTCGTTTTTTATGTCACTTCCATTTTCTTTTAATCTTTCTTAGTACTCCTACCTGCTTATTGGTTACTTTCCCTTTGTGTGTTCGTCTATATTTGTATGTTCTTAATTGTTGGTTAATTTTTTACCTGGTTTTCTTATGTCTGTCTCATTTTTGTTACCTTTTTGTAACTGTGGCTGATGAAGGGTAACTCCGAATAGCCCAATGTATCTAGTGTACTGTTCATTTACAAAACTGTCTTCAAGATCATTTTTTTATGTTTCTATTTTCTTTCTGTTATTTTGGCTGTAAAGTTACAAATGTGTAAACAATCAAAAGAGTAATATACTAATCACAAGTCACAGATTATAAAATAAACACGCACCGCTATCCGTACTTTCATCGCTTTTTATAATGTAAGTTTTCACTACAAGTAACAAATTACCTTGTAATGTACTTTTTTATCCATCGTAGTTGGTGTAAAGATGTTTTTAAACAATTCATTCAAGTTTGTTTATTTTTGTTTCCTAGCTATCTTAAAGATGACATACGTAATCAATCGAATGGCATGTGTATGCGATTATGTACTTCTAAACAGAAATATACAGCGTTTAAGAGCCTGCAGGAATATGTTATTGTCTTCACAAGAGAATAAACAAATAAAAATAGAAAGTTGGCACAGCACCTTACAGTTTCGACTTGGAAAGTTTAATGTTAATGAATGAATTAACATAAATGTTAAAACACAAACGTCAAAGAATCTAACTAGACACCGACTGAAGACATAAATTAAAACGCACACAAACACATACATTAATACCCCGGCCAGTGCTCAATATACGTTCCTAGAAATTGAACGCTCAGCAAAACAGCGCCCCACAAGGTACTTATAAACTAATTTGAATAGGAAACGATCAATTGTGTAATATAAGAATGTCACTACATCAGTTAAACAACAGATTAATTCTTAGGTGTGTCATTCTAAATGGGACCTTCTCGAGTTTTGCCTTCTTCTTGAAATAGTCGTCGAAAGTCTTCTCTTACGTTTCCTTTCAATGGCCATGACGTAGTAGCAGGAAATCATGTCAAGGTCACCTCTCTTTTTCTATGTGCTTCACACCCAGTCTTGGTTCTTATCGATAACAGCCAACCTAAGGAAAGAAAAGCTAAAGAATTATTTATTCCATAAACAAGCTACACACAGAAGAGCGTTCGAATGGCAGAATGGCTAGAGCGCTGACTTCTCACGTCAAAGGTAAAGAAACAGGGTGGCGTCACGCTGTAGTCTACTCAGTTATAAATGGGTACCTGTCTCTGCCACTGAGTAAGGAAAGGCAATGGCAGTGACTGTCGTGAAAGGAATAAACCCACTACTTTGTTAAATCACTATGTCGAGATACAAATTTGCTTCAACCAATCAACGAGCAACGTTCACCAGTCTCTGAGACAGAATATAATAAACTTAAGCCCTGTTTTTCTCGGATGTGGGTCGTGGCCATCTTGTTCACGCAATATGGCGGAAGAAAACTGAATAAAATTAAGCTGTACGAGCATAAGACGAAACTGCAGACCACCAATCAGCTTGCTCCGCCAGGAACCAACCAAACGCTTTCCTTAACCAGTAGAAGTTACTTTACCTGCCTATATAATCGGGCGAGATTTTATGCTAAAACACGCAACACCGAACACGAAGCCAGAGACGACCGACTGTGTGAGAGGAGCTGTCAACCTTGATTTATTGCTTGCCTGAGAGCATTGACCTGCAGCCTGCTTCGCTAAGCCGAGTCAAAAACTAGCCTGTTTGAATCTTAGAGGGTAAATATATTTACGATAACCTTTAGGAAAATAGGCCTTCAGCAGGTATATAATGTTGGTATTTGTTGGGTGTCATTATACTACCTACACCTGTATATATTTTATATAAATTGTTTCAATATGAACGTATCAGGTTACTGATTGTATCTTAAGGGCATTAGGTATAATGCTTGTATTTCCTGATATGATTGATGAAGACGAAGACTAATAGGACTCATGCCTCAACCTATTATCTCCTATAACTTCAGTCTATTGTCTCATCTAACTCCAACTGAAATATAACCAAAACAGTCCTTGTTAGGACTCAATCTATTGTCTCCTGTAACTCAATCTATTGTCTCCTATAACTTCAGTCTATTATCTCAGATAAAACCAACTGAAATATAACCAAAACAGTCCTTGTTAGGGCTCAATCTATAGTCTCATATATCTCAATCTATTGTCTCACAAACTTCAGTCTATTCAGATTACTCCCACCTGAAATATAACCAAACAGTCCTCGTCGCATATACTCCTATCATAAGAACATAACAATATTGTTAGGATATATGTTACCAATAGCACTTGTCAGAGAGGGCCTGGTATATTATAGAGGGAAGGAAATAGTTGTATCACACCTAGGTGTACATATTATTGGATGTATTCATGTATTGAATTCATATTATGGGATGTATTCATGTATTGAATGTATTCATGTATTGAATTTATGTTATTGGATGTATTCATGTATTGAATTTACATTATTGAATGTATCCATGTATTAGCTTATCAGAAAGAATGTTTTGCAAGTAGACACCTGTCTTATCTCGCTATTGCTAACTCATACTGAGCCATGTTGTCATTCATCCTACATGCAGACACCTGAGACATGCTCATATCATATACCATAGAAATAGGTGGGCTTGAGGACAGAAATCAGCCCCTATTATTGCTTGTTACAGGTTTTATTCGTGTCATCAAACCTGAGGACGTATGTCGAGTCCATCCAGCTACCTGAAACTTCGCAGGAGCACAGAGATTGTACCTGAGCTACACCTTTAGTCCCCCTCAGTCTTGGGTGGGCTAAAGGAACGATCCACAGCATTTGGTGTGTCAATCGAACTAAGGAGAACAGAACGTTTTGAGAGATGAGTACACATTAGTACCATTTTCGTCGGCAATTGTGAGCATTTAAGTCAATGAAGAAAACGTGAATTAGCGTAGCAAGAGACAATAATAAGATCATAGTGGATAAATTATACGTAATTAACAGCATAGCTAATAATTGTTATTGACGTAATTAACAGCACAGCTGATACCTGTACCATAATTGAATAACAGCACAGCTGATATAATTTTTGTTCCTATAATTGGAAAACTTGTTGTAATATATTTATATATCTATATTTGTAAATCATTTGTAAACTTACAAATTCATTACATTCCATTTTTCAACATTCACCCTTCAGCACAAGGTAGATAGTGTTTATACTAAATAAATGATAAGGAAATTGTATTTGAAGACTTGTCAATTTTATCATTGTTAAGTAAAATCTGTTTCCTTGTCTTAATATCACAGTTAGTTACACAGCGGAGGTGGCAAGTTATGTCGGTCTCCTCTCTACTAATTTTTCGAGATCAGATCATTCACAGCCGTAACTAATTTGTGATACCAGTAGTTCTCTCAGACGCTGGGACTTCACCATTTTCTGCAGAAATTCTATTTCTGTAATTGTCAGTACTATACTGATCCAAAAGCCAATAAAAACTTCACGCCACAGTGACAAAGTGATTAGGTCAACCTAAATCTCAC
Organism: Oreohelix idahoensis; assembly: GCA_024509875.1. Classification (NCBI taxonomy): domain Eukaryota; kingdom Metazoa; phylum Mollusca; class Gastropoda; order Stylommatophora; family Oreohelicidae; genus Oreohelix; species Oreohelix idahoensis. The sequence continues at coordinate 252,924 of JAMPIV010000736.1, read as the reverse complement.
AGCTGGAAATAGAGAAGTCTCTAACACTTCACTCTCTTACCGCAGTATCTATTGGTATGGTGTCCGCCTCTAATTGTAAAGGTACCGGGTTCGCTTCCAGTACAGGGGATGTAATTGATAAAAAAATGTTCAGAACCAGTTCATAATGATGTCGTACTCTCCCCTGATCTCCTGGGTAGTCAGATCTGATGCCTAGCCTTCTTTCATAAGGGAGAAAAACAATAGAAGGCCCCGTGTGCAAGTTGCGTGCGTGGAAAATCACTCGGCAGTTGGAAATTCCAAATTATACGAGAGTTGCGTACTTTCTGTACATGTGTACAGTGCGGAGTGCTGGAGAGTAACAGATAAGAAAAAAAATCATCTTCTTTCCACATAACCTGTCTAAGGAAAATTCATCGCATGATTTGGCTAAATGCCAACTCCAACAAGGAACTACTTACACGGTGCAATCGAAAATATATGCACACCATCATTGCACTTAGAAGCTGGAACTGGGTTGGCCATGTCCTCAGAAGACACCCTGACACCGTCACAAGAAACTGCTCTGCTATGGACCCCAGAAGGACGGAGAAAGAGTGGCAGACCAAAGAAATCCTGACGGAGAACCGTAAAGGCCGAAATGCAAAGGATGAACCTTAGTTTGGGCACTGTATGAATAATGGCCACTGACCCAGCAAAGTGGGGACAGTTTGTTGCTGCCCTAGAAGAAACCACTAGGCGTGATGGCTGTTTGGGATTTTTCTTAAGTCCCAAATATATTGCGGGTTCATTTTGCTTCTAATGTTCTTTGCAATCTTTTATTTTATTTTATTGTGTCGTACTGTATAGTTCAAGCGTCTTGGATTAATTATACTTCGGTTCAATTCAAAATCAACAAGAATTGTTCCAAGCATATAATTCAGAGGATCCTTGAATTTTTACGACTTATAGTTTATTTGCACATGTTAATGCTTCACTCCACATTGTACTATCATAAGCTTTATCATATGCAAATGCCACCCATACATTCAGAACGTACTCTGTACGTCTGGGTATTATTAACCATTAACCATACACAGTTCAGATGACTCTCCCTATGTAATTCAGTGCTATCAAGCACACATTCGTCTTTTCTGCTAATATTCATCGATCCACTTTTAAGAACGAAGATGGTTAATACACGTACGAGGTTTACAAACCATTATAATACTGAGCCATGCATACACCACTGTCATGAGTTGCCTCCCCTTTGCTTTGCAGTGATGTTCCAACAATGGCCAAAACATAGAGTATCTAATGTGGTTCTTCAATGGTATCTACATTCGCACAAGATTACTCTTGGTAGAGATATACATAGAAGGATGATGATGCTTCTACCTTTGAGGGATTTGAGGGAGTCGTCACAAGATATTTCATAAGTAAACAACAATGATGAATGTGTCTTAGCAATGTTAGTTTTTGTCTGCCGACAACTTTTGTGAAGAGATATTATATAATTTAATTTAGCTTGTACAAGACCTAACTGAAATAACAGTGAAATTCTTCTTATTTTTTGGCTCTATAGATATAAATATAATATAAATATATATATAAATAAATATATATATATATTTTTTTTTCTTAACCAGCGGCACTTGGGCTTTCAGCCCTTCGGCCCAATGACATGTCATTGCGAGGCTGGGGAACCTGAGGACTTTCCTTCCAACCCGGTCAGGAGCTTCGCTCCTTCCCATCCACAGAGGGTTTATCACAGGAGCCGTTCAGGCTATTCAGTCAAATTTCCGTCCGTAAACATTTCTTCAAACGCCGACGCCCGGGTTTGAACCATGAACACCTGGTCGCCAGTACAACGCCGAAGCCATTACACCAGCGCGGCTCCATATATATATATATATATATATATATATATATATATATATATATATATATATATAGGATGCTGATTTATCCGTGTGCACACCTCTCTCTATTTAATAACTAAATCAAGCTATGATTTTGAAGAAAAAAAAACGTTATTTCACATATTTTATGATCAGTTACTTTGGAACAAATGTAAATAAATGTGAACTGGTGATTACTAAAACATATGTTTCGTCATTGACTGATATGGGCTTTATGAAGCTTAGTTGTGGAATTTAAATCAATAAGTTATGTTGTGCTGGCGTGCTAAAATGTCAGTTAGCTTCCCAATAGCTGAAGTGTTCATGTTGCTGTTTACGTCACTACGTCTCTGTGGCGAGGTCACTTCTCATGGTCAAGGCAGGTATCTTCACAACCCGTTGAATGTAGGTTTCTATTGTCGATTGCAATCTTTGAACCACAGAACAGCAGTACAGCTGTTTTTGTAGAATCAAGCCTCAAATGGTCCCGTAAATTCGTACGAGTACCATCAACTTTAGAGGGAATAAAAGAACAAATTCCGCTGCTAAGTCTTTGTTTTCCTTATATTAATCAGGCAACTTTCCCGCTGTCCGTCAACCGAATCTTGTCTCTGCATTTTTACTCTCCCTGAGAGTATATCATATAACTCTGGGGATATGATGATAATCACCACTCTTTTAGTTAATTTACTTTGAAAATTTCGACTTGACAGCTGCAAGTGGCTTCTGTCTGGAGTCACGTAACGTCAGTTATACCATTATATGCAAAAGTAGCAAAATTACTTACATCGGCCAAACGGGTATACGACTTGGGGACCGATTCTGCAGACACCTCTACGAAATCTCTCTGTTGGGTTCCACACTTGTAGCCATTTACTTCAATGGACCTGACAACCACAGTGCCACTGACATCCAGGTAACAGCTATCATATCCTGTTTCTCGGACGCTAACAGTCGGTTCCGCTTTTAACAACGGCTCATCCATCTTATGGGTTGCCTTAAACCCCGTGGTTTAAACACCCTGCATTATTTTGTCTGAGGCATCCTAATCTTTCTAGTCACATTTCTATTATGATTTCCGTCACCCATATATATATATATATATATATATATATATATATATATATATATATATATATATATATATATATATATATATATATATATATATATATATATATATATATATATATATATATATATATATATATATATATATATATATATATATATATATATATATATATATATATATATATATATATATATATATATATATATATATATATATATATATATATATATATATATATATATATATATATATATATTTATATATATATATTATATATATAATATTTTTAAATTTATTGTTTATTTGCTTACTTTAAAAAAAATGTTATTTTAATTATGTATTTTTTTCCTCTCTTCTCTCCATATAATTATTCCCTTTTTGTAAAAATAATATTTCTTTTCCCTCACTCAGTTTTCCAGTCCTTGTTTTCATTATTTTTTATTTATACTTTGAATTTACTATCAACTTCCGGTTTCCGGTTCAGTGTCAGACATTTTAAAATTGTATATAATTATATGGGAACAGGTCAAAAACGAATTTACATGACTAGTACAAGACAGGTAAAATATGTAAACAAGTGTTGGTGTCTTGTTTATTCATCTATTTCAACTTTCTCAAAGATCAAATACCTTCAACAAAAAAACATAGGCCTTAGCCCAAGTCATCATCTCCTTCATGCATGTCTCTAGTTTTCTTTTTGTGTTCTTTGGTCTTCCTCTGCTTACTTACCTGTGGGCCTCCAGACCAAAGGACTTCCAGGTAATGCTCCATCTCCAGCGTCAAGATAAAAAAGAATAACAAAACAGACTCATACACATATCAGTTTAGCTTAAACAAATTCTAACTGACTCAGTTTAATTTTAATTGTGGAAGCGAAGTTTATATTAAGAGGTGTGACAGAGCTGTGTAAATATAGATTACATGGACCCACACGTTTTTGCTCCCACCCTTGCTTTTTTTATTAGTTATGCACGTCTTGTTAATGCAGAACCTATGTACTTTATATCTGTTAAGCCATGCCTATTTCGTTCTTTTCTCTATTGTTTTACAGGCAATAGGAATGTTTAAATTCAGACCGTTTCACGTATAGAGAGAGAGAGAGAGAGAGAGAGAGAGAGAGAGAGAGAGAGAGAGAGAGAGAGAGAGAGAGAGGACGGGTCGTGTCTTTGTAGAGTCAAGAGCGATAATTCAAAAGTTGTATCTTTTGATAGATGCTCGTAGAAGGATAAGCAATGAAGAAAATCAAGGGGGAGATAATCAACAATTCCCCCCCCCCCCCCCCCCCCCCCCCCCCCGCCCAAATCCGTTCGGTCATGAATGTAATTAAGCTACGGAACGACGAGATCAAAGAGACGATTTGCTCGTGGGCCAACGTCTAGCGGTCGGCAAGAGTGGCAAAGTTTACTTTCATTCATAATTTGACCACAGATTTTCCCAAAGGTGTGAACTATCGCACTCGTTAGCGATTTTCTACTTAATTCATATAAATATCGCATCCTTCAAACTCAGTTTATTTAGTACCCTCAGATTTTTAAAGACGCCTTGCTTTGATTTCTAGATCCATTACAGCAGTGGAATTTCTTTGTTTTCGATTGGAGACAGTCATATTTCTGTGATTGCGGTAAATATACTAGAATTTTGAGTGATTTAATTGTTAAATCCGGCATTATATTTCACGAACATTTTCTGTGTTGAGTGATTTACTGGTTAAAAAGTTCGTCATCTATATTTCTCTAGGATTTTTTTGTGTTAATTGGCTAGCAGATTGAAATAATTTATAGCAAAATTATTCCGGCTGTAGTGTCGATTTAATTAATTGCTAGTAACCAGGAAGAGAAGGTTGTTATTGCCGGGAGTTGTAGTGAGGATAAGCTCTCACTGCAGATAAAATACTTCTATGGCACGCGCCTCAAACAGCCTCTGACAACCAAGTCCAGCTCCCGGCCTTCACGTGTGGCTCAATTTGAGCCCGGCGGAACTGTTTCCACTGACGGGAGAAGGGGCAAAGGCGAGCGACTGGCGCCTTAAAACCAGCAGCTTCGGGCAGATAGGGCTCGTGATCCTTGGTTGGTAGCTTATCTAAGAGAAGGAACTCTGAATTCAAACCACCGCTGCCTTGCGGGAATATCCATTTATGGAATTGGCTTCGGGAGTAAACCCTGAGGATAAATCCGGAGTCGGAGTCCCTAAGGCAGTCTAATGTCGATTCGACATTATTCTGGCAACTCCTGCAACATGGCTGGTACCAAACTGTATCGGCTACTGCCGTTCCTTTGGATCTACCGGCTGTGTGGAGAGGGGGAACATGCTGCATGGGCAACAGCTTGATCTCCATATAACTGTGCCCAAGCTCGCGCCCTGGAGAGGACACTCCAGCTTCACCCTATAGGTGTCGGCAAAACACGGGAAGTAGCAGTTACCGGTTATAAGCATTTTGCCCAATTGGCGTAGGGCATGGTGCCAGGGGCTACTTCCGACAGTGGGAGAGGTTCTAGGATCTCACTGGACAGCTACCGCCCGCTTCAAGCTGGGCAGCCCCCAGTCAATAAGGTGTTGTCCCGCCAGTGTCTGCTTTCCCCATTGGGTGCATGGGGATTAGGGTCAAACCCGAACTGTGGACAGAAAATTTTGCACCAAGCAATTATCGAAAAATAGAAATAAGCAAACTCTCAGATTGGGATGCTGGAACGTCCGGACTATGTTGACTGGACTATCCGAAAACCTACAGGATGTAAACGATGTAAGGAAGACAGCCATAATTAATGATGAGCTTAAACGACTTCAGGTGGATATAGCTGCACTTCAGGAAACGCGCCTGGCGGGCTCTGGAACGGTGAGCGAGAAGGACTACACATTTTATTGGCAAGGGAAAGATCTTAATAAAGCTAGAGAACACGGAATAGGTTTTGCGGTAAAAAAAATCGCTAACTAAAATGGTTGAACCAGGCGAGAATGGATCGGAACGCCTGTCAACGCTCCGCCTGCAAACTAGCACAGGTCCCATCACCCTTGTCAGTGTGTATGCTCCTACTCTGTACTCTGCCTCAGAAGCTAAAGATGAGTTCTACGAGAATCTAACAGCAATTATCAAAAGCATACCTAGGCAAGAACAGCTTGTTCTCCTTGGTGACTTTAAGGCTAGAGTGGGTGCCGATAATGTTTCATGGCCTTCATGTCTGGGCAGGTTTGGTATTGGCAAGATGAATGAAAATGGACAACGGCTCTTAGAGTTGTGCGTCCACCATGACCTCTGCGTGACCAACACCTACTTTCAGACAAAACCCCAGCATAAGGTGTCATGGAGACACCCACGATCCAAGCACTGGCACCAACTTGACCTGATTCTCGTCAGAAGGCCACTCCTCAGGTCTGTGCTCTCCACGCGCTCGTACCATAGTGCAGACTGTGATACATATCACTCCTTGGTTTGCTGCAAAATCAGAGCACAACCAAGAAAACTCTATCGTATCAGACATGAAGGGAAACCACGCATTGATACCAGCAAGATGTCAGACCCTTTCATGATCGCTCAATTCACTGCGACCTTCGAGAAAGTGCTCAGTAGCCCTCAGCATGGTGATACTATTACAGAGAACTGGGAGCATCTACGGAACACCATTCAAAGTACTGCACTTGCCACCTTTGGTAAGAAAACAGCAAAGTCAAATGACTGGTTTGATGCTTCATCAGATGTGATGGCACCTGTCATTGAAGCTAAGCGCAGTGCTATGAATGAATACAAACATTCACCGAGTGCCAGAACCCTACAGATCCTGAGGGCTACGAGAAGCAAAGTTCAACAAACTGCTCGACGCTGTGCAAATGACTACTGGCTCCAGCTCAGTGAGAGCATCCAGATCGCAGCGCAAACAGGCAACATTAGACAAATGTATGACGGTATAAAGAAAGCACTTGGTCCCCATAAAAGTAAGACGGCACCGCTAAAAACCATCAGCGGAGAGAAGCTAACCGATAAGGGTAAGCAGATGGAGAGGTGGGTCGAGCACTACTCTGAGCTTTACGCTAGAGACAATACCGTTACGCCTGCAGCCCTTGATGGTGTCAACAGTCTGCCAACTATGGAGGAGCTGGATGCCGAACCAACATTAGAGGAACTCAGCAAGGCCATTGATAGCTTGGCCTCAGGCAAAGCACCAGGCAGTGATGGGATTCCTCCTGATTTAATCAAATGCTGTAAGAGCACGCTATTACATCCCCTGCATAGGATGCTGTGCCAGTGCTGTCAATGACAAACTCTCATTGTATACAGAAATCGACAGCCGCATTGGCAAAGCTGCAGCTACCTTTGCCCGCCTCACATCGCGTGTTTGGGGAAACTCTAAACTCACAATGAAGACCAAAGCTGCGGTATATAATGCCTGCGTCACCAGCACACTCCTATATGGCAGCGAGACCTGGACGACCTATGCTAAGCAAAAAAGAAGGCTCAATACCTTCCATTTGCGGTGTCTACGCCGCATCCTCGGCATCTCGTGGAAAGATAAAGTGACAAATGTCGAGGTGTTGTCACGTGCTGGCCTTCAAAGTATGTATACGCTGCTTAGACAGCGCAGACTTCGCTGGCTTGGCCATGTTCGCCGCATGGAAGATGGTCGCATCCCAAAAGATATCTTCTACGGACAATTAGCAGATGGCAAGAGAACAGTTGGGCGACCACAGCTGAGATTCAAAGATGTGTGCAAGAGAGATATGAGGGCACTGGACATGGATCCAGCAACATGGGAGGATGAAGCTGCCGATCGCACTAAGTGGCGATGCTATTTACGGCGCCACCTCAGATTGGGCGAAGAGAGGCTCACACAAGAAGCAGAGGTGAGGAGAAAACGTCGAAAGGAGCACCAGGAAAATAAGCAGCTGAGGGCTGTCACCTCAGGGACGCATTCCCATAGTCAGTTATGACTGAAGGGGCTATTATTAGTAAATGCCTTATTCATTATGAGTACTGACGAAATATATATTTATTTCTAATTCATTTTGAGTAATTTTATAAATGACTAGCGTTTATTTCACGGGGGTTTTTTGACGATAAGATAAGCTATTCACGCGTAGTTTATATTCAAAGTTAAATAACCGAGTGTATAATAAATAATTATAATTCTGCGCGGGTTAATTTTAGGATAGAATTAAGATTGTAGTTAAATGTGTGCATTTTTCTTCCTGTATACAGTACGGGTCACAAACCCAAAATCTACCAGCGGCCTTAATCTGAGAAGGGGTCTAAGTCTAGTCCAAAAAATACAAGAAAAGACATTCTTATAAAATATATCGGGTTGACCTGGTTGGCCTCTTGTCTCACAGAGAGAGAGAGAGAGAGAGAGAGAGAGAGAGAGAGAGAGAGAGAGAGCGTACCAATCAATATAAAACTCAAAGAATTAAATTAACTGGACATTTAACTACCCAGATTTCTTTTGTATTTTCATCTTCATTCAGCCCGCTGTGGTGAAGAATATCAAATTTAACATTTCCCGATTACCGACCACTTGTGTTGGGGCGAGGATTTACCCAGAAAAAGATTGATCTAACTGACATTCCATTTAACTATCAAATATTTCAAGCCACTGTACACTGTGACATTTGATCTCGAAGTTGTGTTTCATACCTGGACTAATTGCTGTGACGCGAACAGAGTCAATAATAATAAGTAACAAAGTAAGCGTTCACCAAATAATAGGATTTATCAGTCATTTGAGGAACTGGGTCTTACTTGGCCAAAAAAACCGACACTGAATCTGTTACCTGGAGCATGGAGATATGTTCAAGCTGTTGTCGAACACCTATTTGGTAAGCGAGAATGAAATGTGATCACATGTTTGTCAGAGCGAGTAAAAGCATTAATGCATAATTCTTATATTGTATAACTAATAATCTCACTTTGTTTTTTTTTTTTCTTCTTATGTTTGCTCATACTGTTAATTGCAGAATAGATTAACCACGAACTTTGTTCTTTACAGTATAGTCAAACTCTATACCATAGTGCTAACCTTTTGACCTTTAGGGGTTAATGAACTTCTTCTTGTGGGATCGTGTCTCAATAGAGGGGGTTGAACTTATGTGTCTATTTCTTTATTAATTCTGTAACCTATGATTTTTTTTTTTAAATATATTTTTATAATAGCTGTTGTGAAGTTTTCTTTAAGATAAATAAACTTAATATAAATCTTAATTACCGGTGTTGGTCAGCTCGTCCCAATACCCCTATTTCATTAATATAGTTTCACGTTTGTGCGTCTAATTGTCGTCACTTATCTGTGTGTGTGTATATGTGAGTGGTTCTGATATATTAATATATATACATAGGAAACTGTCCGATCAACAAAATGTCAGTCGTAAATGATAGGCAGGATTTGAGTATCTTCTCAAATCCAGGAACAGACTTTACCTTTCCCCATTTCACTCGTGAAAAATCTATTTCTTTATCTTATCTCTCACTGAGTTATAACCTGTTCTATTTCGATTCAGACGGGACCATAATCGATCATAATTGCCTATCCAAAATTTACGACATGAGGCTTCAGTATTGTTATCTAAGTAATTTAATCAAAATTTACACACTTTTTTTCACATTCAGGTCTAGCTCTGGCTGACCTGGGCTGTCTGACCACGCTGGTTTGGACAAATGTGTGTTTCACTCCAGCGTTTAATACACTTGATCTGCCATTTGATACTACAGAATTTCAGTACCTTACCAGTGGACTGACTCACACGACGTTTACACGAGTATCTGGCTGGATTACCGCCATAATTACGCTAGAGAGATGTTTGTGTATAACATCACCTTTGAAGGTTAGTTTCATTAAAATAAAACAAGAAAGTTAATAATTTATTCCAGTTTTAACGACAGAATAAAATATCGTCTTCTTCGTCGTAAACTCTCAGACGTCGATTTGAATATTTTTTAAAGAAAGCTGTGGTCAGCTTCAGGCCATTTGTATCTCCAGAGAGTTTTTTTTTCCGAGAAATGTACTGGTGACGGTCATTTCTGCTTCAATGTTTGGCATCACTGAAGCACACGTTCAGCAGTAATTTTATCAGTATCAAATTTACACTTATCTTTCGCTTATTAAATAGATGATATCTCAATCTGTTGTGGACCGTGTGGAATCTGAAGATTATCGTTTGTTCTGTTCTGCTGAGCTGGTGATATGCATCACTATGAGTGTGTCGTGGATGCTCTGCATCCCACGAGTTTCTGTATCTTACATGTTTGTATACCTTTGTAGTTTACAAAGTACATTTTCTTTGACTCGACTTTCAGTCCCTTATCAATCACATGGAGATGCCGCCCTTGAAAAAGTCGACCGAGCTCGGCTTTGAACAGATTTTTGGTTTTCCGTGTTATAACTGCCACGTCATTTCCATCTCTTTATTGGCTTTTGTTTATTGCTAAGCAATTTTTATTTCGTGCCTCTAGTGTATTTCTTACCTTTTTTGTGCTGCTGTACAGGTCTCCCATATTTCCTTTGGCTACAGCTTTCTCTGCCTCACTTGCTATCTACAGAGTAGTTGCCCAATATGACGTTTCTTATTACCCCTCTGCTCACGTCTGTGTGCTTCATATGTCTTGGATTTGGAAATTCTGATTTTCGTTGTTTAAAACTGTCTTTTTTCAGTCTTTTATCTTATGTTTGTGTTTTTATCCATGCTTTGTGCTGACGTTTTCTTTTTCCTAGTATTTCTACAAGTCTCATTTCATATATGTTTGATGTTCTGCCAGTAGTCGTATGTGTTTGCTACATCTTCCAGTTGTTGGAAAACATTGGAATTTGTTGGAAACTTTGGTTGTATATTTTCTCTTATTTCTTAGAAAATATATATTAAATTGTTCTCTTTGGTATGTGCTGTTGGGTTGATGAAAATGAAAAAATTATCTAAAATATGTGATTCGTCATACTAGAACAAAAGATAACGCAAATAACCAACGTTGCAGCCACAAGGCCTTCGACGGGGACAGGAAAGAAAGCGAGAGTTCATCAAGTAGAATTCCGGGTTCCGTATTTATTGACGAGTTTTCTACTGCTAGTTTACTATCTATTCTTGACTGTGCAAATAACTGATAGATGGCTGTAGATCTTCCTGGCGAGGAACATATCCAGAAAGTACAGGAGATTTCAAAGATAACCAGATATTGTGCTACATTCCTCATCATCGCGCCAGATTACAATGATTGAGCTGACTGTGCCATTTGAGTCCATACTGGACGAGCAACACTCGTTCAAACTGACTTAATGTATTGATCTGGTCACGGTCTTGAGACACGACGTGTTTACTGTAAGGGTCATGGCTGTTGAGGTAAGTACAAGAAGTCTAGTGGCTGTCTCGGTATATGATCTACTGAAAACTGTTGGTTTAAACTGGACAGTCAAGTACAAGGACACTTATGAGGCTCAGTGAAACTGCGGAAAGGCCATCGTGCTGACTGTAGAACAGTCTCAACGCGCTATGGCATTGAGAACAGTAATTCACCAAAAGAGTTACTTTCACAGTTGCCTCAATCTGGCAGGAAAACAGGAGTGAAGTTGAAACTAAGGCGGAGTGGCTTCAGTTCTCTGCACAATACAACAGAAGGCTGACACATGGGAGGCATGACCCAAGTGGGCCCGCGCCCCTTATAGTGTAAATGAGATTAAGGGGTCGGACTACGTAACTGACAGGGACCACTTATGATGATCAGATTGCCTAGTGTTGAATTGCTCTGTATAGAGTTTCCTATGATGGCATATTCATACCAAGCCTGGACTATACATTCTATCTAAAGCACAGGACATAAAAAAGCACAGTGTCTGAGATGGTACAACTGAGAGGTGCTGTTAATGTATCAATAAAATACCGAATGAAAACTAAAGAAAGCATATGGTCACGCCACCTCATAAAGCTGGATATATGATGACAACACTGTACGTCAGCAACATAGAGAGGTTCAAACAATAGTTTAGATCAAGCGTCCCCAAATTATTTTTAAAAAAATCCTTAATCAACCCCAGGAACAAAAAATAAAGAAGTGATTATTCAGACACATAAATTACTTTATGTTTACTGAACTGTTTAAACTCATTAATGAGAATGATATGGCTGATGAATACTCGCAAGCGCATTGCTTTTGGTTGGAGATTGATGAGACTTAGTCATACAATTCCATGCACCAGTTTCAGTATGTTCCTTAGCTTTCATAATACTGCATTAGCATTGCTTTAACCAGTATCAACCATGTACTAATTTGAGAATGTAAGAGTAGAAACGGCTTAACTGCTGCATAAAGATTGGGATATTTTGTAGCTGTGTTTCCACACGTAAAATTGAGTCGCGGCAGGTATTTTGATTATATATATATATATATATATATATATATATATATATATATATATATATATATATATATATATATATATATATATATATATATATATATATATAATAAGCCGCCATTAAAAACGCATCGCATTAGTTTATGAACAACAACTCTTTGTGCTAAATTTAAAATACATGAAACCACTGATTTTACATTTCTGATCCATTTACTAACCCAAATTTGCTGTATTATCAAACATGAGACAATTCAGAACCAGCTCCTAAGCAGTTGTCAACCCTTAGTGTAAAAACAAAAGTCGCACTCACTGTCATTCAGTCACAGCCCTCCCGTGTATGATCCCCTACAGCATCAATACAGGCTTGGCATCGGCGTCTCATGCTATTGCAGAATGAGCTGCTGTCTGAGTTGCTGTTTGGAAGCGATTGCGTAGATGTAACAATATAATTTGGCGATCTTGAGTTAGTGTTGTTACACGAGGTTGACCAAGCCTGGGACTGTCATTGGTGGTACCTGTCGCCCGAATACGCTGGTTCAGCCTCACTATAGTGGACTGGTCACAATTGAAATGTCTGGCAACTTCTCTGGTCGCCATTCCACTGCTGAGCATACAAACAGCTTGCCATCGCTCTTGTGACGACAGTCGAGGCATGACAAAAACATTTACAGACTTTCTTTGGATGAAAACAGATAATGGCTTTTTACTCGCTGAAACTTGACTAATGCGTGTTCCAAATTTCAATGTAATTCGACTTTCAATAACGCTAGAATTTATCAAAAACCTTTTTTTGCACGTGAAGCACGCAAGATTTGACGTAGACATCACATCGACAGTAAAATGGGAATACATGAACTTCATCACTTGCACACTTTCGGGATTTGAAAATCGCTCACTTGCATAAACATTTCAACAATGAAAACAGGTCACGATTTCGATGCGTTTTTAATGGCGGCTGGTGTGTGTATATATATATATATATATATATATATATATATATATATATATATATATATATATATATATATATATATATATATATATATATATATATATATATATATATATATATATATATATATATATATATATATATATATACACCCTGTTGAGTAAATATCGACCTCACTGGAAACCCCTGGTTTAGGTTCATTGTTTTACAGCCTAGCACTTGATGTAGTAGAGACGGCTGTTTAGACAGTATTAAAGATAACTCATACGTGGCAGAAAAAGAAACTTCTAGATCAATCATACATTATGTTTTACCGCCAAAATTTAATGTCATATTTGAAATGAAAAAAGGGACCTAAGACGCGTCAACAGTGAGAAATGTAGTCAGCGACCCATAGCGAGACTGCTTGCGTCAGGGTCAGCGAACCAGAGCTGACTAAGACCGTACTTAACCTCCAAGTGGTGGTCCTGGAAACAGGCTGCAGCATTGCAGTCTTGCTGAGTGAGTAGGGATCGAAAAGGGAATGCTAACCCGGTCCCAAAAATGCCGTGCTGAAGTCAGATGTGTCGGTCGAAAGGCGCAAATACCGCAGCTTCGTTGTAAACGGACACAACGCAACCAACGTCCTTTTCAGGACGAACGAAGAAGAAGAAGAAGAAATGAAAATAGAGAAACAATAAATAATAACATTTCAAGATTCAGCTGCAATGACTTCTAAAAGAATGTTATTTTCACTCAAAAGTGAGTTTAGACATTCTATATTCAGTCAGCTAGGCAACTGTAACTAAATAACACATTCTATTTGAGAATCCTGTAATGCTAACATTATCGTTATCAATTCGGTGTTTTGATATTTAACGTATTGTATTAGTAACATGTTGAATTATATTTCAAAAAACATAGCATGGAAACAATTGTAACTGTCGTAGAAGACGCCGTTGCTGAATTTTCTTTCTCTCTTCTGGTTAGTCTCTCTCACGCATTCTGTCTCTCTTCCTCTTTTGAATGCGTACTTAATGTAAAATGTTAGTCCACCCTCGCTTATTTATCTCATATCTTTATGACCTATGTTCCTCAGGTGAGAAGCATCATTACCCCCGGGCGAGTATCCATTCTGATTGCCTTTATCTTCGTCCTACTGATGTCAAGTGTTGCTCCTGTGTATGTCGTCAACAGGCTGGGCTACAAATTTTATCCACAGAAAAACAAAACCCTTATTGGTCTCGTAAACACAGGCAACAGAGAAAAATTGGAGAAGATTTCTTTCGCAATTAACAATGTATTTGTTCCGTTTGGTGCATTTTTAGTAATTACAATTTGTACAACAGTATTGGTAAATAAGTTACGACAGATCACTAAATGGAGGAAAAAGTCAACAACTTCTACCCAAGCTGATGGCGTTTCTATTCGAAATCAGAAGGTAGCCAAAATGGTTGTCATGATTTCCATTCTCTTCATTGCTTGTTTTATTCCTATCATTTTTATTTTCGTAGCAGTCGTGTTGGAACCAGAGTTCTCTGTCGACGGTAAATATAAAAATATGTTAATAGTATTTGGTGGGTGTGGCTTTGTTCTAGAATCAGTCAATTCGTCGGTTAATATTTTCATTTATTATCACATGAGTAGTAAATACAGACACATTCTCCTTCAAATGTTTGGTTTTGTCTCAAACAAGAGCAATCGTTTCGACGACTCTTAATGTTGCATTAGTGTACATAAATTTACGTGGGAATGAATTTTTCAGTGCGTTCCCTAAGAAATATACTTTAAGCAGGCATGAGAATAGAAACAGAAACAGCATATTTCGTGAGTACACTTTAAAGAACCTTATTCGTCTTTTCAACGATGAACGACATTATTTTTCTAACATTTTTGAGCGTTGTAAAACTCATTTAGTTTGATTTGCATATGTCGTAAATTTTTAGATAGCTTAGAAGATATTTATGGTCCCGTCTGAGCAGAGGTGATAGCGGTAAATATGTGAGAATAAAGGTGTAAGAAATAGATTTCTCGAGTAAATAGTTAGGGAGAAGATTTATCTCTGGACTGAATGGTTTCTCCAGTCCAGCCTTTCTATACGACTATAATTTAGTGTCAGACAATCTTGTACCCCTTATATCTAGAAATATAAGTTAAACTAAACACACCCACGCACAATTATATGACAACAACACACACAAACGTGAAAAGCTATGGTTAATTGGGAATGGGTGTGACCAACACACACGCTTAAATTCTTTTTGTTGTTTATTATCATTAAACTTTTACAACATTAAAACATATAGAGAAATCAATAAATTATGTTTACAGACATATGAAAATAACCGAATAAGTGCCCTCCCCCTTGTTGAGAACGGACCCAAAAAGAAGTTAATAACCCAAATCTCAAAGATTAACACTAGGTTACAGAATAGACTGTGAAGAACGAGTTCCCACTAAATTACTACTCAGTAAAGTACATAAGTTTAGCGAAATTAAAAAAAAAGAAGTTGGAACAATGATTGTAACAAAGAAAAATATTCTCTCTCTCTCTCTCTCTCTCTCTCTCTCTTTCTCTCTCTCTCTCTCTGTGTCATACGTGGCCACAAACAATCTCGCTTACCCACTCATGGTGTTGATATCCCTTGAAAAAAATACAATAGTTCCTGAACATATACTGTCAGGTGGGTTGCCAAATTATCCTCAGTGCAGCCTATATATCGAATAATAATTACAAGGTGGACGCCAAATTTGGTGGTTTCATTTTCCCTGGATGAATCAAGTGTCACCGAAAATAGTTACTGAAGCAAGACGTGCTCTGGACGTTCACAGTTGCAAAAGGAAAAAAAAATAGTTCCAGTATTGCGAAGCATCTGGTTGCTAAGACAAATGTTACAATATGTAAAACTGATGATGATGGTAAATCTTATCGGCTTGCTCTATAGTGAATGCCGATTTTGAAACAGCGTAGTTTTATGGATCATTCCTTTGGTACAGCTGTCAAACGTCAAGAATATATGTTCTTTCGTATGCCCAGTGTTCTGGAAAAATTGAATAAATAATTTTGGGTAACGTCAGTGCAATTAAGGTTTAATATTAATGTTTATTTGTCTCTTGGGCCCAACCGGTTCACGAAGGAACTAAGGACTGATTGAAGAAAGAGGACCGAACTAGCCCAAACATCGAAGACCCAATATTTTTGATCAGGTACTATACTGGGAGCAAAAGAACATTTATGAAAAAAATATGAGACTATCCTATCCACAAATACGTTTTCCACTATGGCATGTCGGGAAAGATGGTAAGCGCACTCCCCCGTTATTGCCCGCGAGAAAATGAACAGTTTGAGCATAAAAAGAAAAGTTTAATAAAAAAACGGGGGGGGGGGGGGAGGGAAATTATTAAGAAAGGGAGGCGCAAAAAATACTAGGGAAGGTTAAAAGAGAACAAGAAAAAAAAAGATTTTAAAAGGGGAAGGGGAAGGGGGGAAGGGGAGGGGGGGGGGGGGGAACCAACAGGCATTGGCAATAAAGTTAAGGCCGGGAGGGGGGGACTTTATTGCCGCGGGGGGGGGGGGAGATTTTAAATTAATATATCCATACGCGCACTTTAACAAATATCACCTGTCATTACTAGCTTTAGATTGTCGGCTTTTATTGTTTTGTCACTTGATATTAACACTAGTCACTTATATAATTTCACCAATGAAATATACTGCGAATTCTATTCTGTCACTCATCCGTCACGTGTAATAATCTCAGCCAGCTAAACCGTATCTTCTTGTGTAAGAAAGAGGGGTGTTGGAAATTATATTACTCTGAACAACTATCCAGAAAATATCTACACCATATGTTATTTCACTAGTTTTAAATGCTAGGGAATTACAGTGAATTAAAATGGTAAACTTAACACATTTTGACACTTAAGCACAATTTCTATTACTACAAATCAGAAAATGAAATCCCCACGAGACTATTTAACATTTTTACCGAAGACATGGTTCTGGTCTGGCGTGTTTAGATTATCTAAAAATTCTGAGCGACTCTAATAACCGAATTGGAGAGAACGCAGTATATTTACAGATCATGGTGTAATATCTCTAGAGGATGTTATGATTCACACATTCTGCATAGCAGAGAAATCAGGACACTGCGTTTCCCATATGAAAGGTTTGTTCGTGTGCTCTATTCAGCGATGCTGACCGACATCAGAAGATTTGGCCGTGCAACTGGTCTCTCTTAATTTAAGTCCCCTTTCGCAGATCAAACATTTACCTCCCCCTGAAACGTACGAACATCAAAGGTGGTCGGGAAAATATTATCGCCCGTGTATCTCTGTCTAATTACCGATAATTAGCAAACCAGTACGCGTAAAAAACTCAGGTAAACAAACATAATTGGCTCCTCTGTTAGGACTGGCAGATAGCGAAAAGTTAGTAAACAACTCTGTTGTTATGTTCCCAGAAAACGGGCGTGAATTCAAAGGTGAGTCATACAGGCGTAAAATTGCGTGATTTGGCTTAGCCAATGGTAGACACTAAATGGGAAAGCAAAGGCTGTCAGATTACTGTATTTATATTTCCATTATACGTCACAGTATATACAGTTTGAAGAAACTGTGCCTTTCAACATCCCTGAAGTAATGTTTTTTCCACACAACAAAAGCTCATTAAGTATCTTTAGTGTACGTTTCGTCTCGAATACATTTTATTTACTCCTTTTTCCATTTTTTTCTTAATTATACACATTGCCTTCCACTTACGACATATGCAGCTTACGACTGTCATCCTAGAAGCACCGTATACTTATTTGTCATTCCTTTTTACAGTAGGAGCCGCTGTAGCATAGTGGGTAGTGCACTGCATTCCTAGCTCAGTGGTCTATGGTTCGATCCCGAGATGAGGTGGGATTGTTTTACACCACAAACGGTTCCTGAGTCTACCCAGCCCCAAATGGGTACCAGAGAACCTCTGGGAAGGTTAAGGCGGCCGGCGTGATGCTGACTACATCACCCTGTTAAGAACAGATCTTGTTTAAGGGAAGTAAACCTGAATATGCTCGTTGGACAGATGTTTGATAGACTAAGAGAGGCTAACTTGACGGCTAGACCAACAAAATGTTGTATTGGGTGTAAAGAGTTGGAATTCTTGGGACATACTGTATATCAGGGTAACATGACCCCTGACCCCAAGAACCTTGAGAAATTGCAGAGAGCACCTAGGCCAGAAACCAAAAAAAGACGTGAGATCGTTTGTGTCGTTGTGTGGATTTTTACCAGAAATATATCAAAAATTTTAACTCTATTTGTGCTCCTCTGACTGGGTTAACTCGCAAGGAAAATCCTGATAAAATTGTTTGGTCAGCCCAGTGTGAATTAGCATACCAGGAATTAAAAGAGAAACTCACGAGCAAGCCTATCCTAAAATTGCCTGATTTGACTCAGGAATTCGTGATAAGAACGGACGGAAGCAATGTGGGCTTGGGGGCCACTTTGTTACAAAGGTCCTCTTCTCAAGATGAGGAACTGAACCCAGTCGCTTATGCTAGCTGCAAGTTGAACAAAACGGAGCAAAACTATTCAAAAAGCTAAAAAGAATGTTTAGCTTTGATCTGGGCGATACGAAAGTTCCAGATCTATCTCTATGGTAGAACATTCGTGGTCCAAACGGATCATCAGCCCCTCTTATTCTTATCACAGGCAAAGCACGTAAATGCTCGTTTATTACGATGGTCGTGGCTCCTACAGCCATATTCATTCACTATTGAATACATCCCGGGGTCACAGAACGTGGGTGCAGATTTCCTCAGTAGGCACCCCTGTGATCAAAACTAGAGTATTCACAAGGCCTAAGGAGAAAATTTGATCTATGTGTATCACTGTTTTTGGAACTTGCTTCAGTGCATGTTCTCATGTGGGGAGATGTGTGATTAAATTACATTGATACACCGATAAAATTATTATTTGTAATTATAAAGTAAGATATTATAGAAATAAAAATAGTTGGGTTATGACGCGTCTTCTTTCCCCCCACCAGTCAGCGCGTTGATTTTAGCTAGACAGAATCGTAGTGTAAAGATACTATCGTTTGCCAGTGACCTTGAAAATATCGGTAACAATTTTGACGGAATTAGCCTTGTTTCAGACCAAAAGGGGGAAAAGGAGGTGAGAGGCAAGTGTATTTTTAGAATGAGACTTTTGACACAAATGGTTGAAACACGCAAAATTGTAGGCAATCGCGGGCAATATTGTTAGCGGCAGATGGAAAAATTCGACACTAAGTCCAATATTTGTTCGTTCCATAAACACGCAGAGTGACTGTTATAAACACACACGCCTCGCTCTGTCTGCAAATTGGTACATTTTATGACGTCACAGTCTTGTTGTTTCGAATTAAACTACACAGAAGCGGGGAGAGAGATGGCGTAAATTATATGATAGTGGAAATTGAAACTAACTCTGGAAAATATATGGTCTTCTTTATTAATAGGATTAGGATCGTAAAACATAGTTAGTTTGATGGCTTATCTTCTCCTGATAAATAATATGTTTAAAAATACAAAATTCCGCAGTAGATAAGAAAGTTATTGACAAAAGACTGTATTTGTTCGTGCAGACAAACGGACAGACTGGCGGTTTTGCATTCATTTTGCATTCACTAAAGATTACAATTTTGAACGCGTTGTTGGAAATGAGACAAGCAAGCATGTATTCTGTTGGAGGAGGGGTAGACAAGGGGAGAGAAATTATGGGATGGCTTAACACAAAATATATTTTAGCAGTAGAAATCTAAGAATGAGTGAGGAGATAACTTGTTAGGTCCAAAAATCAAGTCTGTTTTTGCTTTTATTTTCAAAATTCAAATTGAAAAGCTTAGTCTTCCGATCTGATTGGCCAACGCATTTTATATTATGGAAAACTTAGTTAGGTTTTTGCCATTTTGTAGAAAGCTGTCCCTGAAGCAGGTCGATGTGATCCTAGAAGTTTGACTTTTATTTGTAACTAAAACTAAAAAGTATTTGTCATAGTCTAGCCAGCAGCAAAGCTGAATTTGTGCCATCCATCGCACCTGTGCTTATTTCATTGAATTCTGGTAAGAAGAATATCTATATTATTTTGTAATATGTGCAAAGGCAAAAAGTGGGAAAGTGCATGACATGCCTAAAGAGACAGTTTGTGTATATCTATTTGATTTATGTTTGAATATTGCAATGTTGGAATTAAAAATTCTTGTAGGATTAAAGTAAAATAGCAAGCCTCTGTGTTCGCTGAACACTATTGATTGCTTGGAGCGTTTATATTTTGTAATAGAAGAAAATTATATGCACATAATGAGATGTACATACTCCTTTTAAATTGTGTTGAAGAAGACTATGTAAAATGACAGTGGCGTATCTGCCATATGGACCTGAGGTGTGACCACAATATGATGTGAGTTCAAAAAACTTAGGGGCTGGTGCACTTGTAATGCACACGAGGCTGAACCCCATCATGTCATGTAGAGAGTTGAGGGAAAAATATAACAGATATGAAAAGGCCAGGGTGTCTTTTATGTTGCAGGGTTTTATTTCCTGTTACCAGCCGGTGACAGGAAAGCTGAAGTACGAGTGAAGACAGTAACGTCTCCAGTACAGCGTATTCTGTATAATAATTGTCAAGTGGAGCTCTGAGAGCTGATGTTCTTTACAGAGCCATATCAACGATTGAATCTTCACGAAGGAAATTTCAGGTTATGTGCCACAATCTGGGCAATCTGACACTTTATCTGGAGAAAACTGTTTCCCTACCCATTAACAGAAACTCTCGGGGAAATGATGACATAAACAGTCTCTCCAATAACTGACTCACATTATTACTTATAACTTAACAAGCTGTGAAACACCTTACTGAACATTTTAATATAAATAGTATTATTGTTGGTCCAAGAGACTTTATTTTCATTTCACTTTTCAGTGTAACATACATATTCTTCAGTTGTAAAAGACCTGTCCAAAAGAGATTGCAGGACAGGCACAATATATTGTACAAAAAAAATATTTCCAATTTGAAATCTAAAGAACAGAGTTATTAAGATTCTATTAGAGAGTTATACTGTGTTGTTTTGATGTACCATCATTTCATTACATCCCATAGACAACGAGCCAGATCAAACTCCATACATTAGAAGTAATTTACAGCCACTAGACTCAAGGTCTTACATAGCTTGACCTCACACGGTTAATACATCTAACTCTATCATTCTTATCTTTTACCATCATAACCTCTCCAGCAGTTTACTTTGCTACAATAGTGTGTTTCTGCGGAGTGGATGGAGAAGTTATCAATCTTGCAATAATTTTTCTGAGAGATGGCAAGATGAATCTAATAGATTTTGTACTTTAAGCAGAGATATTAAGCACAACAGGTCTAAATGGGATTATAAAGATAACAATGGGCCCAAACAAAGAGGAAGTAATAATAAATATTTTAATCAAAGGACAAATAATAAGCGCGACTATGCTAATTTTGCTCAACATGAGCCCAGAATCATTAATAATAAAGGTAATAACAATAATAATAAGGTCTCAAATACTATTGCTTGCTCTATTTTTGATGTTAAGAGAGCACATCGTTGTTGTGAATGTAGAACTTTATTTCAGAATACAGCAGTGACGACCTTCAGTTGCGGCCAGGTTGTTTCTAAGCCTTCTGTGTTTTCTACACATGTCAAAGGGAAGAGTTGTTGTGCATCCATAGAGAGGCCATAATTTTACACAGCCACAAGTAATAGGTAATTGTGAGATTAACTTTCCGTTTTGCCCCATTAAATTCTGCCGTTGATTAAAGTGGAGATTTTCATTTGTATTTTTTGACAGAAGCGACTTCGCGATAAGAGTCAGCGCTCCTGTGATACATTAGCTGTGAGGAATGTAGGTCACCTTTGCGCCCGTGTGTTTGTTCAAGCGGAACCTGTCTAACTACGCATCTGATGTGTTACCTATTGGTGGTCATGAGATGTTTACAAAACCCCGAGAGATTTTTTATGTTTGATTTATTTTTTTTTATTTTCTTTTCTAGGACAGTACGTATTACTGTATTATATAGTATAGTTCATTATATGCTGTTATATTGGAATGTCTTGTAATTTCTTTGAAACATTATGATGGTCATCTTTAAGTATCATTTGATTGCCATATTTTTTTCTTGATATATGACTGTGTTTTAATTATGCATTAGTTCATTTCTATGCTATTTTTATACTACTGTGTTTTGGATAATGTGTAGTGTGTTAGATGGTAGTGACGTGTCATTTACTATTGATGAATGCAGTGAGCGGTTGATATTTATATATGCTAGTCACAAACCTGTGCCCACTCATACAATGTAATCATTGAACTTTATACTCCGTTGTTGAACTTGGAGTTGTTTTTTTTTTTTGGTAGCAGTGTTTGTTAGGATAAATTTTTATGCATGATGAGATTGCCAGCCCTATGCACAAACTCATTAGTTGTAATGGTACAATAGTTACTTTTAGAAAGTTCATAAGTGTTCTTTATTCACTACTTAAATTTTTCTCATGTTCTGATAAGCATATCAGGTTGAGATAGATATAAATTTATAACTAGATAACACTGTAGCTAAGCTGAACGTGATTGTCAGCCGGAAGTAATTTAAAGGTTAAGTTGAACTGTATAGGTAAAATTAACAGCGATAGCTGATATTGTTATTGGACTGAAGAATCTAGAGATCTGGTTTAAGCACTTACTTAACATACATTATGTTGTTCTTATATATTTGCAAGCTTGTGTGTAGATAATAGTGTGTTTTCCCATGTGTTTTTTCTGTGACGTATTTTTTTGAGAAAAGAAGAAAGAAAAAAAAAACTTACATGTGCTGATTTGTGTTTGCTTAGAGATAGGATTGTTATATGTCTCTCATTTTGTTAAAGCTAATTTCTTCTTTTTCGGACATTGTAATTTTTTTTTTCCCCAGCGCCTGATTATGCGCTATGGTCTATAATGTGTAATAAAATTGGTTTTTTTTTGTTAAAGTTGTTTTTCTGATGTTATGATATGTTTTTTCTTTATCTAGCCGCCTAGCGCGCGACTGTGCATCAGTGAGAATTTTCTTTTTTTTGATAGTGTTTATAAATTTTTTTGGCGTGATGTTTAGAATAACTTATTTTTAGTTATGGATAAGTTTAATTTAGTTAAATTACACATTATGCTGTATTTAGTTATAGCTTTCTTTGTGTTTTGATATATATACATTGCCTTTCTGTTTGATGTTTCCCTGTTATGATTGTATTTATTTATACAATACGTCGTTTGGTTTAGATAGTTATTATAATATATTATTACTACCTTTCTCTACTTTCCATCTGTCTTTGCTGATTATTCTTTAGTTCATTCCATCTTTTCTGTTGTCTTTTCAGTATAGTTTTATATTTTGTTTATGCTCCGTGCTTCATCTACGTTCCACTTCATTCTTCTTGTATACTTTTTCTTGTTACGCACTCTTTAAGTCCCAATCGACTTTATAAAGGCTCAGGGTTTAGACACATTTGACCCGGGAGCCATTTAAGTGGCTTCCGTATCTTTTGCTCCTTTCCATTTTACCTTGGATAAAACAACAAATTTGTTTATGCATATGAACATTAAAAAAAATTATTTCCAAACAACAACATAAACGTTTGTTTGGGCCAAACCCACTTTTCTGCTTGGGACTGAAACTAGTTGTGATACTTGTATTTATTTTACATGTAAGAAATTGTTTAAATTTATTGTTATCATGTGATATTATTGATTTTTTTCTCATATTCTGATTTCATACTTTCCTTCATTACGGATCATTCTTCTTTTGCTTGATCTTGTCTTTTCTCTTACTATTGGTTGTGTCCTGTTTAGTTTGTATTGAATATACTTAACTCGGTTTTCTAATAGATTGTTTTTGGTATGCTTAATTGATTACGTTGGATACTTTATTTTTAACGTTACATTTAATGCATGTGTTTTTTGTAGATGTATTATTTTGGCTTAACATAAGGTAATTTTTGTAAGCGTATGTTAGAGCTTCATTGAGCTCTTAATTTTTTGGGTATGTACTTGTCAAAAATGATAGAAACATTTTTTTTCCCGAGTGTGTGGTAAACTGTTAAGAACAGATCTTGTGTAAGGGAAGTAAACCTGAATATGCTTGTTGGACAGATTGAATTTTTGGGTTTTGGCGCTTGTTTGCTCATTAGTCGTTGATTTGTTTAAAAATATCTCCTGGTATTTTTGTGAGACAGAGTACAGAAAGCGTGGTGAACGCTGATCATCTCAAGTGTCGAGATGTATTTATTCTGTATTGTTTTGAGCTGTGTGTGATTAGCCCGCACATGTATTTTGACTGAGCTGTGTTGAACAGCCGAGTCTCGTGACTGTTTGGGCGGGACTGTTGTGTGATCCCGTGTAGTCTGTTCCTGGGCGTTGACCGAGTTGGTCAGCCCTGGGGTTTTAATGGTGTGTTCCTGCGGAGTGGATTGAGAAGATGTCGACTAGTGTTTTCGCTGTGTGTACAGCATATTTTGTAAACTGCAGTATGGATTTTTGTGAAGCTATTATTTAGGCCATGAATTATGATAACTGCTGTGTGCAGTCTTAATAGCGCAGAGTTTGAGATGTGAGTACTTTAGGCCATGAATTATGATAACTGCCGAGTCTTTTGAGAGCAGAGATAATTCGTGCTTTTGCTGTCAACTGTATTTCATTTATGTCATCGTGACTGTGTTGTAACGTAATAAACAGTATAGAACTGTTCCAGTCGTTTACAACCTTCTGGACTCCTACATGTACTCTTACGTACGTACTGTGGTGTGTGACTGAACCTAGATACACCCATTTCAACATTCCAGACACAGTGACAGAGCAGTAGTAATACATAATTAGAAAATAGCTCTGTGTTGGCGTGGCCTTACTTCAGAACCCTCGACCTACTTCTATAATTAGCCTGTGTGGCGTATATTAACCATCATACTGTTACAGTGGATTTTTCGAGTCATTTAGGGTGTGATACCCACTACAGAAGACGTTACTGCTAACCAGTGGCCGCTAACATATTTGGAAGCGTGTACTCAGAAGCAAGAGTTTAACAACACATAACTTTAACACTGACCACCAAGAGATCTTCGACTTCTACACACCCCTAGTGTGCCGACTGTCAAGAAAATATGGGCCTAACACCATATTCCCAATATGCCTCAATGGGCGTGTAACGGGATCCTTTACCTTTGCCTTATTATAGTACATAATCGTGCAGTACAGTAATGTTTTGTTGTAATTTGTTCTTTGTACTACTTCATTTTAAACAAAGAGTACAATTTATGTAAATGTATAACAAATAAACCAACATATTTTAGCATTCAGACATGCCACTTGTTAGCATATCATTACGGTTCATATAGTATGTAGTAATTTCTGACGTAGGGCCAATTCGATTTGCGACACAGTGGTTGGAACGGAATCCTGTCCTACATGGAGGATTATGTGTATTTTTTTTCATATTTACTTTATGAGCTAGATTTTATCGGAATATTATTTTTTTCTCTGTTTCTTGGCTACTCTTCTTTATGTTTCCTTGTCGTCTGTAACAAACAATTCCAGTAGTATCATTAACTTCACCACGTCACCTGTCCTTATTGATTATTGTACATCACCTTCATATGTCCCAGGTCGGGTTCACAACAGCCAATGGTAGTTTTGGTGTACCTCTGCACGGATTGGCTGGTGTTCCGTCAGCAGCCTTGTTGGTGTTCTATTTTTAGATCCTGACTACCGCTATAATGGCGGCAGTGGCGGAAGAATAGATTTGCGGAATGCTGTGGTCACATATCCCCTGACTGATTTTGTTGTCGTCTCGACAACAGCTCTACCTCAGTAATACTCTTCCAGATCGTCTCGGTTAGGACTCTCTAGCGGCAGCAGGGTCTTCCAGCCTGATTTAGAGGTTAGACTTTGTAAGTCCTCACCAAGACCTGCCTCATCTGGCAAAGCTAGTACCTCAGGTAGGCATAACGTCGTATCTACCGTACCTGGAAAGTCATCCTTCTCTTAAATTCGTCTCAATTCATTGCCAGTGACTCTAATGATCGGACTTACTCCGTCTTTCAGTCGGATGACAAATGGACCTCCTGTCATTGTGGGAGCACGAACAATAATGTACTCCTCTTTTGACCACATGTCATGAAAGTTTGACCTTTCAGCGAAGTGTATATTTTCTTTATCACTAATTCTTGACATTTGTAGGGGAATAGAACACGGCAATTTGTCACATCTTTCTTTCCTGACTGTAGCCAACCTCTGTAACTGTGCCTCTGCATTTATGTGCGCCTCTCGTATCCTAGTAACGCGCCCTTTAAGCCATTGGTCAACCGTTGCTGATTCTTCTTCTCCCGACGGAAGGCCTAATATGAAAACGATGGGTATTTTCGGCTCACTCCGGAACAAAAGATAGTAAGTGGACTAACCTGTGGATGCATGAGGAGTAGCGTTGTAGACTTCAAGGGATCTTTGCCAGATGGTCAGACCATCTCCGTTTCTCATTGGTGGACAATGGACTCAAGAGATCATGCAATGTCCGGTTAAAGCGCTCACTCTGGCCTTTGCCACGAGAATTGTATGGTGTCGTTCAACTTTTCTCAATACCATGTACTTTGCACTGCTCTGAGACGACAGTTGATTTAAAATTTCTGCCATAGTCAGAATGGAGCCTCTGTGGCACACCTGCATATAAAACCACTTTTCTACAAACTGTCTGGCTACGGTGATCGCTTTTTTGGTCTCTGGTTAGGACGGCAACAGCAAACTTGCTAAACACATCCGTTATAATAAGTACATTCTCGTATCCTCGTGCGTCCCTTTCCAGCAGCGTAAAATCCATGGCGACTACTTCAACAGGCTTGGATGCTAGCGGGTTACCCAGTTGACATTGAAGCTTGAGATGGGAGACTTTTGCTATCTTGCATCCACTGCACCTTTAACAGAATGCTTCTGCGTCAGATGTTATGCCATCCCAGAAACACCTGCTCCTCAGTATCTGCAGCATGCGGTCCCGACCCTGATGGTCAGTTGTTCTCACTGCCTCCAGCATTCGCTTCTTCAAAGATTCTGGTATTACTAGCTGCATGGTCTTTGTCCTATTTGGTCCGCTTACAATACGGTACAGCAAGCCTCTGAATAGTGCAAGGTGCCTACATCTCCCCGTCCCTGGTATGAGGCATCCAATACTAATATAAATGTAAAAGAAACAACTGGAAAACAAAGAAGAGTAGATGTAAGCTTAGCTGTCAACTGCTTATAGGCATCGTCACGCTCTTGGTTCCAAAGATCTCCTATGGCAGCTTTCGTGGATCGCCTTTTACCTTGTGGAGCTTGGTCTTGAGTTAGCTGAGCTACCAGTTCATGTAGTAAGCGTGCTATGGTTGCAAATCCGGGCACAAAGCTTCGATAATAACTAGCTAAACTAAGGAATGCGCGTAGCTCTGTCTGCGTTCTGGGTATTGATGCCTCTCTGCTTTGATAGCCTGTATCTTGTCCTCCATTGCTCCAATGCCCACTTCAGATACCGTGTGGCCCTAAAATTCCACTTTTGGCTTGCAAAAATGAAAGTTCGCCCCATTCAACTTAAGATCTAGTCGTTGCAACTGGTGGAACACATTTTCATGCCGCTGCATGTGTTCTGTTAATCCAGTTGAGTACACAAGAATGTTATCTAAATAAACCAGTAAGAGATGGAACATCATATCGTGTATGGAACTCTGCATGAGTTGTTGAAGAGTACTGGCTGAATTAGCTAAGTCTCGTAGGCATCCTAGTGTACTAACGCAATCCAAATGGTGTGGTGAACGCTGTTTTTTCTTGATCCTATGCCCTCATGGCTACCTGATAGTAGCCACAAGCTAGATCTAGTGAAGGAAATATTTTTGCTCCTCCTAAAGCATCTAAATATTCCTCCAAATGTGTAAGAGTTTAGGCGTCCGTTTCATCTTAGCAACCATAGCTCAGACGTCTACACATAATCGTAGTCTGCCATCTTTCTTCAGCACGAGCTCAATATTCGAAGCCCAGGAGCCTGAACTTTCTTTTATAGCCTGTATGTCGAGGATACCCTGAAGATGGTCTTTCACCTCTTTGTAAAAAGGTGGAGGAATGCGCCTGTAGGGTTGTTTTACTGGTGTTTCATCTATCAACTGAATTGAATGAGACACTTTACTTGTATGTCCTACATCATTCTCGTTTTTAGCAAACAGGCTGTCATATTGTTGCAGTAACTTCTGCAGTTGGCGCATTTTGTTTTAACTGCCCTAGAACACATTTGGTTCAACTATAGACTGCTAACAGGGACCTTAGAAGTGCATCCTGGCTGTGCAGATATCTCCACCTCCTGAGCTCTAGTAACTCTGAAATTTCGTCCTGGAATTCATACCTTCACCCAATCTAACTTTGCCTCTTGTGTACCTTTCCTTTTAGCTTACCATTTGAGGAAGCGGTGGATGTTTTGCACTTCTGTCAGTACGTTGATGCCTATTATACCAGGCGCTTTGTGAGGCCCAGTGAGACTGTTAACAACATAGATGCCACAGTTCTTGACATGGAACTCTCCAATCTTTACATCAACTACTACATGTCCACCATATGAAAAAGTGACACCATTGGCAACGGTTAGTCGCACTCCTTTACTTTCACCCAGGGCCAGATCTCCAAAACGCTGCTGAAAGCACTGTAGAGGTAGTGCTGCTGTCAGGACGGCAACAAAATCAGGCGGGGAATATATGACAGTTCCATTCCGCAATTCTCTTCTTCCGCCACGGCCGCCATTATAGCTTTAGTCAGGATATAAAAATAGAACACAAAATAGGCCGCTGACGGAACACCAGCCAATCCGTAGAGAGATACACCAAAACTGTCCGTATCTTAATCGAGCTTAACGGGAGCCGCGCTGGTGTAATGGCTACGACGTTGTACTGGCGACCAGGTTTTCATGGTTCAAACCCGGCCGTCGGCGTTTGAAGAAATGTTTACGACCGGAAATTTGACTGAATAATCTGAACGGCTCCTGCACATAAATCCCGTGTGGATGGGAAGGAGCGAAGCTCCTGACCGGGTTGGAAGGAAAGACCACTGCCCCCCCCCCCCCCCCCCAGCCCCGCAATGACATGTCATTGGGCCGAAAGAGCCGGAAAGCTCGAGTGCCGCTGGATATAGAAAAAAAAAAAAAAAATCGAGCTTAACATTCATTGTGTCATTTTTATCGCAAGACGCCAAGAGAGAAGAAGTCGCCAAATCAGAGTTGAAATCTGCAGTTGCTTTAAAAATGAGCCGTCCGAAAGGTAGTGGTACTACTATCTTCAGCGTACCTTGACTGTCTTTTGTTTAGCAATCTTTTTCCCGCCCTCCCATTCCAAATAATGATGACAATGATCTAATAAGCAATAAGGACATACGAAAGCAAAGTGACAGGTAAGATAAGAGGGTCTAACCACCACAGTGTATAAATATATTATTATAATCCACGACATCAAGAAAATCAACATAAGTCTGCCTTTAAAACTTCGGAACCCACAGATCACAAGTCATAGAACAACGCACAACACCCAACACCACTTTGTTTAACTACTAGACAACCACGCACAATTCCTCATTCACTTGCGTCGCACTATCACTCATTAAAGTCTGTCTAAGTTCTGCTTTTAACGAACAGTGGGCTCTCAGTTTTGGACAACAGCCACGTCTGCATTACTGTTAAATTACTCCAGGAAATGGCAGCACTTCTCCCGACTAAGTGCCTAACACTGATCCAATGGATAAGGAAATTAACTTCCGAAGAGAACGTGCACAATTTATCCTAGCGCGCACCCGCTTCCAAAGGGCACTAATGAAGACTACTCTGGTAGTGCGTTTATCCTTGCACTATTCAGAATCCGATTATCAAGTCGAATCTAGGGCACTGCTGATAAACAAACAACGACCAAGTGAGGGCTTTCAAGCTAAGCGCCTCTATGTGCTGAACTTGATGATGACGTGGCTTCATGTACGTGACGAATGGAAAACGATGGCTTCTTCTCTTTGGTTGTATGCTAGTAATATCCATGGTGACCGGACGATAATAGGTCCGACAGTGTTGCTCTGAGGAGTGGAAGGCAAAGGCACCGGTGATGTGCCGTAGACGGTGGTTAATGATTCCGAATGACCACCAGGTAAGCTAGGCAACTGACAGGCCGTTTACCCGGCAGTGTGATCTTGGAATATCAGTGGCTGGTAGATGCAGGCAAACAGAATAAACTACACGGGACACTTTATGATAAATGCCCGATCTATTTCTGAAGAATCTTTGTTTGTGCCTGGTAGCAACAGCACAGACAGCGTCCATATGATCAGAGCTGAAAATACAAAAAAAAATCAAGAAAAGATACATATCTAGCCACAATAGAACATAAAAAAGGCTAAACATTTACAACGACAATTGACATTACTATCTTTTCTCTTCCTTGCCCACCAATACGCGTTGTTAAAACAATCTTCTTTCTCCCCCCCCCCCCCCCCCCCCCCCGACACGAATTCACACCCGTACCGGTCATCAGTCAAGCGCAACGGTTTTGGCCGGCGCGCGTTGGTAGTTCGCACACAGGCTATAAAAAGCGCTAGGTGTTGGTCATCCAAACACAGAAACCAATTAATAGCAAACGCTCAATGCAGAATTAAATTATACACATACAAAATACGCAGACGCTCAATGCCGAATTAAATTATACACATATAACTTAACTGTCAGTTACATAAAATAAGTGAGTGAATCACGATGTTAACAACGGGCTGATCACCCGTTTGCCAGTCACTTCGATTACGGAAACAACAGCAAATGGATTGATTTGCCTTTGCCCTAAAGACGCCAATAGGCTTGATGGGAAAAAATGGCAAAGAAAACCTATCTGCTGTTGCCCTAAGACGCCACTAGGCGTAATGGCCACTGACTGCTTTGACGGTCAGTGGCTAAGGACGGAAGAAGAAGAAGAAGAAGAATCACGATGTTGGGGCAAAAAATAATTACTGAGCGTTTACTATATCAGCTGGATACTGTACTTCTAAGCCACCATTATTATCTGAACAACCAGGATCAACCCTTCACAGTTCATTCTCGGATTAACCCAATGACAACTATACATCTCACCTCCAGCATATTTACTACAATCACACATGTCACAGTTAGGTATAAATAGAGAGTATGTTCTGTCTGATTTCAGACAGAGGGTGAATGTGTAGAGTGAGAGTAGAGAGAAATGTAGTCACAGTTGGAAAAATTGGTAAAAGATGAGCCATCTGAAAGGTAGTGGTACTACTATCTTTAGCCTACCTTGACTGTCTTTTGTATGGCAATCTTTTTCAAACCCTCCTATGCGAATTAATGATGACAATGATCTAATACGCAGTAAGGACATACGATACCACAGTGACAGGTAAGATAAGAGGGTCTAACCACCACAGTGTATAAATATATAATTATAATCCACGACATCAAGAAAATCAACATAAGACTCCAATTAACACTTCGGCAGTCCACAGATCACATATTATAGAAAAACGCACAACACCCAACACCACTTTGTTTCACTACTAGACAACTACGCACAATCCATCATTCACTCGCGTCAGCAGTATCAATCATTAAAGTCTGCCCAAGTCCTGCTTTTAACGGACAGTGGGCTCTCAGTTTTGGACGAACAGCCACGTCTGCATTACTGTTAAATTACTCCAGGAAATGGCAGCACTTCTCCCGACTAAGTGCCTAACACTGATCCAGTGGATAAGGAAATAAACTTCCGAAGAGAACGTGCTCAATTTATCCTAGCGCGCACCCGCTTCCAGAGGACACTAGTGAAGACTACTCTGGTAGTGCTTTTATCCTTGCACTATTCAGAATCCGACTATTAAGTCGCTCTAGGGCACTGCTGATAAACAAACAACGACCAAGTCAGGGCTCTCAAGATAAGCGCCTCTATGTGCTGAACTTGACGATGACGTGGCTTCATGTATGTGACGAATGGAAAACGATGGCTTCTTCTCTTTGGTTGTATGCTAGTAATATCCACGGTGACCAGACATTAAAGAGCCGACTGTATTGCTCTGAGGAATGGAAGGCAAAGGCACCGGTGATGTGCAGTAGGCGGTGGTTAATGATTCCGAATGACCGCCAGGTAAGCTAGGCAACTGACAGTCCGTTTGCACGGCAGTGCGATCTGGGAATATTGGTTGCTAGTAGATGCAGGCTAACAGAATAAACTCCATGGGCCACTTTATGATGAATGACCGATCTATTACTAGAGAATCTTTGTTTGTGCCTGGTAGCGAAAGCACAGACAGCGTCCAGATGACCAGCGCTGAAAATACGCAAAAAATCAAGAAAATATACATATCTAGCGACAAAAGAACATTTAAAATGCTACACTTTTACAACCACAATTGACATTACTATCTTTTCTCTTCCTCGCACAACAATACGCGTTAGTCAAAACAATCACCTCCCCCGTGACATGAATTCACACTGGAACCAGTCTTCAGTCAAGCGCGTTGGTAGTTCGCACACAGGCAATAAAAGAGCGCTAAGTGCTGGTCATCCAAACACAGAAACAAATTAATAGCAAACGCTCAATGCATAATTAAATTATGCACATATAAAATACGCACACGCTCAATGCCGAATTAAATTATACAAATATAAAATAACACTCAGTCACATAAAATAATATACAGTTCTCTTCTGTCATTTACAATCTATTTCTCCCTTCTCTGTCTGAAAAACAAATCACTTTCTATTCATATAATTCTGGTCAGTGCCTCTAAAGCAGAGTTACAATTGATGGCGATCTTTACATTATGTGTCTACTCCGGTCCCACTAAAGTTACATTTCGTTAAGAATTAACTATATGAGATGGAATTAAAAACCCGAATCGAGACTATCTCTATATAATATAATACTAAGCAAAGACCCTAATTTAACTCTAAGAGAATTGTATCGGTCTTACCCGCTCAAGGAATAAATCTCCGTACAGTATTAAATGACAGCAGCTTTCAACTTGAGGTATTTGTTACTAGTAGCGAGAATCCGAGAAGCATAGCTGGTGCAGAAACATAAAGACAAGGTCTTTAATAGTAAGACAACATGCTAGGTGGAACGCACGTGCTTACAAGTGACTTCTGCTTGAGACGTAAGACCTACGGTCAGAAGGTCCGATCGACTCCCGATGAAACGTGCTGGAGGCACGGCTTCAAAGTAGAGAAGTTCCCTCTGCTATCGGGTAAAACGGCAACTCTTAGCTGGCCGCTCGCTAGACCGTACAGAGGCGGCGAAATAAAGACGGGAACCTGAGAGTCCGCGAAAGAAAAAGAAACGGCAGATGATTGTTTTTAATGTACTATCCACTTCCGCTTCCCGGTTTAGGGACAGCCATCTTTGCTCCACCATGTGACTGGACATAAGGGAGTGATTTTTTTTTCTCTTATTTTTATAGTTTTATGTTCTCTGTTTAGTTCTCATTTTCTTTCCCTCCTGCCTCTTGTTTGTCTGTCCTTGACGAAGGCCTTGTGGCCGCAACGTAGGTTTTTCTTATCATTTCTCTCTGTAAGACATAATCATATTTGTGTGTTTTTGTATATATATATATATATATATATATATATATATATATATATATATATATATATATATATATATATATATATATATATATATATATATATATATATATATATATATATATATATATATATATATATATATATACTGAAGCACATTAAAAACGCACCACTATTATATATACTGATGCCGAGAAGCTGGAAAAAGAAAGTGTGGGAATGGATTTTCTCCGTGTTTGTCATGAGGTAGAGAGCGAATGGCTGCTGGAATGGAAAATGCATGATTCAACCCACTGGTTTGTGTACAGACTACATGAAAACAATGAAAGTTACACGTGCAACATGATTCCCAACAGCTACGGCCCTGAAAATGTGTACGCGTTGTGGCAGTATACTCGGTATAAAATGGCCGTTGAGACAAAACACCAGTACATGTGCTTGAAATGCCACGACTATCTGAAAACGACCGCCAACGAGCCATTTGTATGTCGGAGACCGGAATGAGCTCATGGGCCATTGCCAGAAAGATGAATTGCCACCACAGCACTATTGTACGTTTCAGTGAACGTCACGGAACCACTGGCAGTGCCCGGGATAGACTTCGGAGTGGCCAACCACGAATTACTACCCCTGCGCAAGATCGTCATATTGTGCTGAGTCATCTAAGGAATTGTTTTCTCCCGGCAAGTCAAACAGCAAGAGCAATAGTGGGTAGACGTGGGCAATTCTCTAGAATGACAGTCATACGACGACTCAGAGATACAGGCCTTACTGCAAGACGACCTTATGTTGGGCCAAACTTGACTCACAGACATCGTCAGCAGCGCCTGCAATGGGCAGAGCAACATGTCAGATGGACTAAACTGCAATGGAATGCTGTCCTATTCACAGACGAGAGCAGATTCAACATATCCTTTGCTGATGGAAGTAAGCGGATATGGCGACGGTGTGGAGAGCGCTTTGCAAATGGCTGTGTTCGTCAGCACAACCGATTTGGAGGTGGTAGTATTCACATTTGGGGAGGATTCAGTTTTCACCATCGCTTGCCTCTTCACGTCTTCCGTGGATATGTTAATGCTGTGACATATCGAGAAGAGGTTCTGGATGCATTGGTTGCTCCTGCGTTCACAAATTATCCAGACTTGCAGCTTCTCCAGCAGGATAATGCACGTGCGCTCACCGCATGCATTACGCAGCAATATCTACAGCAGCAGAACATTGCGACGATTGATTGGTCTGTCATATCACCAGACATGTCCCTATAGAACATCTGTGGGATGAGCTAGGACGCAGAGTCTACAGGCAAGGTTCTCCAGCTAATCTGCAACAGCTCGAAGCTGCTCTTACACGTGAATGAGACTTGATTCCACGGAATTTCCTTCATATATATATATATATATATATATATATATATATATATATATATATATATATATATATATATATATATATATATATGTGTGACAGCGCCATCTTGAGGTCTGTCCTTCTAGGCGCTGGCCCCATCTGGTCAGTCATATTGTCTCTGTGGTTTAGTGCCTTTTGATCACGTTATCTTCAAGCAGATTTATTGCCCATCTGGTCAGTCATATTGTCTCTGTGGTTTAGTGCCTTTTGATCACGTTATCTTCAAGCAGATTTATTACAAGGCCATAATAAGCCTACGAATTAGTTGTGTTTTTGCTCTAGTTGTGTAAATCTGTGTTTTCATGCATTCTGGAGCAATAATCGCGTGTGTTATCTGTGTGGCGCAGATTAATCCGCGTAGCGCGCAGTAAATTGAGTGGTTAGGCCAGGGCTTATAAAAAGGGGTAGCAAGCGGCGAAACCGGTCTATGTTTGAGAGAGCCGCCCAGTGAGAACAGACTAAGAAGACACACAAGAGCCAAGCTGTAAATGCCTTGAGCACGTGAGTTAATTTAAATTAGCATTAGTTTTCTAGGATTCTGAAGTTATATCGATGTGGCTATTTTAATGTTTAATGGGATAGATAGAGAGATAGATGTGATAGTTTAAGAGCGATTATTTCATTCTTCAGAAAGGCAGACATAGTGTGAGGCTATTAAGATTAGCGATCGCAAGATAGTAACCTCGTGGTGATAAAAGGCGGCGATAACGAGTCTGAGCAAACACGCTCCGCGTGTTAAACCTATAATATGTTATGCCGAGCGACACGCGGTGTATTTAGTTCCAGTTTTTGGTTAAAAGCCAAGAATATTATTTCTTTAATGTAAGGAGTAATTTTATTTTATCCTTTAATGTAAAAGTAATTAAGTGTATTTCACGATTATTGATTATTCTACTGTTTATCTTTAGTGGTTACTTAGAAGGGAGAATAGTCATTTAGATTTCTGGTGCGTAAGGCAAGTTGAGACAGGTGTTTCTCTGTTGGCTCCTGGTGGAGCATAGAAACACCAATCGTCACTTACGACATGTTCAGAGTGCGGGAACGAGTATTGATGTGGGTCGGTTGAGAGGTAGTAGTTAATTCTCATTATTGAGATTATTTGTTGTACATGTATTGAAGAATATTATTTTATGTCCAGTTGATTATTATTGTTGTGTGAACAATGGTTTGTGAGAGCACGTGGGCGTACCAGATGTATATATTTCTCTTCTCCGCTCCTGAGGGAGCATGGGGCCACCGGTGTGGTTTACCTCAGCATGGAGCATTCAGATGCTTTTGCAGTAGTGGTTTCGGTAGCAACCTATGTTACCCGGTGCGATTGCCAGCCTCATGCACAACACCATACTAGTCGCATTGGGCGACACGCATGAGTGTGTGAGATAGTTGATGATGTCAGGTGGGCGCATGTTTTCTGTATGGTAAGTGTTATTATCCATGCTATTGATGTTCACTTAGACGTTGTTTTATTTATTATTTTTCAGACAGTCTATGAACACTGACTGGGTGTTCGTTTGATTGTTTGTTGGATTGTTCGTTTGGTGTTCGGTTGTGTTCGGTAGAATTAAATGTTGATCTGCATAAGGCTTTGGATTGCTTGAAATGTTAAGTCTGCTGCTGAGAGGGTTGCAAGCAACCAATAATTGCAACCCCTGTCAAACGATCCTTTATAAATTTTCTTAGTGCACGGGTCTGGGGTGTGAGGTAACACCTAGCCCCTGTCACAAGTGGCGTCGTCGGTAGGATTGATAGACAGCACGCAGTGAAGCAATTCTTCAGTAATCAGAGCAGCAACAGCCGAAACAGTAGAACACCCAGTTCAGTGCAAGGCGAGGGACGGGATCATCCAGTTTGTCAAGATTTCTAGTCAACTCTACTAGCAACAAGATGGCGGCACGCAACACACGCGCTGCTAGTAGAACTGATAACGAAGATGTGGCTGAGGTGGATGACCCTGTAGTAGGGCTAAATCGTCAACCAGAACGAGTGCAGTACATCGTGGTACCTACTCACAAGAGGGTGCGGTGCTTTGGGGAGCGCACGGGTCCTACGGCTGAGGAATATGTCAGAGAGGTGAGAGCTGCCTGGAGAGTAGGGATGATGAGTAAAGAGGACCAGGCAGATGTTATCCTTGACAGTGTGACCCCAAGTGTCCGCAGGGAGCTGAGGATTCAGGCTGATGACGGTGACCCAGAAGCAATGCTACATTCCATTCTTAGGGTGTATGGGGAGCGTCGGAGCATCCCAGAAGTAATGGCCGCGTTCTACTCTACCCGGCAAGGTGCAAGGGAGTCTCTTTGGGAATTCTCCCATCGCATTCACGAGGTGTTTGAAAAGTTGAACGGTGTAAGGCAAAAAGCAGAAACAACGTTCTTTGGCAAGATCATTTCTTAGCAACAAGATGGCGGCACGCAACACACGCGCTGCTAGTAGAACTGATAACGAAGATGTGGCTGAGGTGGATGACCCTGTAGTAGGGCTAAATCGTCAACCAGAACGAGTGCAGTACATCGTGGTACCTACTCACAAGAGGGTGCGGTGCTTTGGGGAGCGCACGGGTCCTACGGCTGAGGAATATGTCAGAGAGGTGAGAGCTGCCTGGAGAGTAGGGATGATGAGTAAAGAGGACCAGGCAGATGTTATCCTTGACAGTGTGACCCCAAGTGTCCGCAGGGAGCTGAGGATTCAGGTTGATGACGGTGACCCAGAAGCAATGCTACATTCCATTCTTAGGGTGTATGGGGAGCGTCGGAGCATCCCAGAAGTAATGGCCGCGTTCTACTCTACCCGGCAAGGCGCAAGGGAGTCTCTTTGGGAATTCTCCCATCGCATTCACGAGGTGTTTGAAAGTGTTGTAAGGGCACAAAAGCAGAACAACGTCACTCCTTTGGCGCCATCCTTTCTTCGTGACCAGTTTGCTGCTTGTCTGAGAGATGACCTAGTAAGAAAGCTTGCAAAGGAAATGATCTTTAAGGAGCCTACAGCATCGTTTAAGTCGGTGAGGGACTATGCCCTACGGTTTTTGGAGACTGAGCCCACTTCTGGGGCTGGTGTTGCCAGTGTCGAAGCAGCTTCGGGGGTTGGTGTTGCCAGTGTTGAAGTGGCAAGAACAGAGACTGTGTCAGATACGCATGCATTAAACGCAGAAGTAGAGCGGCTGAGAGCACAGGTGGCTCAATTAGAGGCTAAAATTGATGCGATGTCTCAGGAGCAGGGGAGACGTACCAGGACAGTTCGTTGTTTTAGATGCAGAGAACTAGGCCACGTACAGAATCGATGTCCACAAAGCATTAAACTAGACCCCTCTGCGGCTGGGAGTCAGGTTACAGAAGGGGAGCAGAATGGCTCAAAGATAAAGATGGTTGGTGGTCGACCGGAGTGTGAGGTGCTTATTGCAGGGAAGAAAGTCAAAGGCGGCCAGGGATGTAAGGGTAGTAGGAGGCGACCCAGGGCACCAAGGAAGCCTAGGATAATAAGATGCTTCAACTGTGGAGACCTTTCGAACCACATGGCAGCCAAGTGTCCCCAGGGCCCGCTTCCTAAGCGATGTTTCCATTGTAGGTCCCCGGACCATTTGATATCGGTTTGCCCATCAAATAGCGCGCCCTCTCTAAGCGTACCAACACATCTACATTGCCGTCACAGTGCAAGCCAAGAGATGGCCGTGGCAACTGTCACCATAAGGGCGCCGGGAAAAGTGGTCGGCATTTAGAAGAGGAGACTCATCTAAAACTCGTTGAAGGACACGTTTCCAGGCTACGAGGGGCGCACGTAAGAGCAGAGCCACCGTTGCAGAGTTTTGCAGCAGTCCGGAAAGAGAGATGTGACAAGCTGTCGTGTTCTACTCCACTACAGGTCGGAGAATTGGTGAAGAAGAGAATGCACGACGCTGAGAGATCCGAGATTCGTGATATGTGGTCAGAAGACGAGTACGTTGTAGTTCGTGCTCCCACAGTGACAGGGGGTCCATATATCATCCAACGAATGGACAGAGCGAGTCCGAGCATTAGAGTAACCAGCAATGACCTGAGACGAAGTGAAGGAAAAGGTGATCCTCCAGATTTAGAGAATACGACTGAAGCGCATAGCTTAGTGCAGTTGTCGGGACGACAACAAAATCAGGCGGGGAATATGTGACAGCGCCATCTTGAGGTCTGTCGTTCTAGGCGCTGGCCCCATCTGGTCAGTCATATTGTCTCTGTGGTTTAGTGCCTTTTGATCACGTTATCTTCAAGCAGATTTATTGCCCATCTGGTCAGTCATATTGTCTCTGTGGTTTAGTGCCTTTTGATCACGTTATCTTCAAGCAGATTTATTACAAGGCCATAATAAGCCTACGAATTAGTTGTGTTTTTGCTCTAGTTGTGTAAATCTGTGTTTTCATGCATTCTGGAGCAATAATCGCGTGTGTTATCTGTGTGGCGCAGATTAATCCGCGTAGCGCGCAGTAAATTGAGTGGTTAGGCCAGGGCTTATAAAAAGGGGTAGCAAGCGGCGAAACCGGTCTATGTTTGAGAGAGCCGCCCAGTGAGAACAGACTAAGAAGACACACAAGAGCCAAGCTGTAAATGCCTTGAGCACGTGAGTTAATTTAAATTAGCATTAGTTTTCTAGGATTCTGAAGTTATATCGATGTG
The DNA here is from genome assembly GCA_024509875.1 of Oreohelix idahoensis. NCBI lineage: Eukaryota > Metazoa > Mollusca > Gastropoda > Stylommatophora > Oreohelicidae > Oreohelix > Oreohelix idahoensis. Next base: position 213,049 of record JAMPIV010000736.1, on the reverse strand, counting down.
GCTATTTTAATGTTTAATGGGATAGATAGATAGATAGATGTGAAAGTTTAAGAGCGATTATTTCATTCTTAAGAAAGGCAGACATAGTGTGAGGCTATTAAGATTAGCGATCGCAAGATAGTAACCTCGTGGTGATAAAAGGCGGCGATAACGAGTCTGAGCAAACACGCTCCGCGTGTTAAACCTATAATATGTTATGCCGAGCGACACGCGGTGTATTTAGTTCCAGTTTTTTGTTAAAGCCAAGAATATTATTCTTTAATGTAAGAGTAATTTTATTTTATCCTTTAATGTAAAAGTAATTAAGTGTATTTCACGATTATTGATTATTCTACTGTTTATCTTTAGTGGTTACTTAGAAGGGAGAATAGTCATTTAGATTTCTGGTGCGTAAGGCAAGTTGAGACAGGTGTTTCTCTGTTGGCTCCTGGTGGAGCATGGAAACACCAATCGTCACTTACGACATGTTCAGAGTGCGGGAACGAGTATTGATGTGGGTCGGTTGAGAGGTAGTAGTTAATTCTCATTATTGAGATTATTTGTTGTACATGTATTGAAGAATATTATTTTATGTCCAGTTGATTATTATTGTTGTGTGAACAATGGTTTGTGAGAGCACGTGGGCGTACCAGATGTATATTTCTCTTCTCCGCTCCTGAGGGAGCATGGGGCCACCGGTGTGGTTTACCTCAGCATGGAGCATTCAGATGCTTTTGCAGTAGTGGTTTCGGTAGCAACCTATGTTACCCGGTGCGATTGCCAGCCTCATGCACAACACCATACTAGTCGCATTGGGCGACACGCATGAGTGTGTGTGAGATAGTTGATGATGTCAGGTGGGCGCATGTTTTCTGTATGGTAAGTGTTATTATCCATGCTATTGATGTTCACTTAGACGTTGTTTTATTTATTATTTTTCAGACAGTCTATGAACACTGACTGGGTGTTCGTTTGATTGTTTGTTGGATTGTTCGTTTGGTGTTCGGTTGTGTTCGGTAGAATTAAATGTTGATCTGCATAAGGCTTTGGATTGCTTGAATTGTTAAGTCTGCTGCTGAGAGGGTTGCAAGCAACCAATAATTGCAACCCCTGTCAAACGATCCTTTATAAATTTTCTTAGTGCACGGGTCTGGGGTGTGAGGTAACACCTAGCCCCTGTCACAAGTGGCGTCGTCGGTAGGATTGATAGACAGCACGCAGTGAAGCAACTCTTCAGCAATCATAGCAGCAACAGCCGAAACAGTAGAACACCCAGTTCAGTGCAAGGCGAGGGACGGGATCATCCAGTTTGTCAAGATTTCTAGTCAACTCTACTAGCAACAAGATGGCGGCACGCAACACACGCGCTGCTAGTAGAACTGATAACGAAGATGTGGCTGAGGTGGATGACCCTGTAGTAGGGCTAAATCGTCAACCAGAACGAGTGCAGTACATCGTGGTACCTACTCACAAGAGGGAGCGGTGCTTTGGGGAGCGCACGGGTCCTACGGCTGAGGAATATGTCAGGGAGGTGAGAGCTGCCTGGAGAGTAGGGATGATGAGTAAAGAGGACCAGGCAGATGTTATCCTTGACAGTGTGACCCCAAGTGTCCGCAAAGGGAGCTGAGGATTCAGGTTGATGACGGTGACCCAGAAGCAATGCTACATTCCATTCTTAGGGTGTATGGGGAGCGTCGGAGCATCCCAGAAGTAATGGCCGCGTTCTACTCTACCCGGCAAGGCGCAAGGGAGTCTTGTTGCGTGAGAAATTCTCGCAACATCGTTTTATTACAATATCTATTTTATAACGCAAGGGCAACAACTGCTTGAAATTTATAGTCACTTTTCTCGGTAAGCATTTGTCTTCTCGCGTTGGTATTGAATGCAGTTAAGTTTTGAGCTGTGGTCATTTTGCGCTGGACTGCGCATGACTGGTCTTGCTTCTTGGTCGATCGATTTCCGCCCACCAGTGGAGTGAGCGATTTGAATGGCGAAAAAGATGCCTCGCTGAAAGAGGATCTCCGCTATTTTTTTGTTCTGTCAGGAATGTGAAAGTCCTCTTATGGATATTTCGTTTATTCGAGATAATACCTCTAGTGTATTTGCACATGCCGGGAGGCATAATATTTCTGTGTATTTCCTGAAGGCAAGGTAAATTGACTTTCCATTAACTCTATCGATTTTTGGTCGTGAGCGATTTCGATTCATAGCCTGTCTTCGAAAGTCGTCGTCACGAGATGTTTTCCCAGCTCACATGTCGCTGTATTGTACTGCATCGGTTGATGCATGTCCCAAGGACCATTACTTGCTACTTTGTTAAATGAACTAGGCTTGGAAAACCTTTGTTAACTAGAGGATATTTTTGAGGACATTATTTATACTTCGGCAGACGTGTCTGTCTTGCTGAAGTCAGATTAAGGAGAGTGAACTGATCTCATACATCTGGTTACCTTCTGGCTAAGATAGAAAGGGATGGAGAATTTTCCCGACTACATTACAGCCTTATAATGTATTGACATGTCTGTGAATCACCTTTATTATGATGCTGTCTACCGTCCATTGCTATACTGACATTGTTGCTGTGATAATGACTGTCTGATGTACCTACATATTCGCGTATACATTTTGTCACTGTGGCGTCCACAATAAATGATACAGAAAAACGTCTAGCTGTTACAAGCATCATTGACTTTATACGTCGTGAGTTTACTGACGTCCTATGTGGATTGCCCTGTTATTTTGTATGAACATTGTTTGACTGAACACATCTGCACACTACACAAAACCAGACATGCGGATACCATCCATCATCATATGGCATCACGCATCATTTGGTGGCCAGTGTGGGGATGTGTTCAGTCAAACAATGTTCATACAAAATAACAGGGCAATCCACATAGGACGTCAGTAAACTCACGACGTATAAAGTCAATGATGCTTGTAACAGCTAGACGTTTTTCTGTATCATTTATTGTGGACGCCACAGTGACAAAATGTATACGCGAATATGTAGGTACATCAGACAGTCATTATCACAGCAACAATGTCAGTATAGCAATGGACGGTAGACAGCATCATAATAAAGGTGATTCACAGACATGTCAATACATTATAAGGCTGTAATGTAGTCGGGAAAATTCTCCATCCCTTTCTATCTTAGCCAGAAGGTAACCAGATGTATGAGATCAGTTCACTCTCATGTAAAGACAATATTAGAGTATGCTGTTTAATGATGATTATGGTAACTTGCATACGTATATTGTGTTTACATGCTAACGTGATGTGTGTTGGTGACACCTCCCCGATCTGAATATTTTTTGAGACATATTTATTTTTCTGTTGAGGTATATCCTCACCAGACACTCTATATTTAGCCTCATGTTAGGCAATTTAATTAATTATCAGCGCATAATTCGTGCGTTTTGAGCCGCTTATCGCATGCTCTTTGATATTTAAAAAAAAAAATATGTTCCACATTTTTTTTTATCGGGAGGAGGTGGTGATATGTTGCGTGAGAAATTCTCGCAACATCGTTTTATTACAATATCTATTTTATAACGCAAGGGCAACAACTGCTTGAAATTTATAGTCACTTTTCTCGGTAAGCATTTGTCTTCTCGCGTTGGTATTGAATGCAGTTAAGTTTTGAGCTGTGGTCATTTTGCGCTGGACTGCGCATGACTGGTCTTGCTTCTTGGTCGATCGATTTCCGCCCACCAGTGGAGTGAGCGATTTGAATGGCGAGAAAGATGCCTCGCTGAAAGAGGATCTCCGCTATTTTTTTGTTCTGTCAGGAATGTGAAAGTCCTCTTATGGATATTTCGTTTATTCGAGATAATACCTCTAGTGTATTTGCACATGCCGGGAGGCATAATATTTCTGTGTATTTCCTGAAGGCAAGGTAAATTGACTTTCCATTAACTCTATCGATTTTTGGTCGTGAGCGATTTCGATTCATAGCCTGTCTTCGAAAGTCGTCGTCACGAGATGTTTTCCCAGTTCACATGTCGCTGTATTGTACTGCATCGGTTGATGCATGTCCCAAGGACCATTACTTGCTACTTTGTTAAATGAACTAGGCTTGGAAAACCTTTGTTAACTAGAGATTATTTTTGAGGACATTATTTATACTTCGGCAGACGTGTCTGTCTTGCTGAAGTCAGATTAAGGAGAGTGAACTGATCTCATACATCTGGTTACCTTCTGGCTAAGATAGAAAGGGATGGAGAATTTTCCCGACTACATTACAGCCTTATAATGTATTGACATGTCTGTGAATCACCTTTATTATGATGCTGTCTACCGTCCATTGCTATACTGACATTGTTGCTGTGATAATGACTTCTGATGTACCTACATATTCGCGTATACATTTTGTCACTGTGGCGTCCACAATAAATGATACAGAAAAACGTCTAGCTGTTACAAGCATCATTGACTTTATACGTCGTGAGTTTACTGACGTCCTATGTGGATTGCCCTGTTATTTTGTATGAACATTGTTTGACTGAACACATCTGCACACTACACAAAACCAGACATGCGGATACCATCCATCATCATATGGCATCACGCATCAAGTCTCTTTGGGAATTCTCCCATCGCATTCACGAGGTGTTTGAAAGTGTTGTAAGGGCACAAAAGCAGAACAACGTCACTCCTTTGGCGCCATCCTTTCTTCGTGACCAGTTTGCTGCTTGTCTGAGAAATGACCTAGTAAGAAAGCTTGCAAAGGAAATGATCTTTAAGGAGCCTACAGCATCGTTTAAGTCGGTGAGGGACTATGCCCTACGGTTTTTGGAGACTGAGCCCACTTCTGGGGCTGGTGTTGCCAGTGTCGAAGCAGCTTCGGGGGTTGGTGTTGCCAGTGTTGAAGTGGCAAGAACAGAGACTGTGTCAGATACGCATGCATTAAACGCAGAAGTAGAGCGGCTGAGAGCACAGGTGGCTCAATTAGAGGCTAAAATTGATGCGATGTCTCAGGAGCAGGGGAGACGTACCAGGACAGTTCGTTGTTTTAGATGCAGAGAACTAGGCCACGTACAGAATCGATGTCCACAAAGCATTAAACTAGACCCCTCTGCGGCTGGGAGTCAGGTTACAGAAGGGGAGCAGAATGGCTCAAAGATAAAGATGGTTGGTGGTCGACCGGAGTGTGAGGTGCTTATTGCAGGGAAGAAAGTCAAAGGCGGCCAGGGATGTAAGGGTAGCAGGAGGCGACCCAGGGCACCAAGGAAGCCTAGGATAATAAGATGCTTCAACTGTGGAGACCTTTCGAACCACATGGCAGCCAAGTGTCCCCATGGCCCGCTTCCTAAGCGATGTTTCCATTGTAGGTCCCCGGACCATTTGATATCGGTTTGCCCATCAAAGAGCGCCCTCTCTAAGCGTACCAACACATCTACATTGCCGTCACAGTGCAAGCCAAGAGATGGCCGTGGCAACTGTCACCATAAGGGCGCCGGGAAAAGTGGTCGGCATTTAGAGGAGGAGACTCATCTAAAACTCGTTGAAGGACACGTTTCCAGGCTACGAGGGGCGCACGTAAGAGCAGATCCACCTTTGCAGAGTTTTGCAGCAGTCCGGAAAGAGAGATGTGACAAGCTGTCGTGTTCTACTCCACTACAGGTCGGAGAATTGGTGAAGAAGAGAATGCACGACGCTGAGAGATCCGAGATTCGTGATATGTGGTCAGAAGACGAGTACGTTGTAGTTCGTGCTCCCACAGTGACAGGGGGTCCATATATCATCCAACGAATGGACAGAGCGAGTCCGAGCATTAGAGTAACCAGCAATGACCTGAGACGAAGTGAAGGAAAAGGTGATCCTCCAGATTTAGAGAATACGACTGAAGCGCATAGCTTAGTGCAGTTGTCGGGACGACAACAAAATCAGGCGGAGAATATGTGACAGCGCCATCTTGAGGTCTGTCGTTCTAGGCGCTGGCCCCATCTGGTCAGTCATATTGTCTCTGTGGTTTAGTGCCTTTTGATCACGTTATCTTCAAGCAGATTTATTGCCCATCTGGTCAGTCATATTGTCTCTGTGGTTTAGTGCCTTTTGATCACGTTATCTTCAAGCAGATTTATTACAAGGCCATAATAAGCCTACGAATTAGTTGTGTTTTTGCTCTAGTTGTGTAAATCTGTGTTTTCATGCATTCTGGAGCAATAATCGCGTGTGTTATCTGTGTGGCGCAGATTAATCCGCGTAGCGCGCAGTAAATTGAGTGGTTAGGCCAGGGCTTATAACAAGGGGTAGCAAGCGGCGAAACCGGTCTATGTTTGAGAGAGCCGCCCAGTGAGAACAGACTAAGAAGACACACAAGAGCCAAGCTGTAAATGCCTTGAGCACGTGAGTTAATTTAAATTAGCATTAGTTTTCTAGGATTCTGAAGTTATATCGATGTGGCTATTTTAATGTTTAATGGGATAGATAGATAGATAGATGTGAAAGTTTAAGAGCGATTATTTCATTCTTCAGAAAGGCAGACATAGTGTGAGGCTATTAAGATTAGCGATCGCAAGATAGTAACCTCGTGCTGATAAAAGGCGGCGATAACGAGTCTGAGCAAACACGCTCCGCGTGTTAAACCTATAATATGTTATGCCGAGCGACACGCGGTGTATTTAGTTCCAATTTTTGGTTAAAGCCAAGAATATTATTCTTTAATGTAAGAGTAATTTTATTTTATCCTTTAATGTAAAAGTAATTAAGTGTATTTCACGATTATTGATTATTCTACTGTTTATCTTTAGTGGTTACTTAGAAGGGAGAATAGTCATTTAGATTTCTGGTGCGTAAGGCAAGTTGAGACAGGTGTTTCTCTGTTGGCTCCTGGTGGAGCATGGAAACACCAATCGTCACTTACGACATGTTCAGAGTGCGGGAACGAGTATTGATGTGGGTCGGTTGAGAGGTAGTAGTTAATTCTCATTATTGAGATTATTTGTTGTACATGTATTGCAGAATATTATTTTATGTCCAGTTGATTATTATTGTTGTGTGAACAATGGTTTGTGAGAGCACGTGGGCGTACCAGATGTATATTTCTCTTCTCCGCTCCTGAGGGAGCATGGGGCCACCGGTGTGGTTTACCTCAGCATGGAGCATTCAGATGCTTTTGCAGTAGTGGTTTCGGTAGCAACCTATGTTACCCGGTGCGATTGCCAGCCTCATGCACAACACCATACTAGTCGCATTGGGCGACACGCATGAGTGTGTGAGATAGTTGATGATGTCAGGTGGGCGCATGTTTTCTGTATGGTAAGTGTTATTATCCATGCTATTGATGTTCACTTAGACGTTGTTTTATTTATTATTTTTCAGACAGTCTATGAACACTGACTGGGTGTTCGTTTGATTGTTTGTTGGATTGTTCGTTTGGTGTTCGGTTGTGTTCGGTAGAATTAAATGTTGATCTGCATAAGGCTTTGGATTGCTTGAATTGTTAAGTCTGCTGCTGAGAGGGTTGCAAGCAACCAATAATTGCAACCCCTGTCAAACGATCCTTTATAAATTTTCTTAGTGCACGGGTCTGGGGTGTGAGGTAACACCTAGCCCCTGTCACATATATATATATATATATATATATATATATATATATATATATATATATATATATATATATATATATATATATATATATATATATATATATATATATATATATATATATGACCGAGCAAAGTGGAATCAATTTGTTGTTGCCCTGCAAGACGCCACTAGGCGTGATGGCCACTGACTGCTTTGACTGTCGGCGACTAAGGATCAAAGAAGAAGAAGAAGAATATATATATATATATATATATATATATATATATATATATATATATATATATATATATATATATATATATATATATATATATATATATATATATATAGTAATTAATTTTTATTTTTATATTCTTTTATTCAACCTTTTTACCCCCTTCTTACGGCAGTTCTCCTCAAATGCTCATATCATACCCCATAACTGACTGCATTGTCTACCTGTTCGCTCACTTTTCACTTTTATCTCTGCTCTTACTTTCGATCTATAAACCTATTTTTATTGTTAGTTTTTTTTTTTTATATTTCTTGTTTATATCTTACAAATTTTTATTTTTATTTTATTTATTTACCTTATTTATTTTTTTTTTTTTTTGGTCTCACTCGATTTCCCACTATGCCTTGACTGAAACACTTCATTAATTCACTTCGGTCTTCTATAACAACCTCCTTTAGGCTCTTAAAACCAGATATATGTCCCACTGCTATTGATTTTGCTTTTGCTACATTCAAGAAAAATAGATTTACCTGCAATATTCCCTCTGATCTTGCCCTCTCTGATGGTGAGCTTTCGGTCCTCAGCAGGGGCCTGCACTTTGTCCCTCTCCAACCATCCTCTGATTAGTATAATCTCCTCCAAAATGTTCATCGGTTTCATTGCCGTCTGCGACTTCAATTCCATTTCCGCAACAATGATAGTCCTCAGAGATTGCAGGCTGAATCAGATGATGCCTTTGCACTCTTCGCTCCTCCTAAGAATAAGAATTTTACACCCTCTCCTGGGGCTTCCTAAGCCCTGGATTTATATTTTTAGAATACCATCCACGAAATTCAGCAACTCCTACCTCAACGCCTGCGTTATTCCAAACTGTCTTCTGATGAGTCCCATGCCCTCTCGAAGCTCCGCCGCAGAGATGACATTGCTATCAAACCAGCGGACAAAGAAGGTGCCATTGTGGTATGGCGAAATGATCTGTACCTCCAAGAAGGTAATAAGCAGCTCACCAACATCTCCTTCTACCAGCGCCGTGACAATGATGCGACAGTCCTCAATAATCGTCTGGTCCATGACACTATCAAAAGTCTTATCGCCAACAAGTCCTTATCTTCTAGCGCTTCTCATCTCCGTATTGATAATAGTTGTCTGGGAAAGCCAGATGTTTCCCAGTACTGGAAGTATTTTACTCTTTTAACTGTGAACCCAAAGAGCACGCTCCTACATCAACTATAGGCGATGACATTTTGTTCATCCAGGAAAAACCCACACCTGATTCGGCGTTCACCGCACTAGTCTTTGTTTTTGTTAATGGATGAATTGGGGACAATTTTGGGAAGTAAACATGACAGTTTATATATTCAGGGATAACTGTATTTCCAAGAGATATAACCTAGAGTAAGTAAGAGTGAGGGAGTGGCCACTGAATGAAACAGTGCGTGAGTATTTTTCTTTGTTTCAGGGAATTTACCAACAATGGATTTGCTTAAACTTGTTTACTTTACTGGGTAGTATATAGTAGGAACCTGTTTACTTTACTGTCTACTCTGTAACCTAATGCTAACCTTCGACCTTTGGGTTATTAACTTAAAGTTCTTTTCTTCATAGGGGGAGGGCGCATCTATGTTTTGTAATTTCATATGTATGTAAAATCTGATTTATGTGATCTTTTCTTTAGATATTGGTGTTGTCAAGTTTAATGATAATAAACAACAAAGAAACTTAAATTGTGAGTGTTGGTCAGACCCATACCAAATTAACCGTAGTTTTTCACGTGTGTGTGTCTTGTTGTTACAAAGTTGTGTGTGTAATTAAACTTATATCTATGTATGAGGAGGGCAAGGTTGTTTTGTACTAAATTACAGTCGTATAGGTAGGCTAGAATAGAGAAACTTACTCATTCCAGAGACATATCTTTTCCCATAAACTCATCATCTCATCTCAACCCGTAACCCATCATGGGTCGTAGGGGTGCCATGGTGGAAATATCAGCAGACAGGGTCCTCCACTGCTCTCTATCCTCAGCAATGCGTACAAGTGTGGAAAAACGTGTCCTGTCCATTCTTTTATGTTATCAGCCCAGGATTTTCTTTGCCTTCCTCTTCTCCGTTTACCTTCGACTGTTCCCTGCAGGATCGTTTTTGAAAGGGAGTTGTCAGAATATACTCTCTACTGGTACTATGGATTTAACGCATACTCAAACTATACTCTTTTGATCAATATCTAAGGATATAACCACAGTACACAATAGCTGACATGAATAATGCAATAACACTTACAGAAATAAAGTTCCCTTTATTAAATATTGCGCACACACAGAAGCCACACACGGCTAGCAATACACATGAAATAACAATGCAATGGAAATGCCAAACTACTTGCCATAATCAATAACTCAATATAACAGCAACATAATCACCGACATAATCTATCCAGCGACTACCCGATGACTTTCGCTCACTGGCTAACCCTGTACTGAAGCCAAGCAATATATAAATGCAAGATACTTAACGTAAATCGTATCCAGGAAAAAAACCCACTAGAGATCACATCAACATTCTAGCAGTATACCAAATAATCCTGACTACATGGAAATCGGCAAGAAATATAAACCAAAATGGCATTCACATAATCCCAGCAAAACTGCTGACAAAGGGAACCCGTCCTCTCAGGACGGCAGACATCTCATCGAATGCCTTCCCTCCAAAAGTTTCATATCCTTTTCCGTTCTGGCTCAACTCACCAAACCGGTTTTTTATTCTAACAGCGTTGCCTCTCTCCAACGTGACCAATTTAATATTTCGGCGAATGTCTATCCTGTGACATCCACCCCCCCCCTTTTTTTTAAGAAAGAAAACGAAGTTTTCTTCCACCGGAGGAGTCACGCCCAACCCCCTTCGGAGTATGAACGAACAGAATGCCGAGACGGCACCTCCTCATTTACCTAGAAAATGCCAAAGGTCTTCATGCCTTATTACCCTATGTACTAAATACAATATGAGCATAAACCAGACCACCCCAGGGGCTGGTAGGCGTGAAAAATAACAACGACTGTCCAACCCTGGTATATTACACCATAAATAGTACATTCATAGTTATAATTACATAACAAATGGCCTTTATGGCACCATGACATATGAATTACAAAACAAGGCATAAAAAATGCATGACCCTTAAAGATTACCAGACCATCATATTCCATAGGTCTCTGATAAATGCACGCCAGGCCTGCCCACAGTGCACCTGCCTACATGGTACCTGCCTACAGTATGCCTGTCTACAGTGTGCCTGCCCACTGTGCACCTGCCTACAGTATGCCTGTCTACAGCGCACCTGTCTTCCGCGTGCCTGCCTACAGCGCACCTGCCTACAGCATGCCTGCCCACAGCGCACCTGCCTACAGTATGCCTGCCTACACTGTACCTGCCCACAGCGTGCCTGCCTACAGTATGCCTTTATGGCATCATGCTACATTAATACAAAGCCCGACATAGCATAATACAGCATAACTATGCATTTTAAAGCATTACGTAATCTCTACCTTCTCATAACATGTCATAGAATAAACAAGCATCGCAAGAAATCTCACAATCTTTACAAATTTACAAAATCCTCATATTGATATCAAAAAAGAACGGGGGGCGTTGGTCAGAGCCTCGCAGGTTCGGTTCGCATGGACCGAAACATCTTACTGAACCCGAATCCGAAATCTAATCCTAGCTAATGCTGGACTATTAGCAGATGGTTTTGAAGCAAAGACATATGCTTCTGCCTAACTGCCTTACGCGCACCCCAACTATTCGCAGAAGTCACCCGTGCCATTTTGGTATTGTCGCGCAACGACAACACCTCCACAAATCTAACCGGCGCAACCTCATCAAATACTCTTCTGAGTGTGCGCCAAATAGCACTCAGTGGCCCGTTACGCACCCAAACTGTGCGATCACTAGCTTTTGGACTTTCCTATGTCCCTACTGCTCCTAGTCATGTCATTTGGTACTTGCCGCGAAATACGTCTACGATGTACCTTTTGATCATTTCCCTTGGGAGTTTGGTGATGCTGAGCCTCTGCTCCAGCCACACCCACGGCACTATGCAATCCGCGTATATTGCCGACGATTAAATCAGCAATCGGGTTCACCAGGACAAACGCATTTACTCTACCCGATAGCAAAGGGGTGTCCACGTTGATACATGGCTGGGGGTAAAACTCCACTTTGCCTCCCGAACGTGGTGCACTTTACGATTTTGCCTGTAAGGCTGGAGTCGTCGATGCACGATCGACGCACTCCAATTGTGGTACATTCAGTGTCCCTCAACACAGAGACTGGTTTGTTCTGCACCATACTTTGTGGAGATACACCTTGCCAGTCTCATGGACTGCTGATAAACATGGTGCCGCATGCCCACATCAATGCACTATCTTCTCGTTCGCGTGGAACAGAGGGCGACACCCTGCACAGTCCTCATCGTTAATTGTGTCTAACACAAACGCGGAATTCGCGTGTTCGATCGGGGTAGTGCTGCTATCAGCACCATGACCCCTGCCACCGCAATTGGTACACATGCGCTCTTTCGTCTTTTCCTCATCGCGTGAATTCTTACCAGAACCTTTTGATGACGACGACCGCGCATCAGAGTCTAACGATCGACTCTCTGAGGAACCACTCCTCGGCTTGTGATGTTTGGTTTTATACCAAAACTGGTCGTCGTCCCGAGAGTCCTCAAAATGTACCTGTTTACGCGTTTGGTACTCCCTTCTGTCACTATCGCTATCATACTGTCGGTTTTGCCAGCTCGGCCGACTGTTCCTACGAGAACGAAAATTCCCATAGCTACCTCTACGTGGCTGATGAGGGCTGGAAGGCTTCTCATGCTTCTGCTCCTGGCCCCTGTCTGATTGGTTTCGCCAAGGATGGCGCTGAACTTTGCCAACACTGGCAACTAACGCGTCTGACAAACCAGACTTCTGAATAGGTTTGCCCGGATGGTCAGGGACATAATGGTGTTCCAATTGGGCCATGGACCCAATATCCTTTGGCTGACGTTCCTGAAATAACGCCACCAACTCACTTGAACACGAGGACAATACTTTGTCTCGTAGCACCAAGTCTAGCAAGCCACTATAGTCCTTAGAAATCCCCCTCATTTCGATCCATCTATTCAGCAGAAGTTTGATCTTCGAGATAAAATCCTTGAAGTCTTGGTCTGCGCTTGGCATAGCGTTTTTAAAACGCGTCCGGTAGCCGTCAGCAGTCAGACGGAACTTCCGGAGCAACCTCTTCTTTATTTTGTCGTAATCGGCCCTTTCCTCTAATGGAAGTGTTGCTGTCATTTTCGACGGAGTCATATGTCAAGTTATTTGCGTATGTTTTTTTCATAAGAATAATTGTGTCTTTACCTTGCGATGTCAGGTTGATTAGGGGTTGTCTTCCCTTGTTTGTTCATTCATTGTGTTTGACCTTTTGGGTCAAAGGTAATACAGTTCTGGGCTATATGCGATGCGCAGTGGAGAGCGCGAGATTAGACTTCCGTCTGGTTGAGTTGTGAAGTCCTGGCTTCTGAGGACGTGTAGGTCCATTGTGTTTTCGGGGCAAATCTTCGAAGTGACTGCGTTGGCAGGTCTCCCCAGTGAATCTCTGTGCGTCGGAATGGCGATAGAGTTCCTTATTGTGTTCTGAGGATTCGGTTCCAGGTAACACCGACCTTTTCTACATTATTATGCATTCGGTGGCAGAACATGTTTAAGGTTACCAAGTCTGTGAACTACAGCTCACCGATCCTACATTACAGAACTTATACATTATGCTCAAGATAGCTATGTAAGACTATTTGTCTTTAAACGTACAGAAGTCCAGTGACGAAGTTATATTGTGGAAACCGCAGATTGGCGGTATATTTATATCTACATAAGCATTACTGCAGGGTTGATGTTAACCTGCTTAGAAGAAGTACACAGATAACGTCATAACGAGGCCTGTGTTAAGGCTAATATATTACAGCCTGATAATGTGCAATTGGCGGGGAATGCCAAGTTGTACCTGTATGTCAAAGTGATTAAGGTATCTGACGCGTTTAGTCAGAGGTACCAAAGCGGCATTGAGAACTGTATATACATGAACATACTACTATTGACCATGAACGAATATTGGAATGTTTACCAGCCTTTTTTGGAATGCCTGATGTATACCTAACAATTTCCGGTCAGCATGACCTTGTGTACACTGACTGTTCCTGTTGATGCTACTATGTGTGTTATCGTCAATAAATGTTTTGAAACGTGCCCGCAGTGTCCAAGCATCTTTGACTACTGCATGTGAGTGTATGGGTTGCATGACACAACATATACCAGCCTAAACACATTCACGTCTTCATGTGCACCCACACTCAGCTCCTCATTACAAGTACTACACATCTTAACAACATGTATACTGTCTTGTGCAAGTGATCACCTCAACAAGAGAAAAAGACAGTTACATTTCTGGTAGGCCAGCTGATGGGACTATTTTCGTGAGAAGGACAAGTGCACATTACATTTTTGAACTGTGGATCTAAGCTACACACTGGACTGCTGTAACACACATCTGTACATTTCTACATTTCCATGTTTTGGCTACACAGGACAGAATAAACAGTGTTAGCATTTTTGTTATAATGCTACATAATCGACAACATGACAAGTCCTGAAGCTAGCATCGAGGCGTTTGTTACATGGACAACAGCTGCATACGAGAGTTCAAGTTACATGTTTTGAGGTCAAGTTCCTGTTTGTAAACAGTACGAATAAATTGTCAACATTCGATGTGCAAGACTCAAGATACGAGAAGGTCATAGTAACTTTATGTTCGTGAAGGCCACTTCATACTACAGTGGATCTGTCAATCAGTGCGCGCTTGACATTTTGTTTCTGTGTTCGCAAGGAGCAAGAAATTTACATTAGTTTCAGCTGTGACTGAACTTGTTCTGCAACACATTGACTTGATTGCTATATATATTTATGTTACTTCTACTGTTGTTGTGTATTTTTGTTGTGTTCTTTTGCGGGTTTAAGGTTTGGCGGCGACTATTATAAGAGATACCACGGTCTGTAAGATATAGTGGTCTTATAATAGCGTTCTGTAGGCGCAATTTCCTTAATTGGAATTTGCTAGCAACAATTCGTTGCTATTCGTGTTAGCTGTGCCGAAACTGTACTTATCGTTGTTTTTGTAATATTTTTTCTGTTTTTCAGTTTTGATTTCATTTGTTTGTATCTGTAGGTCTCTCCTTTCTTTTGTTCAGTTCTTTACACCTTTTTGTTTATAACAGTGTTGTCATTTGTCTTGTTTACTTTTCGCGGTCATCAGTACACATTTGTGTAACATTTTCTTTACTTTCTGCTTTATTGTTTATTTGACTTCCGCGAACGTTTTCGGTCATTGTTTTGTATCTTTGTCTTTGTATTTATGATTGTACCACATTATTGTCAAACACAGTCTACATACATATACTTGGTCATGCATTATTATTATTATTAATAAGGTACACTCTTCATATAGAGATTGTTAATAAAATATTATTATATCAGACATTTCTACAAGTTCTTTGCTAAAAGACTTGTTATCCACAAAGATTGAGACAAGGTGAAATACATATTCAAGTTCTTTAAAAAAAAAGACTTGTGCCCATAGTGAGTGGGATATAAAGGAATTATTTTCCACAGGTACTCAAGTGATTTTTTGTTACAAGATAACCATACAAGGTCTTTGTCTAAGACTAAGAGAGTGAAGTAAAGTGAAGTGAGTATACAAGTCTATTGTACAGACTTGTCTCCCATTGAAGTGGGATAAGGTAATTTATTTAATTTTTTCAGGTTTCTGATCTCATTAGACAGAATGTCTAATTTGGATTTCTTCATCCAGCAAGGGGTAACCCTTGGTAAGTCTGGTAAAGAATTGGAAGAATACTCATCTGCTCAATTCGCCATTGCATTAAAGTCAGAAGAAAAGAAACAAAAAGAGGAAAATAAATTGAAAGCAGAAGCTGAACAAAGGAAAGCAGAAGCTGAGCTAAAGAAGCTAGAAGCTGAGAATAGAAGATTAGAACTTGAAGAAAAAAGTATCAAAGAGAAGCTGAGGAAAGAAAATTCCAGAGAAAAATGGAGAAGAAAAAAACTTCAAGCTCAAGCTGCTGCTGAGGAGAGAAAAGCTGCTGCTGAGGAGAGAAAAGCTGCTGCTGAGGAGAGAAAAGTTCAAGCTGCTGCTGAGGAGAGAAAAGTTCAAGCTGCTGCTGAGGAGAAAAAACTCCAACTTCAAGCTGCTGCTGAGGCTGAAATTAGGAAGATGGAACATGAGGAAAGAAAACAGAAAATGGAACTTGAGGAAAGACTCGCAACTTTGGAGTTAGAGAAATTGAAAGTGGCGAGTACGGGTGCTCAGCAAACAACTTCGAGTACAACAAAGGAGAGGTCTAGTAAGATCAAATTGCCTCATTTCAATCCTTTAAAGGACGATATAACTGACTAGCTTGATAGATTCGAATTTTTATGTGGTACGCATAAGATAAAAAAGTAAAACTATGTTGAACAACTGATGGAATTTTTTACAGGTGAAACTGTGACTACTCTTATGACAATAGAAGAACATAATAGAACTATTTAGGATGTTGTCAGAGCAGCATTGCTAAAAAAATATCAATTAAAAGAAGAAGACTATCGTCTTCGTTTTAGGACAATGTTGCCAGAAAATGGAGTAGATTTCTCTAATTTTGTTACAAAGATACGTCGTACATTTACACGATCTGTTGAGTTGTCTCAGAGAAAACATATGAAGGTCTAACGGACTTATTACTTCGAGATAAGGTTTTGTCTTCTGTTAATGATTCTTTCCCTGCATTTCTTCATGAGCGTAAGCCTAAAAACTTAAAAGAAATGGAGGAATACTGTTGCCAGTAAGCCACCGCGCACCCCCATGCTACAGTTAGCAATTCTAAAGTAAAGAAGGGTTGCCAGTTGCTTCGGCAGCACCATATGGCCCTAATTTCAATAAGAAATTTCAGGGTGCCCAACAAAACTGGAATAGGAAAAGTAATCAGAATTACACTCATAAGCAGAGTAATCCAACATATGAAGGTTCTTCTTCTGAGAACTGGGGACGAGATGGTAGTTTTCGTAATTTTGGTGGTAATAATTATAAACACTTTCGCAAAGGTTATCACAATAAAAACTATCCAAGCTTTTCTGCTCGGGATAACCATTATCGATGTCAAGAATATGACGATGGTGAATTTAGAAACCGGGATTCAAACCGGAATGATAACTACAATAGACAATATGATAACAATTACAGGGGAAATGATAATCGTGGTAGACCTAGATATAACAAAAGAAAAGCTTTCCAACAGGCAAACTCTGCACAACAAGAGTTTGATGGAGCCAGTAATCAAGTAAATGATAGTGGTAACTCTAAGGCTATCACTGGTTGTGCTTTCGATTTTGGGAGAGCAACTGAATGCCCCCAATGCTTAACATTGTTCGACTCATCGACTGTATCTACCCTAAGTTGTGGTCACCCTCTTTCTGCTCTACCTGCTGCAGTTGCGCATGATGGGAGAGGATCTCTCATCTTGAATAACGGTTTAGTGAATGATAGGCGGGTCTCAGTACTTTTCGATTCGGGATGTACTACCGTCGGGGTTAGGGAGTCTCTGATAGATCCTTGCTGTGCCACTGGAAAAGCGATCAAATGTGTTACATTTGGTGGTACTATGGAAAGTTATCCTACTGCTATTATTAGGATTGACACTCCCTTCTTTAAAGGAGATGTCCATGCATGTCTTCTTCCCAATCCTATTGCAGATCTTATAATCGGTCGTATTCATGGGGTTAAGGAATGCACCCCGCAACAAATTTCTATTTGGGAAGAACAAAACATTCAAATGGTCAATGCAGTGGTGACAAGAGCTCAAGCTCTTAATCCTCCAACTTCATCTGATGATAGTAATGAAGTTGATAGCCAAGACGAGCACTTGGTGATTTCCCATGACTCGTTTGTTAAACGTCAAGAAGAGGATCCTTCTTTGAAGACATTCTTCCTTCTTGCAAAGAAAGGGGATCCCAATCAAAATACGAATCACAAATCGTATATCACTATGAAGAATGGTATATGGGTACGAATGGTACAACACTCGGACAAGTCTATGCACTCGCAAATTCTTGTGCCTAAGTGTATGAGAGCCTTAATTCTTCAGCATGCACACGATTCTCAGTGTGCTGGAGATATGGGTTTTTCCAGAACTAAAACTAGAGTCCTTGCGTCTTTCTTTTGGCCATTTGTTAATAAAGACATACGAATTTATTGCCGGTCTTGTAAAATTTGTCAAGAGGTCAAGTCTAGAGGTCCAAGACATGCTGCACCTATTCAGGCTGCAGATATTCCGATTCGGCCGTTTCAGAAAATGGCTATAGACCTTATTGGCCCGTTTAAGATTAAGTCAGCCAGAGGACACCAATTTATCCTCACTTGCGTTGACATGTGCCCGCGCTGGCCAGAGGCTATTCCTCTGAAGAGCATATCAACTGTCGATATCGCAGATGCTCTTTGGCTCATATTTTCTCGGCTGGGATTTCCCGGAGAAATACTATCAGACCACGGCACTCAGTTAATTTCGGACGTTATGTCTCAGGTAATGGCTACACTAGACATTAAAAGGTCTCTCAGTAGTATTTATCATCCAATGTCCAGTGGATTGGTTGAACGTCTTAATAGGACACTAAAGAACTTAATTGGCAAGATAACGGAGGATCATCCTGATGATTTGGACAGGGTCCTACCTGCAGCTCTCTTTGGTTACAGAGAGGTTACAGCGAGCATACAGGATTTTCTCCTTTCGAACTTGTCTTTGGCGCGCAACCGCGCGGTCCTATGTCCTTGTTACACGATTTGATAACTTCCGTTAATATTGACGATGATACACAATCGTCACATGAATATGTCATTGCTCTTAGGGAGAAAATTATCGAATCGTGCAGATTAGCAACTTCATCTTCCGAATTTGCGAAAGAAAAGGCTAGGCGATTTGCTAACAAGAAAAGACGCCTACGTCAACTTTGTCCTGGAGACAAAGCGTTTGTCTTACTTCCCTCAAGAGAGAACAGACTTCTCATTTTATGGAAAGGTCCATACACTATAGTCTCGAAAATTTCAGATGTCGACTATAATGTCGATGTGGATGGAAAGCATAAAACCTTTCATATAAATATGCTTACAGAGTTTATTGAACGTCCAGACTATTTGCAGCCTATTTTCCAGGCGACGGACGACTCTCCAGTCCAACATGGTCACATCTCATCCCTGTCTTTTATACAGGATGAGGAAACTATTTTTTTCTGACGTTAACTTACCTCTTCCTGCGATTCCACTTAATTCTACGGAATCATGGAAAAACGTTACCGTCTCTTTGAACTTGTCTTTTGAGGAACATCGTCAAGTATCCTCTACGCTACAATCATATCAGGATGTCCTTACCGACATTCCTGGACACACAGATGTCACAGAATATGACATCATACTTACTGATCGTAATCCGATCAGAGTGAGACCATACCCAATACCTATTCATTTTCAAGCACAATTCGAGAAAGAATTGGATGAGATGATTCAACTGCAAATAATTGAACCATCCACTTCAGCTTACTCTTCGTCGATAGTTATTGTTCGAAAGAAAGACAATAACATACGTCTTTGCGTTGACTATCGCAAATTAAATCAAGTTACGAAGTTCGATGCTGAACTTATGCCTTTATTAGATGATCTACTTATTAGACTTTCTAAAGTTAAATTCTTTACTAAACTAGACTTGTCGAAAGGTTATTGGCAAGTCCCACTGACGGAACACGCCAAACCTATCACTGCTTTTTCGACACCTAGTGGTTTGTTTCAGTGGAATTTTATGCCTTTCGGGCTTATGAACGCCCCAACGACTTTCGTGCGCATGATGCGACGAAATCTATCAGATCGTGCAGATGTCATCGCATATTTAGACGACATCTGTCTTTTCAGCGATACTTGGGAAGAACACTATTCGGGTTTAAACGAGTTACTATCTACTTTACGTGAGCATGGTTGGTTGGTTGTTCGTCCATCACGGGTGATGAAGACCACTCTGTTCATCCAATTATTTAAGAATATGTTAGGTTAGTCTATGGGTACGAAGGTGACTGAAGAGCCCGATGCGGGCCTGGAAAGATCTTGGACAGTGTGGGCAGGGAATGTTTGCTTCATGTGAAGGTTTTATTTCACGGTCCTTTCTAGCTTGTCTCCGCTGTTCTGCTGCTGCTCTTCTGGATGATTCGCATGCTGCTGCACCTTTACGAAGAGATGTGCGCCAAGCAGTTCGGTCTTGCGCAGCAGCTTCCCATGTGTCTGGGTTTATGTCAAAGGTTTTCAATGACGTCTTTAACGTGTCTTTGAAGCGCTTCTTTTGGCCACCATGGGAGCGTTTACCCTTCTGCATCTCACCATAAAAGAGTATCTTTGGCAGTCGATGGTCTGGCATGCGGACTACATGACCTGCCCAGCGAATTTGTGACTGCATCAGAATAGTATCAATACTAGGGATACCAGCTCTGTCAAGAACGGCGGTATCCGGGATCTTGTCTTGCCATTTGATGTTCATTATCTTCCTGAGACAGACTGTATGGAAGTGGTTTAGCTTCTTTACGTGGCGCCTGTATACAGTCCATGTTTCACATGCATATAGCAGCACTGGAAGCACCGCAGCTCTGTATACCTTCAGCTTTGTCTGTAGACTAATGCCACTTCGATGCCAAACGTTGGTGTATAGTCTGCCAAATGTGCTGCTGGCTTTGGAGATCCTGGTGTTCACCTCATCATCAATGACAATGTTCTGGGATAGTGTGCTACCAAGGTATGTGAATCTGTTCACAACATTCAGTTTCTCACCATTAACCTTGATGACTGGCTCAGTATAAACTGTGCCAGGAGCTGGTTGGTACATGATTTCTGTTTTCTTCGTGTTGATGGTAAGCCCAAAGTTGGCGCAGGCTTCGGAGAATCTATCCACACTATGCTGCAGATCAGCCTCTGAGAAGGAATTGAGGGCACAATCATCAGCAAACAGAAGATCTCTGGTGGTGTGTGATTTGACCTTGGTTTTTGCTTGAAGCCTCCTAAGGTTAAACAATTTTCCATCAATACGATAACTAATGTCGATTCCTGTGTCCCCGTCTCTAAAAGCATCAGTCAGCATAGCAGAAAACATGATACTGAACAGAGTCGGTGCAAGTACGCACCCTTGTTTAACTCCTTTTGAGACGGGGAAAGGCTCTGATAGCTCACCGTTTTCCTGAACTCTAGCCTGCATTCCATCATGCAGTTGCTGTACTATTGTGATAAATTTCTTTGGGCAGCCGTATTTTGCCATGATCTTCCATAGACCCTCTCTACTGACCGTGTCGAACGCCTTTGTCAAGTCGATGAAAGCTGTGTACAGGTCACAGTGCTGTTCTTGGCATTTTTCTTGTAGCTGTCTTGCAGCGAACACCATATCTGTGGTTCCACGTTCTTTCCGGAATCCACACTGACTTTCAGGTAAAAGACCTTTGTCAAGATGAGCCGTAAGGCGATTCAAAAGGATTCTGGCGAATATCTTCCCAGCGATTGATAAAAGAGAGATGCCTCGATGATTGTTGCAGTCTTGGCGATTACCTTTACGTTTACATAGATGTATAATTGAGGCATCTTTGAGATCGTGTGGGATGGTTTCACTCTGCCACATTTGCTGGAAGATCATATGAAGTTTCTCTATCAGAACTGCACCGCCATCTTTATAAACCTCAACAGGAATTGAATCGGAGCCAGGGGCCTTTCCACTAGACAGTTGACGAATCGCTTTTTTAGTTTCCTCCAGAGTTGGTACATCATCTAATGCTTCATTTATAGGAATTTGGGGCAGGCGGATGATGGCTTCGTCGTTAATAGATGATGGCTGGTTCAAGATATTATTAAAATGTTCAGCCCAGCGTTGGAGAATTTTTTCCTTGTCTGTAATTAGTGTTTTTCCATCTGCATTAAGGAGGGGAAATGATCCTGATGATGTTGGACCATAGACCGCTTTGAGTGCAAGGTAAACGTTTTTCAAGTCATGGCTGTCAGCAAAGCCTTGGATCTCATCTGCTTTATTACTCAGCCATGAATCCCGCATCTGGCGTAGTTTATGTTGGACGATTCTACGCATGTTGTTGAAAGCGTCTTTCTTGGATGTAGATTTTGGATCATTTAAATATGCTTTATGGAGATGGTGTTTCTCAGCCAACATCTGCTTTATATCATCTGAGTTCTCATCAAACCAGTCATTTTGTTTCTTGATGGAAGGACCCAGGACCTCTGTAGCAGTGTTGTAGATCTGCTCACTTAGGGCTGCCCAATTTGTTTCCACACTTTGGCCGTCTAGCGAGATAGATTTGAGACGGTCTTCTAAGGTGTCAGTAAATGACTGTTTGATTGTTGTCTTCTTTAGTTTGGTGACATCCAGCCTCTTTTGAGTTTTCTTCCCCTGAGGGCGCCTGGCTGGTTGGATACGAACATTAAGTTTAGATACAATGAGGCGATGATCAGTCCAGCATTCGGCACCACACATGGACTTGGTCACCCGGACATCTTGCCTGTCATTCTTCCTAACAATTACATAGTCAATTAGGTGCCAATGCTTTGAGCGAGGGTGCATCCAGGAGGTCCTGTTGCGGGTAGGAAGTCGAAAAATGGTGTTGGTGACAAGGAGGTCATGTTCTGCGCAAGTCTGGAGGAGACGAAGTCCATTACTGTTACAGCGACCCACGCCGTACCTACCAATAGTGCCATTCCAGGAGATGTTATCTGAGCCTACTCTTGCATTAAAGTCACCAAGAATGATGAGCTTATCTGCTTTAGGAACTGATGCAATGTATGCATGTAGTTCTTCGTAAAACTTATCCTTGACATCATCCTGGTTTGTCATAGTTGGTGCATACGCGCTAATGATGGTGGCATGTTTTCTTCCATAGAACAGAGGGATCTTGACCGTCATGAGTCGGTCATTTATTCCCTTTGGGGGCCCCGCTAACTTGCTGACAATTGCTGTTTTGATTGCAAATCCAACCCCTGCTTCTCGTCTTTCTTCAGTTCCTCTTCCGCTCCAAAAGAATGTATAACCTGCACCCTTTTCGCAAAGTTGGCCCTCGCCTGCAAGTCGAGTTTCACTCAGTGCTGCTATGTCAATGTTGTACCTGGCCAGTTCTCTCCCAATCAGGGCAGTTCGTCTCTCAGGTCTGTTTGCATTAAAGTCTTTGTCAAGTAAAGTGCGCACATTCCATGCGCCTAGAATGAGGGGGAAAAATCTGTCCTTTCTTTTTCTTATATGTCGACCGCCGAAGTAGGGTACCCACCAACCGCGGTAAGCTGGTTAGGTGTGTGTAGGTCTGCGACTACGACTGCCAGCGTACCCACGCCTGCCGCTTCGCCGCTCGCCCATCGCCACAGGACTTGTTGTGAGTGGATGGATGAATGGATGAATGGATGAAAGAGTGACTTGCGCGGTGATTTGGATTAAAGTGAGGAAGAGTTGCGCAATTCGTCGACCTCACTCTCTCGCCTGGGTCCATCTCAATCCAGTGGCAAGACAAGTCAAGACGACTGGAGATGAAGTCAGGTGCAGTGGATGACCAGGGCTTTCTACGTGCCTCGCCGTGCTCCTTACGCTCCACAGCGCGTTGCTGGTAATCGCCGTCATGCCCGTTGAACCAACAGGTGGTTTCTTCCGCGCAGTCTATCGAATCCAGTCTTCGCATGCATGGGTAGGCAGACCCTAACTCACCGAAGGTTTATAACCATTCGGCTACCCTCACCTAGTTTAGCCGGACTGTCAAAGCCGTTGTCCGGGGGTGGCCGCTGTCGCATGCTGACAGCTACGAGGAGCCACAGGTGAGAGCTGGACGCCAGGTTTGGACCAAAGGTGGCTGAGCTGCCCTAAAAAGGGCATGACAGCTCCTTCACCAGAGGTACTACCAATACCTGACTTCCCAACATAGTTTGACTGCAAAATCCTCTAAAGCCTTTGTTGGGCTTAGTGAAATCTCTTTCCTAGGTCATCGGGTTGGTCATGGTCTGTTGAAGACAGAAGACCAAAACATTTCGAAGATATTAAATATCTCGGTTCCGAAGACAAAAAAGCAAGTGCTTAGTCTCTTGGGATTGATACAATTCTATGGAAGATTCATTGAGAATCTGTCCTCCATTATGGCACCACTTTCATCGTTATTGAAAAAAGATTCTCCTAATATGGTGCGTTGGTCCCAAGAATGCTAATCGTCATTGGATCAGGTTAAGAATTTATTCTCCTCTCATCCTATCTTAAGACTACCAACGATTGATAAGACTTTTGTTCTTCGTAGTGATACCTCTTCCACTGGGATTGGAGCGGCACTAATGCAGGAGTATTCAGGAACTCTGCATCCTGTAATGTATATCTCTAGGAAGCTGAATGCGGCAGAAAGGAATTACTCGGTTTTAGACCGTGAATTGTTGGCTATGGTTGGTCCATTCTTAAGCTACAAAGGTTCCTTCTGGGCGCCATTTCTTTATGGAAACCGACCAAAAAGCTCTTACGGCTATGCAAAGTAAGGATTTGAAGAGCTCGAGATCTACTCGTTATGCTATTGCTCTTCAACCTTTCCATTTCACGGTGCGAGCTATATGTGGTTCGGATAATGTGATGGCGGACATATTGTCTAGATGCCCACGTGATTTTAATTAAATCTTGTGTCCTACTTTTCCTGATACACTTTCAGACTTAGGTCTGTCCTTAATATCCTAATATATTGTAATACAAATGTTTTACTATTTGGATGATGTATAAAGAATTTAACAAATTTGATTTTGTTCATCCATTAGTGATATGTTGCTAATATAGCATTGTAATTCAATATATTTGAATATTGCTATAATTATAGTATTTAATAATGTTTGATATATGATTGGTATTGCCAGCAACTTAGGTTTCTTTAATGGTACCCCCTGAGTTTGTTTGGCTTAGAGGAAATATTTTCTCTTATGTTGGGAGATGATTTGTATCCTCCTCAGACGCTTTATTTATGCGTCTATTGGACCTGATATTAGGTTCATTCTTTAATGAGCACATAATTGATGCTTGTGCTATCTTGCTTATAGATAAATTTAAAAAAAAATGTATCATTTTTTTTAATATATCAAGTTATTTGCTTATGTTTTTTCATAAGAATAATTGTGTCTTTACCTTGCGATGTCAGGTTGATTAGGGGTTGTCTTCCCTTGTTTGTTCGTTCATTGTGTTTGACCTTTTGGGTCAAAGGTAATACAGTTCTGGGCTATATGCGATGCGCAGTGCTGAGCGCGAGATTAGACTTCCGTCTGGTTGAGTTGTGAAGTCCTGGCTTTTGAGGACGTGTAGGTCCATTGTGTTTTCGGGGCAAATCTTCGAAGTGACTGCGTTGGCAGGTCTCCCCAGTGAATCTCTGTGCGTCGGAATGGCGACAGAGTTCCTTATTGTGTTCTGAGGATTCGGTTCCAGGTAACACCGACCTTTTCTACATTATTATGCATTCGGTGGCAGAACATGTTTAAGGTTACCAAGTCTGTGAACTACAGCTCACCGATCCTACATTACAGAACTTATACATTATGCTCAAGATAGCTATGTAAGACTATTTGTCTTTAAACGTACAGAAGTCCAGTGACGAAGTTATATTGTGGAAACCGCAGATTGGCGGTATATTTATATCTACATAAGCATTACTGCAAGGTTGATGTTAACCTGCTTAGAAGAAGTACACAGATGACGCCATAACGAGGCCTGTGTTAAGTCTAATATATTACAGCCTGATAATGTGCAATTGGCGGGGAATGCCAAGTTGTACCTGTTTGTCAAAGTGATGAAGGTATCTGACGCGTTTAGTCAGAGGTACCAAAGCGGCATTGAGAACTGTATATACATGAACATACTACTATTGACCATGAACGAATATTGGAATGTTTACCAGCCTTTTTTGGAATGCCTGATGTATACCTAACGATTTCCGGTCAGCAAGACCTTGTGTACACTGACTGTTCCTGTTGATGCTACTATGTGTTTTATCGTCAATAAATGTTTTGAAACGTGCCCGCAGTGTCCAAGCATCTTTGACTACTGCATGTGAGTGTATGGGTTGCATGACACAGCATATACGAGCCTAAACACATTCGCGCCTTCATGTGCACCCACACTCAGCTCCTCATTACAAGTACTACACATCTTAACAACATGTATACTGTCTTGTGCAAGTGATCACCTCAACAAGAGAAAAAGACAGTTACAGGGAGGCTATAAAAAGTCTCTATCGCGGGCCCCACTAGCAGCGTCGATAACAGAGATGGCCATTGATCTCCGTCAGCCTTATAGTCCACACATATGGCCTCAAATCTTTCATGGAAGAAATCTAACTATCCATTTTATCCTTAAAATTTGGCAGACGCAGCCTGAAAGGACGATAAGCCCGACCAGAAGTTGAGTTCTGACCACTCGCACCCACTTCTAACTTCTTCAATTGTATTTCTTTATCCATCATCTTCTCTTCCAGAGCTATTCTCATTCTCTCCTTCTCCAATTCTAACTCTCTATCTTCTCTCATCTTTTTTCTTGCAATTCTAACTCCCTCTGTTTCCACTCATTTTCTTCTTTCATCTTCCTTTCTTGTAACTCTTTATCTTCTTTCATCTTCCTTTCTCGTAATTCAAATTCTTTTCTTTTAATCTCTAGCTCTTCAGCTCGGATCTCTCTTTCTCCTGCTTCTGCTTCTCAATCTTTTCCTTCTCCTCCTTCGCCTCCTTCTCTTTCTTTTCCTTCTCTTCCTTCTCCTTTAAAGCTTTTTGATTTTAAACTGAATAAAATTTTGTTTCAGCAAAATCCATCAGTTCTTGCTTTGTGTACCCACATTCCTTACCGATCTGAATGAAAGCCTGTAGGTCCATGGTTGTAGTGAAATTGACAGAGATACAACGGTAAAATCCCTCCAAAGATAACATTTAAGGATAAAAACATAATGCGTAGGCTGCTGATGTACATGATCGCCTAGACCGCGGGTCATCATCCTCCATAATAATTGACTTGCTAGACAGGAGGGGAACGGCGGATCAAAAAGAAAAAAAAATATGACTGGAAAGGCTAAGGAGACGCAATTGGGGGGGTGGGGGGGGGGGGGGAACGGAGAAAAGTCACGTTTCCCAAGTTGACATAAAAAGTAAGCAACTCCACAGAAGGGACCCTAGATATGTTACGCCACAGTCATTTATTGGACGCTTTTGCGATACCAAGCTTTTGATTTGAATGGAGCATTAAAACGCAGATGTTAGGAATATTACAAAATTTAAAAAGTAATTTTTTCTTAATATTAATGTTAGGAATATAAAAATTAGCTGGCCGGATGGCCTATTCTGAGCAGTGAACTAAGATGGTCTTAATTTTACAAACGGATAGATAATATTGAAGATAATGACAAAAGACAGTGTAGTTCACATCATCGACAGACTGTGTTGAATAAAAAAGTGTCGCAATTTGCACACAAAAACACGACCTTGGACGCAGGTGTTCAAATTTACTTAGTATGGAGGAGAGGGTTTTTGAGCGGTAGCTGTGTCTAAATATAACTTTTAACGACAAAATTTTGGAGGGGAGAGAAAGGTTGGTTCAAAAATCAAGCACATTTTTTTTAGAAACACAAGTAGAGACGGACAGACTAACAGATAAACATCCATACTTGACTGAAGCATGACTGAAATGACTTTATGGTAGGAAATTTGAAATTTAAAATAAACCGAGGCAGTGATTGGCCACAGACAATCATATCATTAGCGCTCAGACGCGAAAGTGGGGCCATTCTTCAATAGTTGTTCAGTGATAGACACAGATTTTAAAGTGTGGTGATTCCATATGAAAGCAAGTGAAATAAATTTAGGGACGCCATACTATAGCCAGCAGCTCAGCTGAGTTTTGCTAGCAATTCTGTGTTATTTATTCATAATCTGGTAAGATTGAAATTATTTCCTTATATATTTTGAATATTGTTTCATGTTTGAGTGATTTGATACTGCCATATCGAAATCTAGCCTTACAAACAAGTAGGGATTTGCTCTAGACCCCCCCGCCCTAGTCAGGGTCTAGGGACCAACAATGTACATAAACTCCAGCAAGGATTATGCAAGACAGATCAAGTGTTGAGAATAATGATACATATTACCTATCCTCTTTTAGGGCCGAAAACTAATAAACATTTTTCAGGATCTATAGTCTGGGAGGATCTATCTGATGTAAAACCACCATGGTAAATGTGCTGTTTGGTCAGAGAGATCTGACCTGTCTGTATGATGTGGTTGTTGTGTCACTGTTGTGTCCAGACGTGGGTAGAGAATAGATTTTGACACATGGCCCATACTTTGATTGCAGAGCTGCGAGTTTCTGTCGTCAACAAAGCAGGGTCTATTCAGTTGGTGACTTTACTCGAGTGTATCTGTGCAGTATTTGTGACAGAGACCACCATTATTGCCCGCCAGCACGGAGAGGTGGGACCACCTGATTTCAGCACCAGAGCGACAACTACCAGATGAGTGAGCCTCTGGTCTGCTGGACTTTCACCAACGCCCTTTAGTTACTAAGAACCCCATAAAGATTCCCACCATTTTCTGGACACTGTGTAGTCAATATAGACAGGTGTGATGAGGCCACCCCAACAGCACAAACAGTACTATCCTCCCAAGTAGATGAATACTAGAACATTTTAATAAAACTAACTAGTATAGTACATATATATGTACACTATTGCATTTATGATATAATATTCTATGCATTTCTTTTCATAATCTCTAAATCCTTTTAAGTTCTGGTCAACCTAAAAAATTGACACAGAACAAAATAAATGTAATATACTTATATCAAAAAATTTTACACACGTGAGTTAGTTCAGTGTATTTTAACATTTATTAATATTATTAGTCTTGTTAATATCTGTGGGTATATTTATAATCCATTACACCACACTACATATCATAACCCTAGACACTTTACGTAGCCACATTCATTAAAAAAAATTAAGTGTGAGGTCGTAGTGGTAGCAAGAAAGGCCTTCTGACAATTCACCACTACATTTTATCTCAGGAGCCTTCACAGCTGGCCTCATACAATTTACATTTAGTAATAACACCATCATACAATACCATCAAACACCACTACAATGGTGTACACTCGGAATGCTCACTATTATCTCGTGCTATAGATTTTGCATAGAAGTATTCAGTAGTATATATTTCACTTACATCACCAGATCACTCTCTGGTTACTATAATATGCAATAATAACAATAAATATTGATATCAATACTCCAATATATATATATATAAATAAAAGAATATAACACCTCACCTCTCACTGTATACACATCAAAACCCTTTATCTCTTATAGTATATTGTTTTACTTTGCCACTTGGCTACTGTCTCATTACTGTGAAAATTTGGTCTTTCTGACCACTTTGTCTATGAGATACACTTAAACAAACCTACAATAGTCGACAGTTGTAAAATAACAACGTGTGAAACGTTCTGGTGCTATGACACTACTATACCAACTTAGTCACAAATCAGTTTTTTACTTCAATGTCTGTTACTGGCACCCACACTGATGCTATACTCAGATTATACTTCTCTTACTACTAATCTTAATAATCTAAGTTATGCAAGTACTACAGTGGCAAAACGAGCACTACACAGATGAAATAAATACATACATCACATTACGAAAACAAAATTCCAGTCACAAGGAGCAAGATGATAGATCAAGAAGAGAAGAGGTAGATTAAAATATACAATGCGTGACTGCACACGAACGAAAACAAGGGATACCTGTAAACGTATTTACAAGATAGCAAGATGAAACAAGAGAATACACCACTTAAACATAACAAAAGAATTACTGAATGTATACGACAATATAAATACCAACTACACGAATACACCTAACACCTACAGGGCTTGGAATGTTAAGCAGGGCAGTCGCAGGAAATCCCGTCTGCCTGACTCCACCACAAAACAAACACCACCACACCCTATCAAGAATCGATCTAATCTAATCTTTTCCCATGAGAGGCCAAGAATGGATTAAACTCACCACCCTTCCTCCCTTGAACACACCAATACACTTTAACACTAAAGACACAATAAAACGACAGTCAACAATGAAGTGCTGGAAGCTATCTCTTCCACTGAGCACTGATGATCCACTCCAGTGAAAATGAACTAAATAACTTATCAGTAAAATTAACTCTATAACACACTAAACTAAATCATCTAATCACTCCAGGTACTAAAGAATACAGGGAAAGATCTACTCCAACTAACTCTTCACGTACATATATACAACTACGTCCTACTCGGAAAGTAAGGAAAAACACAACAAAATGAAAGAATACAATAACAAACCAAGAAGCAAATAAAGAATCAACAGTATATTACTATACCGATTAGACTATATGCTACCTAGTAATGGATAGAAAGACAGACAAGAAAATTTAGAGTTTCAGGAAAAACAACAAAATATCAATATAATACGTTATACAAAATCAAACAAACAATAACTTATCTGAACGTCCAACGACGCTTGAGCAAGAAGTATCCTCAGCACTGACGATGATGATGAACACAGTACAAACCAGACTCCACACTATAAAACGTATAATCCAAAAGAAACTAAGTCCAGGAAACGAGTTTCTCTGAAAGTCTGTGTCAGTAACTCGCAACAGAGTTTCTTGTGACGGTATGATAACTACTAGTCCGATGACTACAATGTTCTCTACGGTGCTCACACAGCACTGTCTACAATGTAAATTCAACTGCCTGACTTCTTACAAGTCCAGCTGCACAGCTAGTATCAACAGTATATACGTCGGATACACACGTGTAAGTTCCTTGGCACTGTTATATAACTGTAACACGAAACGTTTATTTCGCCGTTCAACACACCACGGATCACATCAGTCTACAGGGTAACGTATACTGGACCCCCGTAGGTCAGCAGGACACACTGCACAAAGGAATTCACCCCTGGTTGGACACGTCTGCGTGGAACAGGAAACGTCACAGGCGTCGGCTTTCACCACTGGTTAGGCACATCTGAGTAGAAATGACCAGACCAGAAGTCCAACACGATGACTAAAGGTACCAAATACCCTAACAACCTCCTATCGACTACAAATTCCTAACAATCATCTCCTTCCACCCTATACCGAGGTTGACCAAGCTATCTCCCATATGACACTCCACCTGCCATCTGGGCCAATCTAGCTGGATGGTACCAACACCCCAAGCTCCTCCACTCCACCTGGATTACTGTCGCCAACCACCAAAACGACTCAAAGATATGTCAAACTGGCCCGCCTGACGCACACTGTAACACTAGCCTATCACTTTAACAATCGTACATAAAGTTGTAAACATACCAGAGCAACCAAATTGAAACTCAACTGTACAATACTTCATCGACAATCGACCGAAACATATACTGAAAAATAGCCATCACTACTGCGACGCTGAATGTAGGTCAGAGCCCGTAATCGAGGTCAGGTCAAGCGACCGTAAACAATACCGTAACAGAATGACACACACATTGACCTTCCACTGGACGAACAAAACCAACTCACTCCCGTGAGTTAACGGAAAATATGAAGGCGCCAACACCGTGGTCTACCAACTTTCTAGAATATTGTGTGCACAATTCCTGATGGCCTGATTCTAGCCAACATAGGCTCTAAGGCCTTGCCATATAATAATATGAAACTAATTACGCCAGCTAGCTGGGAATAAATATTACACCATAAGGCCCCACGGCCAATGAAATAGACGAGTCACCCAGATGTCAGAATATACTCTCTACTGGTACTATGGATTTAACACATACTCAAACTATACTCTTTGGCTCAATATCTAAGGATATGACCACAGTACGCAATAGCTGACATGAATAATGCAATAACACCTACAGCAGGTAAAAGTTAGTTGCTTATCCTTTACAGGACGTGGCAATCAACCCCAGATTTTATTGGCTGTTTGTGATTTTTCTAGGCGATTTTTACGTTCAGTAGTTTGCCATTGCTTTCTGAACGGTACGGCGCTTATACCATTGTTAAAAATCCACACAAAGCGATCTGCTACCAAACCGCCTGCGGCAGGTTTCGAACCTGGTATATCTGGATTATGAAACTGCGTTCATATCCATTAGGCCACAGACGCCGATACAGCAGGTAAAGTTCCCTTTATTAAATATTGCGCACACACAGAAGCCACGCACGGCTAGCATTACACATGAAATAACAATGCAATGGAAATGCAAAACTACTTGCCATAATCAATAGCTCAATATAACAGCAACATAATCATTGACATAATCTATCCAGCGACTACCCGATGACTTTCGCTCACTGGCTAACCCTGTACTGAAGCCAAGCAATATATAAATGCAAGATAATTAACGTAAATAGTATCCAGGAAAAAAAACCCACTAGAGATCACATCAACATTCTAGCAGTATACCAAATAATCCTGACTACATGGAAATCGGCAAGAAATATAAACCAAAATGGCATTCACATAATCCCAGCAAAACTGCTGACAAAGGGAACCCGTCCTCTCAGGACGGCAGACATCTCATCGAATGCCTTCATTCCAAAAGTTTCATATCCTCTTCCGTTATGGCTAAACTCACCAAACCGGTTTTTTATTCTAACAGCGTTGCCACTCTCCAACGTGACCAACTTAATATTTCGGCGAATGTCTATCCTGTGATAGGAGTCATGACGAGTTACATTCCCAAACCAGGCAAGCTTTCGACCTTTCACTACTGACAAAAGTGGCCTGCATAGGTGCTTTTCTTTTCTCCGTAACATAGACATTTGTTTTGTGCTCTTTATAGCAAATGCGCAAAATTCTTCTATAACATTTATACTCCAAAGCTTGAATCCTTCTCTCCGTATCTGCAGTGAGTGTCCAGCCCTCACACTCATACAAGAGAATAGATAATACAAGTGATTTGTATAATTTGATCTTCACGGGAAAACTGATGTTACTTTTCCAGATCACATTCAGCCTTGTCGTGGCAACTGTGGCCATCACGAGTCTTGTCTTGATTTCTTTACTTGATCTTCCATCACTACATATAGTGGATCCCAGATATTTAAAGGTGTTAACTTCTTCTAACTTTTGCCCATTTAACGTAATGTTGGTCGGAACACGATTCTTATGGCTATTCACCAATATCTTGCTTTTTTCTATATTAATTTCCTTCCCATAAGTTCTTGTTACTTTCTCCAGTCTAGAGGTAAGGTCTTGAAGTTCTGATTCTGTTTCAGCTATCAGATCGATATCATCAGCAAAACGTAGATTGCAAAGAGGTCGGCCTTCAATCGATATGGTTGTTTTATAATCGTAGAAAGCCTCCTGCATAATATGTTCTAGATATGTATTAAAGAGCACTGGGGACAGGACACATCCCTGACGAACTCCAACAGTTGTTTTGAAAAATTCTCCAATGTCATTACTTGCAAAAACAGCACTGCTTGCGTCCTTGTATAATGCTTCAATGATATCTATGTTGTTGGTATCAAAATTGAATTTTGTCATTATTTGCCATAACCCTTCATGCCAGACTCGATCGAAGGCTTTTGTGAAATCGATGAAGTTATGATATAAATCGCGTTGATGCTGGATATGTTTTTCGATCAGTAATCTAATATTGAAGATTTGTTCTGAGGTACTTCTTCTTGGTCTAAAGCCAGCCTGTTCCTCGGACAAGATTTCTTCTGATTTCTGATTTCAAAAGTATCCTTAACATCACTTTACTTGGATGACTAATAACATTAGACTTATTAGTCATCATTCCCATAAACTACCACCCGCGAAATCTATTTCTCACATCCTTTTTCTCACGTACCTATCACCATCCACTCTACTCAGACGGGCAAAAGAATAACTCACAACCTATCCGTACGACAAAGGCAAAAGGCACTACAAAGTGTCATTGCTTTCGGATAAATGTGGAAATCAAAAGAAACCACGTCCAACACAAAATCACAATATTCAACTCTAATGCCAGAACAGTCATATTGTATTGATGAGAAACACAGATAACAATAAAAACAATAACAAAGAATTTTTGACTTTCATAAATAACCAGTTACGTAGAAAATGATTAAAATGGTATGACAACATAACAACCTTTGAACTGATGGCAACAACACGACATGTACCATAGCGGAGTGGAAGAAGTCGATGAAATTGGATAGGTCAAACAACCTGTTCCTAGCATTACCATGCAGTACATGTTATGGACTCCCCAGGCTAAGAGAATTACAGGCAGACAAAAAACACACGGAGAATCGAACTGGACACATATATGAAGGAGATCAATATGACATGAATAGACCTTGAGCAGATAGCACATGACACTAGGACTTGTCACAAATTTGTTGAAGGCCTTTGCTCCTTGGGAAGGTGAAAGATAATGCATGTGACCTGTGGTTTGGTAATACCAATGTTTCTTAGTGTATTCTTTTACAAGGATACATGTATTCTCCCGCAGACAGGTGATTGGAAGCACGTATGTTTGAGAATAGTTCTTTTTCTTTCATTGTCCGAAGTAAATCCTACTATATTTTTTTCCAAACCACTGTTT
Organism: Oreohelix idahoensis; assembly: GCA_024509875.1. Taxonomy (NCBI): domain Eukaryota; kingdom Metazoa; phylum Mollusca; class Gastropoda; order Stylommatophora; family Oreohelicidae; genus Oreohelix; species Oreohelix idahoensis. Next base: position 178,547 of record JAMPIV010000736.1, on the reverse strand, counting down.
GCTGTTCCAATTAGTGTAACATTATTCTTTCGCAGATCCTTATTTGTCATTTGTTAGTGCCTAACAATGCATGATGTTTTTTTTAAATTAGTTTGTTTTCGGATCTTTTGAATGTTCTTGATATTGTTATGGGTACCATTGCTTTCCACTCTACGAGAGCTTTTTGCGCTTCCTTTGACAGCATTGCAGCCAACCATTCACTGTGATGAGAGCTTTGTTCCTCATGTCTAGAGGACAGCACAATTTCTCTTGTGCTCAGTTTCTTGATTTCTACTCCCTTTAAGATTGTTTCACATAGTTCCAGTCCATTAAGTTTGTAGTCCCTCACTTATGATGCCACTTGCAAAGTCTTTCCATGTGCTTTCAATTTTCAAACATTGCAAGTGCAAATATTTAGATGTTCCTAGGAGATAGGAATTTCCTGGGATTCTTTTTCTTTTTTTTTGGGTGGGGGTGGGGGGGGGGGGGGGGGGGGGGGGGAAATTATCCATATTGTTTACTGAAGTTCTTGTAGCTTATTTTTTATTCAGGAGGGGGAAGCCCGTCCGATGCCAAACCCTCGTCCTCCGCTTTTTACGTCATGTATGGTAGATTACAGTGTAACTATTCATTGTTCCCTTTCGGCGTCCCCAGGTACGTACGAATAATATTTTACGTCGACTATTTCTTTATCTTCTCCTTCTTCTTCATTTTCTTCCACTGCTACTACATCATCTTCGAACACTTTCAAACCTAAATAAGTTTAGTAAACTGGTGGGCAGTTTGATGTTGTTGGTATCTTCATAGAGTTTCTAAACGAGTGGTCCTAGTGACTGTCATATAAGGAAAATGAGCAGGTCTGCAGTAAAACGGTGAAGTGATGTGACGAATAGAAAAGTTAATATGTCTTACTAAGACCAGAAAAAAAGGAAAAACCTGCGATGTGGCAATAAGGGTCAATCTAATAAAAACAGAAAGGAAAGAAAGTGAAAACTAAGGGAATTAAAAGTACTTCATTAAAATATTATGGGTGAACCAAAATCCTTGCCGCTAGCTGGGGTGTGTTCAATTCCCAAGCGGATAATCAAGAGGGGTTGATACTTAGGGCGCCCCCTTCCAGTGCAAAGAAGAAAAAAAGAGTAGAAATTTAAACATTTGTCTCATGATAAGGACATACTGATGAAGAGATTACCTCTTGTTCGACAATACTGTGTAATGGGATATGCTTTGTTCAGGTGTGTATATATACTTACACACATACGTATCTCACTAAATTCAGACATTCGTATACATTATTTATAAACATGTAAATAACAGTATACAATAGCCTTTATTAATTAGCACATGCTTAGTGTAATCATTTTTTTAACAAAGGTTTAGCGTTCTCTGATCTGGGCTGTCTGACAACGCTTATTTGGACTAACATCTGTAATACTCCAGCGTTCGGTGAAGCAGATCTTCCTTTCGATTCCCTTGAGGTTCAGTATCTGACAGCTGGAATGCCGCATATAACATTTGCCAGAGTAACCGGCTGGATCACTGCCATCATCACACTGGAAGGGTGTTTGTGTATAACCGCTCCCTTAAAGGTTCGCATGCAAATTAATGCACAGTTACTTAGCTGCTTAATATAATTCATTCTCTATTAAAGAATGCATAACTCATTCTGGCCCATTCCCAGTTTAATACTTGTAGTAGCCTTCTCAAGTTATAAAAACTTTGTGGATGATGCGCCTTTGAAGTGATAACCTCAAGACTTGTTTTTGCCTGGTATCGATGTGCTATATTCCCTTCTGCTTGTTGCCTCTTGGCACCAGATCTGATTCAATGCCGTAGAGAGCATCGCTACTTTGTTCAATCGCCGACTTCTTCCTCCCAGTATGCTGGATTTGTGTTCAGTGCTTTCTTGTCTCTTCTGCACAAATCTTTGAGCCTTATCTGCGGCCACTCGACTGTTTTTTTTTGGTGCCATCTGCCAGTTATCCGTAGAAAATATCTTTAAGGGATGGAACCATCTTCCATGAGGAGAACGTGACCAAGACAAGGTCATCTGTGCTGTCTAAGCAGTGTATACATGATTTGAAGGCCAGTGAGTGAAGACAGTACCCCCACACTCGTTATTGTGCCCTTCTATGAAATACCTTCCATAAAATACCTTTCATAAAATACCTTCCATAAAATACCAAGGATAGAGTTGAAAACTATACGTTACAATAAAGTACCATGTGTGATTCTGTTTTTTTTAAATGATATTGTTAGCTGGACAGTTTTTAATTAGTTTTAGTGTCAGTCTTGAAAAAGTTGTGGTTTCTGAATAGGACGGTCTTGTGAATGACAAGAGTCGTTACGGTCAGTGTTCATTACCTGTAATGCATCTTCTATGTATGTAATTCTCATTCTGTGGTTAACAGGTGTCTACTTTCGTCAATTTCACAGATAAGTGAAAGACTAGACCTGTAAAGAACTGCCATCTGTGACAGACAACTCAGTCGTCCCTGGATTTGTTAGATTATGGTAAGAACCCTCTCATAACATCAGTACCCCTGAAGTGTTGAATGATATGGTACGACCCTTCGTAACGATCCCTTCGGATAGCATCAGTGCCCCCGAATATGGTGGTAACTCTTCGTCGAACGGGATTTTTTTTCATCTGGACTCATTAGCTATGCAACCTTTCCACGCAGATGGTCAACACGTTTGCTGATTAATATGTGGACAGTTTATCTACCGTTCATTTTGGTCATCGCATTGATTTAAGGAGAAGTTTAATCACGCCCACGGATATCTCTTGAGCAATCATATGCAGTTATTTTCATTAACTTGGCCAGTGGGGGGGGGGGGGGGCGTTGCCAGCATCAAACGATAGTAGCGACCACGATCAAAGACACAAGGGGGGGGGGGGGGGGGGGAGGGGGGGGGGGGAAGGGGGAATCTCAGGAAAGACTAGCGGCATGCTATCAAAAAGGCAGTAGTGGTCCCTGAAACGAGCGACGGACGTTTCCTGCCTGTATTTCGCATCCCTGTGTTAACCACAGAACCGATCGCAGTGGGAGCGAACGGGAAAGCCGACGCGGACGCAGTGAGCGGAGATACGGAAAACCAGGGGCGGCATCTCTCTTTAGTCTGGCGGTCAGATCCGCAAAAGTCTCATGAGATCTAAAAAAGTGTCAAATTTTAACATGTCCCACTCATCTTACATTCCATTTTAGATATATACAGACCATGAGGAAATGCATTTTATCACTTGTTGGCCAGACCTTGACAGAAGCACTAGCTTTATTTGAAATCGTGTTAGATTTTCCCCTGGATTTTCATATATATTTGCAGTGAATTCTATTCTGTGCAAAACGGTAAAATATAATTGTGTAAAGTGATCAGTGGTCTAGTTCATTAATTCTATTTCACTGGATTTTGTTTTAATTTAAATCTATTAAATTAAACCATCTCAATAGTTCCAGTTGTAAATGTAATGATATATCTATTATATTATTTCAAAAGATAATAGATGCTTAAATGCTTAAATTAACTTTTAAAAGTCGCGAAGGAATTTATAACTAATTGAGTTAAGTCATATATATAGATGTGTGTTTTAACCATTTAAACTCGCGAAGTGTCTTCTTAAATATATAATTAAATACGCGAGTGTATATTATAGTCTTAACGGGAAATTCATCGCGCTTTAGAATGTTATTTGATTTTTCGGTATATTACATGTTTTTTTTTTCTTTCATACAGAGTGATCGTAACCTGCGATCCCAGCAATAAAGAAATCATCTTAAAACTTCCAGACATATTGATGAAACATTTTAAATTTAATCTTGTGGCGGTCCGATGCGGCCTAGCTATCATAATTACATGAAAGAAAGCCTACCCAAGAATATTTAAAAAGAAACCATCAAATTAAATTACAATCTGTAAGATAAACTGGAAGATGAACAGTGCCAGTAGCGATATTTTTACTGCCCTACTGTGAGAGAGTACATATTTACCTGAACTGTGACTGGGCCTAGTTTTTCCTCACTGGATTTAAAACCTACCGGTCAGTTGCTATCATCACGCCTTGAAGGAATTTTACCTCCAGCAGCGAAATTAAAGAGACCACTCCATCCTCACCCCTGTGTTGAATTGTGTCAGTGCCATCCCATAGACTCCTTTTTATATAATAAAACACAAGAACTCTTAGGCTTCAAGTCCGGCGATAAGTGGGAATATTTGCTATCAGCAAACCTCGCTACATCTGGGGCGGGACATCGAAGTACCAGACATTTTCATATGTCAAGAGTGTAATTGCTGTTTATATAATTCTATGGATTGTCTGATGCTGCAATCGGTAAGTGTGTGTGAGTATATGAGTGTGGGCCCTCACGCGCGTGCATGAATGACAGGAGATTTAATTTTGCAAACCATTTGTTAACTTGCCTACCGGGTAATACATTTTCTGTATACCCTGCATTGTTCCTTTAAGTGGGATATTTTGTTAACTCTGTTTAAACCCCCCCCCCCCCTTTTTTTTCATTTGCTTAGTAAAGGGAAGAACAATTGGGAATAACAGGATTTTTGTCTACCACCCATACCTAATATTGTAACACCTCTTTCAGAGTAATTAAATTCACTGTTGGGTTACATTACCTATGTTCCTGAAAATTATCTATCTTTGGACTGGGTTTATCTTTGTCTAATACAAGCGGGAAGGGCTTAGTCGATACCGATCTTCTTCATCCCCCCTCCCCCCTTTCACCTTGTTATTTGTATTTTCTGTACTTATGATATTTTTTATGTAACACATGATAGTTGTTGTGATTTTGATTTTTAAGGTTAATAAACAGCATAAACTTATTTAGTACTGTGTTGGAATACCCAAAGCCCAAAATTTCCCCTATCTGTTTAATATAGTTTGTATTCACGTGCGTCTGTGTGTTTGAAGCACCAAATCGGTTTGAGCGCAGGGGCGTGTCTGGAAACTGGCAAATAATTGTTTGACTAGGAGAGTGAAGAAAAGATTGAGAGGAACGATTTGTCGTAAATAAGTCTGTTCTTACTCTCCCCAGCACTCTGTGAAGCAACTATTTACTCTCAACATTTTCTATCACTGAGCTTTTCACCACCATTCTCCACTCTAAACAGGACCACTATTTCTAAGAATCTTTCTCTCAAAATTAATTTACGACCCCATCCGAAGGTTGATATCTACGTGTTTTCGTTAGTGTCGTTTAATCGTCACCTTCCATTTTCACCTGTATCATTTTTTTAAATCATCTGAATTAGAAGTTCCTCGATGATAGGAAGCAGACTTTGAGTACTCTATAATGGGAGGGATATGGCCTTTTTACTATCGAGGACTATTTTCAATAGAATTTTCTTTGATCTGAAGGATTCTTCGACGGTTAACATTGTCAACGTTGTCTCTCTCGCATTTTGATTTTTCGTTAATTCAGACTGTCTGAACATTGTTTGTGCGTTTTCATTCTTCAGTGGATCAAAGCCGTCTTCATCTGACCACCCTGTTATTTTTCGACTTCCAGTATACTTCATAGTTAGTTTTAACATTTATGCTTTGACTTTCATCTTCGCTTCTCTCGTTTTGCATGTATTGCCGACTTTCTCTATATACCTGCGGCAAATGTAAGCCTCAAAATCGTCACCTAAATCAGTCATATTTTGAGATTTTTACCTTCGTTGCACAGGTTGTTTCCTAACTACGGTGGGGCCTCTTTCTCTTTTTCTACTGCCGGAGATAGTCTGCTGACTCCGTCCACCTTTTTGACACATTGGTCTTAAGATACTACAGCCGATGTCGTCTACTTACATGCGTCAATGTCCACCTCAAAATCTTCATCAATGAATCAAATACTACTCGTAAAAAGTCAAGGGCCACTTAGAAAAACCTTGGTTGAAACCATAAAACAAATCTGATATAAACGTAATTGGTATCAGTCAAAACGGCATTTATTGAATACCAAATTGACATGTCACGTAAAGAAATGGAAACACACATTCAAACGCAATGAAGCTGTGAAGTGTGTCAACCACCTTTTCAAAGGTCACACAATAGATATTGGACAAATAGACATTTCAAAATCGGGTATGACCACCGTTTGCAGCAAAGCATTCAAGACAGCGTAGACGCATCGAGTCCACAAGGGTCTGAAGGTTATCCAGAGGAACAGCTTGCCATTCCTGAAGCAGAAATGCAGTCAGCTGTGCAACATCCATTGGCAGGGGTGATTTGTTGACAATCTTCGACCAAGGACATACCAGAGGTGCTTAATCGGAGAAAAGTCAGGTGAATGAGCTGGCCACGCCATCCTGATGATCCCATGTTGCTGAATAAACTCATTCACCACACGAGCTCGATGGGTCGAGCGTTATCATCTTGGAGGATGGCATTACCACCTATGGCCTCCAGAGCAGGCTGAACTATTGGTCTCAAGATTTCGTTCTGTTATCTTGGGCCGGTCACTTTGCCTTGGATGATGTAGAGTTGGGTCCTGCCGTGTCTGTAGAAGCCTCCCAAGACCATGACAGAACCCCTACCATAACGATCCACTCTCGAATTGTGTCATCAGTAAATCGCTCTTCTGGTCGTCTCCAAACTCGAATCCTGCCATCATTGAATGACAGAGTTAAGCGAGATTCATCAGTGAAGAGAACTTGACTCCATTTCTGCCTTGTCCATCGGATGTGCTCGCGACACCAAGCAACACGGGCTCTGCGATGAGCAGGAGTAAGAGGGATTCTGACTGCAGGATGTCGAGCAGCCAGTCCAAATTCATGTAAACGTCTGCGAATGGTGCTTTGACTGACATTAACATTTACAGTTTGTCTCAGCGTACATCTTAGAGTGGAACAAGTCACTGTTCGATGGCGCAGAGCTGACAACAATAGGTACTGCTCATCATGTCTATTGGTGCATCTAGGGCGAACTGGCCGGTGGCGATCCTCTACACTTCCTGTGGCCTGAAATCTCTCCAAAATTCTTTGGATAGTAGAGTGTGACACTGCAAGCCGTCTAGGAACCTCAAGGACTGATAAATCACTTTCAACCCACGCTATAGCCCTCATTATTTGTAAGGTGTCAAGATTTCTTCTCGGTGGCATGGTTTTTGCAAGTGATGAAACTACCCTAAGTCTGCTGATTGTAAAACAAATTAAGAGTGAACTCTGTTCACGAAAAGTCGCCATTGCACGTGGAATGTCAATCAGCACGATTACTTCACCTGTTTGGTTGTACGGAAGTTTGAAAAAAAAAAACAGATTAAAAATGTGAATTTATGGTCAGCAAACCAAATTGCACGTGATCACCATGGTTGTGAGTTGTTTTTAAGCTTAACGTGCATAGAGGACTGTCAGAGGAAGATATTGCACCCATTTTTACTAAAAACGTCCTTCATTTAATAATTCTATTCGCTTATATAAAAGTGTATTAGCCCTTGACTTTTGACGAGTAGTATAGTTTGAATTGTTTACCTCGGTTACACAGGCCTTAAATCCTACCCCCTGCAGACCCAAGTAGAACAGTCCCAATTAAGATGGTTTGGCCATGTCTGCAGAATGGGAGAAGATCGGATACCACGACAAGCATGGGAAACAAAGAGCCAAGGATCCAGACCCCGAGGACGACCCAGAGTTCGCTGGGAGGACAACATTAGACAATCTTTGAAGGATCGAGGACTAGAATGGAACCAGGCCAGGAGGAAGACAGCCGATAGGATAGTCTGGCGCTCTCTCTTCCAAACCTCTACACCTCACGGTAGAAGGGGAACGACTAAGTAAGTAAGGTTACACAGATGGTTTCCTTACTGCGGGTAGTTTTTTTTTTTTCCGCCCACCTTCTTTTGACATATCGGTCTTACGATACTTTTAACGTGGTTTGGCAAGCCGCGTTCCTTCACTTAATTCATTTCGTATGCTCTTTCGAATTTGATTTTGGCAGACGATCAGAGTACGTAAATTGACATCTAACTATCAATTCGGGTGATTAGGGTGACAGTAGACTGGAGGCCGCCATGTTGACCGGATAGTCTGCATTTTCCTTCGAGTTGGAATTATTTGTGTATGTTTGTTTTTAATTTGAACTGAATGTTTATAGGACACTTAGTTTGGACAAAGCTCGAAAAAGGGGCGGTGTTAGGTTAAGGATAACTGCTTGATAAAAAACTCCAGCGTGGTTGGGGTTAGGTTAAGGCTAGCTGTAGCGCACACACGGATAACCACTCCAGGCAACGTGGGGAAACATGACATGGCGGACGCAGTCTATTGTGCCCACGTATATAGTGAATTCTTTTTATTCCTTAAGAAACAGTATTTACTAGTGAAATATTATTTCCCATTCGTTTCATGTGGTTTCTTATCAAACGCCCGTACTCTTCGATAGCTCCGATCAATAGTGTATAAGAAGGTCTTTATAAACATTTACAGTAAATACACATCTACGTTACATCCTTGGTAATTCGTGGAAGAATAAATGTAGAGATTCTGTCATGTGCTGGACTTCAAAACAATGTATACATTGCTTAGACAACGCAGACTCCACTGTCTTGACCATGTCCGCCGCATGGAAGATGGTCGCATTCATAAAGATATCTTCTACGGACAACTGGTAGATGACGAAAGAACATCAAAGCGACCGCATCTGAGGTTCAAATATGTGTGAAAGACAGACATAAAGGCACTAGACATAAATTCAGCAACCCGGAAGGATGAAGCTGCAGATCGCAACAAGTGGCGGTGCTCCCCACGGCGCCACCTGAGATGGAGTAAAACAAAACTGTCATCAATAAGCAGAAGAGAAAAAAAAACACCCCGCAAGTAACACTCTGGAAAAATACAGCTGACGGTTACAACCACAGTGGCGCATTCCTATAGTCAGTTATTATTAAAGTGGCTACTACTACTATAAAAACGGAAGTTCTCAATGTGCTCTAATTATTACCTAAAGTACCCATCTCGGGTCAAGTTGAACGATGTATCGAATCTCTAAAACAAAAACAAAAATTACTTATCATCTTGCACTTTCAATGAGGTCTTGATAGTGATGGCGGAGCCCGCAATAACTTTCAGGATTACTATTTTCAGGGTTTAGTCATGCTAGCAGATAGCTATTATCAATCCTTTTCAGGTCAAAGTGTTATTTTACCACCATGCATCAAATGACAGAGTTTACAACAACAAAAAACACAAAAAAAACAAACAAACAAAATGGAATTTCCATCTGATATAACCAAAGGACCTCACTCTAATTTGAAAGGAACGTGAGTCACCATAAAAAGGCTAAACCCTCAAGAACAAACAAGAACCGAAAAACGTAACTAAAACTCAACAGGTTCTTTAGATTCTCCCAATTTCTGTAGTGGCCGTGAACCGTAACTCTCTCTTAAACTATACCTTGGTGAGTGGAACTGTGGCAGAGATAAAATGAGTGCTGAACAAAGGTGCCCGACATATGAAGACCAGAGAAAACGTATAGAGCCATCCCCAATATCTTTCCTGGATAAAACCACACTATATAGACTCAAGTTGACCACTGCTATCTTTGAACAGCTTCAAATGGACGGATGAAAATGATCGAAGAAGAAGTATCCACTATGGGACGAACTTGACCTTAATGACCTTTAACGGCTAATGTGAAGGTCGACTCATAGCAAAAATTGCATTGTTATTGACTGGATCACACTGGGTCTAGCTTTATGTTTGTGAGGTAGTGTGACCAGTTCTCTTCCGTGCTGCCTTTTCCTTCCCTAATTCAAGAGCATAATAAAAGTACTTTTTAAAAGACATTCTAAGCATGAAACAAACTAATCAATTACAGTAACTAATTCAGCAGCAGCATTGTCCTTTTCACTCAACAAGCAGCATGGATGGAGCCACCACGGCAGCTGGTCCCATAGTAGGACACCTGCACTTGTAGTAGTGGTTTCACAAGCAGTGTGTTTTATATGGTGAGGTTGCCAGCTCAGTATGTAACATCATGTTAGTTGACTTGTACGACATGCCTATGAGAGCTATAGTCCTATTCATTATAACCAATAATGACACGTGACTAGTAATTAATTAACAGCTGTTATTATTTAAATATGAATATTATCATATCAGACACGTGTGTCGTAGTATTCTGGTCTAACATTTAGTGATTTGATATTTTAAATGCCAGTGGAATGCTTATGTTGTTAGTTGTGTAAGAGCTTTTTTATAGTTCAGCTGATTGTTCTAAATGATTCATCTTTAGTGATGTATATCTGTGCAGCAATATTAAATGTAAAAGTAGTTCCATAGATGGTACTGACATACGGGAGCTAAAAGTTAGTAACTTCACTATCATCATCTCATCTCAACCCGTAACCCGTCATGAATCGTAGGGGTGCCATGGTGGAAGCATCAGCAGACAGGGTCCTCCACTGCTCTCTATCCTCAGCAATGCGTACAAGTGTGGAAAACCGTGCCCTGCCCATTCTTTGATGTTATCAGCCCAGGATTTTCTTTGCCTTTCTCTTCTCCGTTTACCTTCGACTGTTCCCTGATTTAACCCTCTATTGGGCCTTGTTGCCATTTGGCAACATACCGTTTAAAGTCATCTATTTCACTATCCGGCGTTCAAATTAATAATTTTTTTGTTTTATTGTGTTCTAGAAACATTCCCAATTTTAAATTACCGGGTAACTCATTTGTCGGAGAAATACTTTTTTTTCACGCACTCTTTTGTCAAGGCATGGTAGCTGGTTTGCAAGATCGAATTGAGAGGTGAGTTTACTTCACATTATTTTTTAAAATTCCTTATGAAAACGGTGTATAAAAAATATGTTGAGTAACTTAAACCACTTATCTTTGTAACAAATGCTTTAATAGTTATAAATAAATAAAATAAGTTACTCTTATTTTACATTTTAGGTATGTTGCCATTTGGCAACAAAAGTCGATTAAGGAATAAAAACCACTTCATGTTGCCAATTGGCAACAGTTGCTTTTTACCTAATAAATGATATTTAATGTTGTATTTCTCTGTAATCAACAACATTAGTATTTTATTCTCATTATAATTGATTAAACTTCATCATTTAAAAAAAAAGTTGTTATTTGCAATTTTATGTATCCTAAAAAGGTCAATGTAAATAGTAGAATTACCAGTATAAATTACTAATAATATTGTAAATGAATAAAACATATTTACTTCATCTAGACTTGACTTTTAGAACTAAACTACACATGATAACCACTAAAATTGCCAGTAATCACAAAACATAATGTATCATCAGATGAGATTAAACAATTTTGTGATGAAAAACTTTTGAATTACAAAATGTATATGTTGTCATTTTTTTTTAAATTTTTTTTTACAGTTAAACACAATGGATCCTCAAAAGTTTTACAGCCAAAAGACTACAATCTATAGACCAATACCTGAGGCTTCTAGCGATAGTGAGCTGTCAGACAGTGAGGCTGAAGACATCCTGGATAACACGTGGCAACCCGGCCCTTCCTCGGACACAACCGATTCAGGTTTGTTGAATTTAATTGATGTTTTTTTTTTAATGTGGCCACTTTATTTCAGACTGCAGTTGTAGCCTTGTCCATCAGTGTACAACCTATGTACAGTTTCAGCCTAGTCCATCAGGTACTAAATATCGGCTGACGGAGACTTACTTGTGGAACGCTTTATACCATAATGTGGATTAGAATAATTTTTATCATTATTATTACTATTATCAGAATAATAACATGTACACCAGTATACCAATAAATGATTGTTTATGTTGCCAGATAATTAATATCTTTGTTTTCTTTTTTTTCAGAATCATCTGCATCAGAGCTGGAGGACACAGATGTAACCTTTGATCGTCGTCGGATGCTATGGAGACACCGTGAAGCCTCAGATGTATCTTCTGAAGCTCCGCCCTTCTCTGGTGATTCGGCACACGTATCAGTTACCTCAGAACCAATAGAATACTTCCGCAGATTCATTGATGATGATACAATGGCACATATGGTCACTGAATCAAACAAGTACAGCATCCAGAAAAACATCATGAAGCCTCTCAGATTGAGCCAGCCAGAACTGGAACAGTTTTTTGGAATTGCGTTTATGATGAGTATTGTTAGAATGCCCAGTTGTAAATTGTACTGGGACTCTACAACGCGCTATGGACTTGTTGCTGATACTATGACGAACAAGAGGTTTAAAGAAATCAAAAGTAACATTCACTGCAATGACAACAACAAGCAGCAAGACAATGAAGGCGACAAATTGTTCAAATTAAGACCTTTAGTTGACGCTCTGAAAGTGAAATTCAATTCAATCAAACCAGCAGAAAGGCTGAGCATTGATGAGCAAGTTATCCCATTCAAAGGTCAATCATCTCTGCGTCAGTACAACCCAAAGAAACCCAAAAAGTGGGGCTATAAAGTCTTCGTTTGTTCAAGCATTTCTGGTTTGATTCATGATTTTGAAATTTACACTGGAAAAATTGACGTGTGTCCTGGCCAACCTGATTTAGGAGCATCAGCTAATATCGTGCTGAGACTTCTTCAACGTATCCCTAAAAATGTGTGGCATAAAGTATATTTTGACAACTGGTTTAATTCGCCAGCATTGCAGGCATGCCTCTGGAAACAAGGCATTGCATGTCTTGGCACTGTCCGCGCAAACCGGCTGAAAGGGTGTAATCTGTGTTCCGATAAGGAACTGAAAACGAAAGGAAGAGGGTCATCTGTTGTTTGTACTGCAGCAACAAACGGAGCCACATTGAAAGCTATCAAATGGTATGACAATAAAGCAGTCACACTGCTAAGCACCTATGCAGCAGTTGAACCAGAATGTGTAGTCAGAAGATGGGACAGAAAAGCCAAGAAGGAAATACACATTTCTTGCCCTGCAGCTGTGAAAGAATATAACATGTTCATGGGAGGGGTAGATTTGCTGGACTCCTTGCTGGCACTCTATCGTATACCTATTAGATCCAAGAAATGGTACCACAGAATATTGTTTCATTTCCTGGATGTTTCTGTGGTGCAAGCTTGGCTAACTTATTGTTCAGATGTGTGTAAGGATGGTATGGAAAAAAAGGACAGACTACCATTAGTTGATTTCAAGTTGCAGATTGCTTTGTGTCTCCTAAAAGCAGGAAAAAGTGAAAATAATAAAAGGGGAAGGCCATCAGGAAGCACTGAGACACAGCTGGTGGCTAAAAAGAAGAGAGGGCAAACAGCAAATGTACCTCCTTTTCATGTCAGAACTGACAATGTTGGCCACAGCCCCAATTCCGTCACCAACAAAGGGAGATGCAAACTTCCTGGATGCAAGGGGTACTCCAGAACTGTCTGTGAGAAGTGTAACCTACACTTGTGCCTCAATAAACATTCAAACTGTTTCAAAGTATTTCATGAAACATGAGTGTGGAGCTGTGATTGAGTCACGAGACAGAAGATTTTTTTTTTTTTTCAGTAACTATATGTTTCATTGTATGTGTGGCATTTTCTGTATAAATTACACTTAACTTCATGAAGTTTCACAAATTTTGTTGTCTGCTATTTACTGTTTAAATATTAAATGTAGGTAGGGAGTAAAAAAAGGTGAAATAGATGTTGTTAGACATAAAAACATAGTTAAAAGATATATGTTGCCAAATGGCAACAATAAATGTTCCCAACCTTAATGGTGATTTGTTGCCAATTGGCAACATACCCATAAAACACTAACTAAAGATTTTTTTGCCCAAAATTAACCTTCACACCACTTTCCAGACATGGGACAGCCACAAAAACCATTCCAAGAATTTTTTTTCCAACTATTTCATAAATGACCCAATAGAGGGTTTTTTTTCTATATTAATTCCCATCCCATACGCTCTTGTTACTTTCTCCAGTCTAGAGGTAAGGAAGGTGCAGTATCGACAGATATGGTGGCCAGTTCCACTCTCGCTGCTTTTTCCTTTCCTGACTCGAGAACTAATTCAGTAGTATTGTTGTTCTCATTAGTACTGACGGTTTATTTATTCCACAGTCTGGCAGCAACTAGTTTGTTTACATATTAGTCTTGAAATTATGTACAATATGTCTTGTCATAACATTAATATTTTGTCTTATTATTAACTATTTCCGTTTCATTTCTATTTATTAATTTCTTCTATTTGGAATTATTTTAACCAGGTAAAAAATATCATCACCTCAAAACGAGTATCGGTTGTAATTATCTGCATCTTCATCATTCTCATCTCAAGTGTTGCCCCACTTTACGTCGTTAACAGACTGGGTATGAGATTTGACCCCAGACGAAACAAAACGATCATTAGACTTGTTTACACAGGAGACAGAGAGGAAATAGAGGACGCTTCATTCGCAATCAACAACGTGTTTGTCCCAGGTGGTTCATTCGTTGTCGTCATTATCTGCACAATCATTTTGGTTATAAAACTGCATTCACAAACAAAATGGCGTCAACAATCGATAACTGGTTCTCAAGCTGACAGTATTTACAACAGAAATCAAAAGGTATCCAGAATGGTTGTAATGATTTCCACGCTTTTTATCGCTTGTTTTATTCCTGTGAGTTTTGGTTTTATAGCCATGGTGCTCGATCCAGAACTTTCTATTGATGGTAGGCACAAAAATGTGCTTATAATCATTGGTGCGCTTGGATTTTTCTTGGAGTCCATTAATTCGTCTGCTAATATATTCTTTTATTATTATATGAGCAGTAAATACAGAGTCATTTTCCGTCAGTTATTATGCCAAAACTATCAGTAGACATACACCCGTGTGTTACCGGGGCCCGAAAGGGGAGCAAAGAATAGTAACACTGTCCCCTACCAAGCATGTCGTAAAAAGCGACTAAGGAGGGTTGGGCATGGGGCCGGTTACACCATCCTGTAAAAAATTTAAACCACAAAAAAACTTCGACAAATATGGACAAGTCAATTATAAAGAAAATAAAACACAGCCATCCAAGATAGGGGAAGGTCCTCTCGCGGGGAGGCGTATGATGCAACACAGAGAAAGCCGAAAGGAGTCTGTGTTGCTGACTAACCTTCTTTCTTCTAGGAGAACTTCCAGATTTGGCACCTGGAGTGTTCGGACATTAAACGAACAAGGGAAAGTGGCGCAAGTAGCAGCAGAGATGAGGGAATACAAAATCGAGGTTCTGGGAATGTGTGAAACAAAGTGGAAGGGGGTAGACAGGAAGAAACTCATCACAGGTGAATTGGTGCTGTCCTCAGGACATGAAGACGAAAGTTCACACCACAGTGAAGGGGTAGCTCTTATGTTATCTAAAGAAGCACAGAAAGCACTAATTGAATGGGAAGCTGTTGGACCCAGAATAATAACAGCTTCTTTCAAAACAGCTAAAAAGAAAATTCATGTAAATGTCATCCAATGTTATGCACCAACTAATGACAAAGAAGAGTCTGTGAAAGAAGCATTTTATACTAAACTACAGGAAATTATGGATAAAGTAAAAAGAAGAGACATCACAATTTTGATGGGTGACATGAATGCAAAGATAGGTACAGTCAACACTGGATTCGAAGAAGTCATGGGAAAACATGGGCTAGGAGTAATGAATGAAAATGGAGAGCTATTTGCAAACTTCTGTGCTTCATATCAACTGGCTATAGGAGGAAGCATGTTTCCACATAAGAGAATACACAAGGCAACATGGATATCACCAGACCATAGAACAGAAAGTCAGATTGATCATATATGCAAAACAAGAAGTTTAGATCATCATTGCAGGATGTAAAGGTATATAGAGGAGCAGATGTGGCATCAGATCACCATCTTCTGATAGCCAAAGTAAAAATGAAACTCAAGAGATATGCAACAATGAAAAATTATAGACAACAGTTTAATGTAGGACAGCTAAGAAATCAAGAAACAAGAGACAAATTTGCGGTCACAGTATCCAACAAATTCCAAGTGCTCCAACAGCTGGAAGATGTAGAGAATACAGAAGACTATTGGCAGCAGGTCAAAACAGTATGGAAGGAGACATGTGAAGAAATACTGGGGAAAAGGGAAAGACAACAAAAAGCATGGATAACAACAGAAACCATCAATAAGATAAAAGACAGAAAAAACAAGAAAGCAGAGTTAAACACAAGCAAAACTAGAAGCTCCAAAGCCAAGGCTCAAGAAGTGTACACAGAAGCAAACAAAGAAGTAAAAAGAAGTATCAAAAGAGACAAGAGGAAGTATATTGAGGAGTTGGCAAGAGAGGCAGAAGATGCTGCAGCCAAAAGAAATATGAGAGAACTGTATAGCAGCACAAAGAAGCTAACAGGGAAATACAAGCAAACAAGTTGCCTCATAAAAGACAAGAATGGGAAACTGCTCAGTAACATACAAGAGCAAATGAAGAGGTGGACAGAATATTTTGGGGACCTTCTCAATAGACCGACTTCACAAAACTCGCCGGACATCCAGCCAGCAGAAGAAGAGCTACAAATTAACGGTGAAAGACCAACGAAGGAAGAAATAAAGAAAGCCATAAAGCTTCTAAGAGAGGGAAAAGCGTCTGGACCTGATGGCATTCCAGCAGAGGCCATCAAAGCAGATATCGACACGGCTACAGAGATGTTATATAAATTACTTGGTAAAGTCTGGAAAAAGGAAGAGATACCAGCATAATGGAAGGAAGGATATCTGGTTAAGTTGCCTAAGAAGGGAAATTTACAAGAGTGCACAAATTATAGAGGAATAATGTTACTATCAGTGCCAGGAAAAGTATTAAACAGGATTATCCTTGAGAGATTAAAAGAGTCCATAGACAAGAAACTGAGAGATGAACAAGCAGGTTTTCGACAAAACAGATCATGTACAGACCAGATAGCCATTTTGAGAATAATAGTTGAACAAAGTCTGGAATAGAATTCACCACTATACATCGGATTTGTGGACTACGAAAAGGCATTTGACAGTGTAGACAGAGAATCACTTTGGAAATTGATGAGGCATTATGGAGTTCCCCTGAAGATCATTAATTTAATAAAGAAAACATATGAAGACATGACATGCAGAGTTCTTCATGAAGGACAGCTTACAGAACCGTTTGGGATAAGAACAGGAGTGCGACAAGGATGCCTCTTCTCTCCATTTCTTTTCTTGCTGGCAATAGATTGGGTTATGAGATCATCGACAACACACAACAGAAATGGAATCCAGTGGACTCTGACTAAGCAGTTGGATGATCTGGATTTTGCTGATGACTTGGCTCTTCTGTCCCATAACCGTAATCAGATGCAGGACAAATTGTAAACACTCGATGAGAGGTCACAGCAATTGGGTCTGAAAATACACCGGGAAAAGACAAAAATAATGAGAATAAATGCAGGTAATGATATCAGGGTTGAACTTGAAGAAACACCAATTCAAGATGTAGAATCATACACATATCTTGGCAGTAATATAGACAAAGTTGGAGGGACAGACAGCGATATCAAAATAAGAATACAAAAGGCAAGAGGAGCTTTCATTGCATTGGGAAATATATGGAGATCAAGAGAAATCGGATCCAACACGAAAATAAGAATCTTCAACTCAAATGTGAAGTCAGTCCTATTGTATGGCTCGGAGACATGGAGAACAACAAAGACAACAACCAAAAAGCTACAGACTTTCATAAATGGGTGCTTGCGTAGAATAGAGTGAATAAATTGGAATGACAAGGTTACCAACGTGGAACTGATGACAAGAACTAGACAAGTGCCAGTGGAACAAGAGATGAGAAGAAGACGATGGCGATGGATAGGACACACACTGAGGAAACCTGTTGATAGCATTACAAGGCAGTCCTTGTTCTGGAACCCCAGGGCAAGAGAGGCAGAGGAAGACCAAGAAGTACATGGAGAAGAGAGTTGGAAACAGAGGTGAAAATGATGAGGAGAACATGGAAAGAACTTGAGATGATGGCACGGGACAGGAGGACTTGGCATGTGTTTGTTGAAGTCCTATGCTCCTTTGGGAGTGGAGGGTTGTGAAGAATCAGTAGACATAGTCTAACACTGCAAAAGTTAGAAATATATTATCGCAACTGAAGCGTGCTGAAATAAAATCGACCTTGCATTTTGTGCAGTTAACATTATTTTTATTACTTGGACTTGGATATTATTGTTTCATTGTACATAGTGGTTTACGTTATCAGCAAACAAAAATAGGTGTGGAAATGTGTCAGTAATTGTCGCACATAGATCCTTAGACATAAATACCTAAAAATTGAAGATGTTTAAATAAATAATCAGTAAAAGTTATTAAACATTCAACTGAGGGTGCCAAACACAAAACAAACGCACACACAATTCACCTAATCAGTGACTCATATATAGGTGTGGAAGTGTGTCAGTAATTGTCGTACATAGATCACTAGACATCGGTCGGTCGCATCATGCACAATGTCATTTGCGCACTTTTCTATTTTCAAAAGAGTACATTAACTTTCAACCACAGCTAAGGGACTGTTTGGCAAGAAAGAACATTCCAGCATCTCTGATTCATGCTATACAGAGCTTCTACAAGTCTTGCAGAAATTATGTGAGGACAGAAAACCATAAGTCAGAAGAGTTCAGGACCACCACTGGTGTAAGACAAGGTGATATCCTGTCACCTTACCTTTTCATACTCCTCATGGACGATGTCATTAAGGCATGTAAGGAGAGAACAAGAAAGTATTCAGTGGGGTACTGGAAGATGAGACAGGTCTGTATTTCAGAGCTGGCATTTGCTGATGATGTTGCCCTGTCTGCTAAATCAGAGGCACATCTCCAATCCAACCTGCAAGTCTGGAAGGAAGAGCTGGAGAAGAGACGGATGATCATAAGCAGCTCTAAAACAAAATCCATGGTGATATCACGAGAAAGAAGACATCAGATTAAGCTGGGAGAACAGGTCCTGGAGCAGGTCGACCACTTTAAATACCTCGGAGCTATTATAGACCGAAAGGGAGGCATCAAAGAAGAGTTGGCCACTCGAAAAGCAGCAGCTGGGAGACTTTTTCAGGCCATAAATCGAGGATTCCTCAGCAAGAGAGAGGTTGGTAAGAAAACGAAGATGGCAGTATACCGCTCCACCTATGTCCCAGTCTTGACGTATGGATGCGAGTCATGGGCAATGACTACAACCCACAAAAGCCAGATCCAAACCTCAGAAATGAGTTATCTGAGGAAGGTGGTTAAAGTAACAAGAATAGACATGGTACGCAACCAGACGATACGTCAAGGCCTTAAATCCCACCCCCTGCAGACCCAAGTAGAACAGTCCCAACTAAGATGGTTTGGCCATGTCTGCAGAATGGGACAATATCGGCTACCACGACATGCATGGGAAACAAAGAGCCAGGGATCCAGACCCCCAGGACGACCCAGAGTCTGCTGGGAGGACAACATTAGACAATCTTTGAAGGACTGAGGACTAGAATGGAACCAAGCCAGGAGGACGACAGCCGATAGGATGGTCTTGCGCTCTCTCTTCCAAACCTTTACACCTCACGGTAGAAGCGGAACGTGTAAGTAAGTAAGTAAGCTAAGGGTGCAACTATGGTTGAAAGTTAGACAATAATTGTATTGTTTCCCTTATATGTACTCCCCCGAAAAAAGAAAAGTGCGCGAATGACGGTGTGCATGAACACTTTGATTATGGAAAGAAGCCAACAACACAATTGATAAACAGTACATGAACTGGAGACAGGAATGGGCGGAGATGCAGATTAAATCAACAGACAATCAAGATACTCTTCTGTTTGTCTCATTCGGGAAACGGATTTAACTCATCATTTTCTTAAAAACAACCTTAAATTGTAAATTTTTGATAGTTTCTTCAAGACAAAATTTAAAGTATTGCAGACTTATTATTATGGATCAGAATGATAAGATGGCTGCAATTAAAAACCTGTCAACTTTGACGGGTTATTGCTAGTAAATACCTAAAAATGGAAGATGTTTAAATCAATTATCTTTGTGGAATGCCTTCGAAATATTATACAAGTTGAATCGTCTTGTAATGGAAACTGAAATCATTGTACCGCAGAGCTTCCGCCGCCCTTGAGATGGTGGGCGGTTAGTGAGTTCGGTCAAGTTCGATATTGATTATTTGTATTAACATACATATGCCTGCAATGAATGTGAATTTAACTCTGAAGTGTCACGACCTATTGATTATCTACCGTGCATGCCTTTGATGTCCTCGTCCGCGTATAATAAATTGTCATTGATGTACAACTATGGGTCCAGCCTGCTTGACTTATCAGTTGGTCAACCTTAGGACCTTATCATTATCACAATGTTCGTTTGATCACCATTGCCCATCCAAACGGCCCACGTTATTCGTGTTGTCAGAAAAAAAGTCGGCCATAGACTACAAGCCCGACAATACCACAACAACATAACAAGGTGGTAACTGTCGTAAATTTATTTGAGAGAGAAAGAGTCTAGAAATGTGGTCCCATTTAGAGTGGAGAATGATGGTGAAGGCTCAGTGATAATAAGGGTTAGAAGGTAAATAGTTGCTTCACAGAGTGCAGGGGAGAGTAAGGACAGACTCTATTACGACAATCTGTTTCTCTCAATTCTACTCATTAAAAACTCTCCTGGCTAAACCATTATTTGCCAGTATCAAACACTCAAGCGCTCACACCAATTTGGTGCTTCAAACACACGGACGCTACGTGAAGACAGACTATGTTAAACAGATATGGGTAATTTTGGGCTTGGGTATTCCAACACAGTACTAAATACGTTTTACGTGTTTATTTATCGTTAAAATCAGTCACAACATTTATCATTTGTTACAAGCAAAATATCATAGGTACAGAAAATACAAACAACAAGGTGGGGGGAGGGGGGTATGAAGAAGAGTGGTATCCACTACGCCCTTTCCGCATCAGCTTTAGCATACGGGATGGGGTAAACTCTGGTTCGAACATGGGTCTCGTTTGTTAATTTCATATCAAATTCAATGAGATTTGTTCGACCAGGTACATCCGTTAAGACTGCACTGTACTGCTTCAGTAGCGCCCTGGTTACTGTTTGTTGTTCTGGTGAGAGATTGTGGCCGAACATGACATCTTTAAAGCATTCTGTGGGTTGCAATGGGTACTCCATCTCTGCATCTATTTTCTTCTGCTCCAATTGACGATCGTCCGCTTATTTCTTCCTAACTTCTGCCCTCTCTACTCTCTCTTTCTCTTCCTTCCTCTCAGCTTCTGCTCTCTCTTTCTCTTCCTTCCTCTCAGCTTCTGCTCTCTCATTCTCTTCCTTCCTCTCAGCTTCTGCTCTCTCTTTCTCTTCCTTCCTCTCAGCTTCTGCTGTCTTTTGCTCCGCGTCATACCTTTCAAGTTCCGTGTTTACAAACAGGTTAACGTCTTCTCCTTCTAACCCTGAATCCTTCGCCTCCTGTCTGTAAATGGATCTCATCCTAATTCTCTCTGCCATGATAAAGAACTGGATGCTTCTAAGACTAGAGAATAGGAAGAAGAAACAAGTGGGAAAACTCAAAGCCGCTACGAGAAAAAAACACAGTATAAATTTACTTGTGTTACCTTCTACCTTGAAATGTGCTAACTTATCGCTGCTATTATCTGTCAATAAAGACTCTTTATGCAGGCGACTATGCCACGTTAATGATAAGTTAAACACTATAAAAAATCTACTTTTACTAATAGTAGAGAAAAATTTGTATTAAAATAGTTTAAAAGGAAAACAAAATTGTCCTAAATTTTAGTTCTCCGCCACAAAACTCCGCCCTCTGAAGTCAGTTTATGAGAAGAGACGTTGTTAACTAGACTTAAAAAGTCAGAACAAGGCTTCTTTAGCTAAGCTCAACTCTAGTAACTTCAAAAACCTTTTGTGACTGTAAAAACAATCACGCAATCCCAGCAAATCTTATAAAGAAAAATTTCAATTTTCTCTGCCAGAGAATAAAAAAACGTAACGTATTTATGTTTATCCGTAACTTTCCACTGCTGTGGAAAGAAAACAACCTGTAAATATGCTGTGTGTAGACGATCCAAATAATAAAAGGCGTTGTCTAGGGGTGTAATTATTTTTATTTATTTCCCTATCTCACAAAGACAGATCATTCACACTCTATCTAGTTAGACCCAGACTTTAGATCAGACTCAAAATCCCGAAAACCCGGCGAGCCAGCCAATTATTGTCTTAAATTTATTTGAGAGAGAAGGAGTTTAGAAGTAGTGGTCCCGTTTAGAGTGGAGAGTGATGGTGAAGGCTCAGTGATAATAAGGGTTAGAAAGTAAATAGTTGTTTCACAGAGTGCAGGGGAGAGTAAGGACAGACTTTATTACGACAATCTGTTTCTCTCAATTCTACTCCTTAAAAACTCTCCTGGCTAAACAATTTTTTGCCAGTATCAAACACTCAAGCGCTCACACCAATTTGGTGCTTCAAACACACGGACGCTACGTGAAGACAGACTATGTTAAACAGATATGGGTAATTTTGGGCTTGGGTATTCCAACACAGAACTAAATAAGTTTTACGTGTTTATTTATCGTTAAAATCAGTTACAACATTTATCATTTGTTACAAGCACAATATCATAGGTACAGAAAATGCAAACAACAAGGTGAGGGGGGGGGGGGTATGAAGAAGAGTGGTATCCACTACGCCCTTTCCGCTTGAAATAGTCAATGATAAACCCAGTCCAAAGATAGGTGGTTATAAGAAAAAAATAGATAATGTAACCCAACAGTAAATTCAATTACTCTGAAAAGATGTGTTACAATACTAGGTATGGGTTGTAGAAAATCTTGTTATCCTCAATTGTTTTCCCCTTTACTAAGCAAATGAAAGGGGGGGGGGGGGTAAACAGAGTTAACAAAAATCTCGCTATAATGAACAATGCAGGGAATACGGTAAAAGTATTTACAAGGTAGGAAAATTAACAAAGGGTTTGCAAAATTAAATCTCCTGTCATTCATGCACGCTCGTGATGGCCAACACACACAATTTCACACACACTTACCGATCTTGGTATCAGGCACTCCATAGAAATATAACAACAGTAGTTAAACACTGGACATAGGAAAGTGTACTTTACTTCGATGTCCAACCCCAGATTATTAGGGTTTATGAGTTAGTACAGTCCCGAAATCACTGGAAGGTGAAGACTAAGTGTTCTCTGTTTTAGTTAGGTTAAAAGGAAGGTTCTACGGGATGGCACAGTCTTATATCTAGGTGGTGACTATGGTATGGTCTCATTGATTTCGCCGCTGGTGGTAACATTCCTTCAATGCGTGATGATAACAACTGGCCGGTGAGGCATGATTTACTTCGAGGGTTTTAAAATCCTGTGAAGAAAAATATGCACAGTCAGTTTTCTGGAAATTTCTATTTTCTTTTGTAATAGAGCAGTAAAATAATGCAAATAAGCTGTGGCAGTGTTCTTCTCCAGTTATTTTTAAATTTATTGATGATGTGTTAAATTGTTCTTGTGGGTACTTTCTTTCTGGTAATTTTAGATAGCTGAATCCCAACAGGATCGCCACAAGATTAAAATTTACACAGTCTCATCAACTACTGGAGGTTTTTTTAAGAACCGAGTCGGCGGGACTCTAATACAATGTTTTTGCTGGGACGCAAAGGTTATGATCACCCTTTATGAAAGATAAAAAACATGTAATTCATACAGAAAAATCAAATAACATTCTAAAGCGCGATAAATTTACCGTTAAGACTATTATATACACTCGCGTATTTAATTATGTATTTAAGAAAACACTTACGGAGTTTAATGGTTAAGACACACATCTATATATATAACTTAACTTAAATAATTAGTTATAAATTTTGGCAACGCCCCACTGGGCAGGCGTACTGACCAAGTTAATAAAAATAACTGCATTTGATTGCTCTAGAGATATCCGTGGGCGTGATTTAACCTCTCCTTAAATCAATGCGATTCTCTGAATGCACGGAAGATATTGGTCGACATATTAAGTAGCAAACGTGGTGACACTCTGCGTGGAAAGGTTGCATGCTAATGTGTCCACGTTTCTGTTGTGCATCGCTAATGAGCCGAGGTGGAAAAAATCCCGTTTGACGAAAAGTTACAGCAATATTCGAGGGCACTGATGCAATGAGGTGTCTACCATATCATCTGAACAATTCAGGGCCAGCTGAGTTTCATCGTTCGTCACAGTAATACATGTGTATACAAATTACACCACACATCCTTGTTATGTAAATATCTCAGTCTGTTCCAGCTTCTGTTTACTTGCTGTCTTGAGCTCAGGACTGCCCACATTGAGTTTCGTTGGCAAACTGGTAAGACACAAGATTGCATCTGTGACGAGATTTATAATAGATGGTGAAGAGTTGATAGTAGTAAAAGAGTGCTGGACTATCAAAGATACCCCAGTCACAGAAATGAGCACTGGTGTAAGAATGGCACAAAATGTAGTCAGACTGTAAAGAACTCTTGTCCAGATGGAAAAGAACAGATCAAGAGCCTACCTCGCTTCTCGTACGACTACCCTATGCTCTTTTATAAAGTAATTACACCTAAACAATTTCATACAATAAACAAACGAAATTAACTTCACAAAGTCAAAAAGTATAATAAAATTAATCAGTTTATTAATACTTATTTACTTCTCCTCTTTCTTCTTGATAAAAATGAAGTGAGATACATATATATATATATTCAAGGAATAAATGTGAATTTATGACACGAAAAAGTTTTTCATCATCTGATTCTTCTGTATACGTGTTGTGTTCAACCGTTTGTGACTGTTACCATTTAACTCCGATATAGTTTCTGGAATGATGATCAACAATGCTTCAACCAGTAGATGTGGACACAGCACTGTAGAGTCTTTAATGAGCTCCCAGTACAATATGAAGGCCAGCAAATAAGAGTCGTCCAGAATGTAGTGTTCCTTGTCTCTATGCGGGATAACACTGATGAATCTCACTTCCAAATTTTTACTTCTACAATATGAAACCTGAAACAACACAGACCATGTGTATAGCCTCTTCCTGTAGGTTTCCACTAGCCTTGTGTAGGTGGGTGTTGTTATTATCAGATATGCATGTGCATGTGATAGCCAAATGTTTTTGTTACATTTGCCAGTTTTACATGTGTCTATATGCTGATTGATATGAGTAAATATCATATCATGTTTTGTATTCGATCACTTCCTGATATATATTGTTTACACACGGTATCCCGTGGTTGCAGGAAGTGACGTCTTGACTCCTGCTTTGAATTGACAGCAGACGTCAGTTTTGATGTGGGACAAGCTAGCGTCTCTAACCGGCAGTCTGCTTGTGTCGTTTGACCAGTATGCATGGAATGTGTCCAGTAGGACCTGCTTTTAGAATGTGTTAATTGCCTTTGGGCATCTTTATATTTCACCTGCAAGATCGATTACTATCACTGCCTTATGCTTTCATTAACAGTATAATGTCAGATTAGTCTTAGCAGTGTGTATGGAATTCTTGGGCACGTAAGTTGACTGTTCCATTAAAACTGAGAGTATCAGAATCAAGGACAGTAGAGACATGTACTAGTAAAAGCTACGATGTCATACCATACTCAATGTGGAGTACTGTGTTATTAAATATATGAACTGTGCCAAGAAGTTAGGCCTTGTTACTGAGTACCTGTGGTGCGGGCCAGGGAGATTGTGTGTGACTGGCCATATTTAAATATATATATATTATAATTCCTGAAACGGAATATGCAAGGAGAACCCTGGAGGGTATTCAGCAGGCCACTGTAATAAGGAGTGTCAAGCCTTAAGTCTAATGCACTCTTACCACAGGACGTCGGGAGGACGGTTCCTGAAGTAATAATAACATTCTTAAAATTACCCGTACCAGTTTCTGGAGGCCAAGCCATTGGATGCCTTACAAGCCTAAGAGCGCCTAACGAGTCGAGGACTATTTTTTCAAAATGGCGGCACGCATCGTCTGCCAAACGTTTTTATGAATGGAAGGGATTTCCATCAACATGAATGTGCCTCAAGTTGTCACTAAGTTATAAAAGTGACTCATTATTACACTGAAGTCATAGGAACTGACTATCTTCATCCAAGAATCAAGTATTCTGTCAAAAATCATGGACCAGATCGATGTCCTTCGATGTCAGCATGAAGCAAAATTCTAAGCCTAACCAAAGACTAGGCTAATATCATCACTACATCCCTTGCTTGTCGAAGTCTCTAGAGGGATTGTTTTCTTGGCAACAGATAAGTCTGTTTATTGTTACATACAGCTTGGCTGTGAATACAATCTGTTTGCCTGATATCTGACTTCACCATATGTGTTTTCATTACGTGTTTTTGGTTTGTAACTAGCGGGCTGGATGGAGGGACTTGATTTGTGATTATTCAATACCGCGAAAGCTAGGTCGAATGAGCAAATCAAGCGTTCTATAGGGCAGTATCTGTGTGATTCAGATAGAGGACCCAGCATACTCTGCTGGTTGTATAAAAGTTTGCCTCTATTGAATTTAACAGATCCATTTTTGTTAGCTGTGTAGTCATGTTTATCTATTGTTTGTTCTCATAAGTACTGTCATTGTTATATTTTATTTAGTTCGTTGCATTATTGTTTGTAATATTGTCTAGTCTCATCTGACTATCATTTATTTCATAGATGTCATAATTGTTGTGATATGCGTCTTGTCTTGTCTATTTGTACTAGAGCTTTAGTTTAAATTAATTCATATATATTTTATAGTTATTTCCTTTGTTTACCATTTGTATTTCCTTTGGTTGCTCGAACCCTGTCTTACTGTTCTTACTTGTTGTAGTTCTATTTTTTTTCATTACTCCATATTGTTTATCTGAATACATCTACTATTGCAATTATAAATTGATCTGAGATTGGTGGATGAAGTATTGAATATATAGCTGACATATTCATATATATAAAAGTTAAAATATTGTGTATTATTGATATACACAAGAATAAGCAACCATGGCTTCATTAAAGGATTTATTGAAGATTGGGAAGGAACTTAATTTGGAAGGTCCAGCTTTGCAAGCTTATATTGATAAAGAGGTAAACAGACAAGAAGAACTTCGCAAAGAAGAATTGGCTGAAAAAAGGAGACAAGAAGAACTCCATAAAGAAGAATTAAGGAGACAAGAAGAGCTCCATAAAGAGGAATTGGAGGAAAAAAGGAGATCAGAAGAGTTGACTCTTGAAAGAGAAAAATTAGCCTATGCCAGATCTCAAGAAGAGATCAAATCTCAACAAGCTCAAGCTATAAAATTAGCTGAGATTGAACTGGAAAAACTAAAATTACAACAACCACTGTTGCATCCTGGGGTAGGTGAAGATAAAAATAAAGATCATACTACTGCCATAAGGATTAATTTGCCAAAATTTAATGCATCCATAGATGACATTTCATGCTTCCTAAATAGATTCTAAACTTATTGTGAAGAATATAAGATTGACAGATCTACATGGACATGTAGACTTATGAATTTATTGGTTGGTGAACAATTAACTGTAGTCTCCACTTTGGATGACCAGACTAGAAAGGACTATGAAGCTGTTAAGGTGATTTTATTGCAGAGGTATCAATTAGATGATGAGGGCTATCGTCAGAAATTTCGGTCTTTGTACCCTGATTCTGGAAAAGATTTCACTGAATTCATTTCAGCTGTTAAACTGAATTTTTCTAGATGGATTGAATTATCCAAAACTGAAAAAACTTTTGAGGGTTTGTCAGATTTAATTCTAAGAGACAAGGTTTTGTCATCTATAAGTTCTGATTTTCTTGCGTTCCTGCAGGAAAGAAAACCAGAGAACCTAACTAAATTACAAACCCTAGGACGTCAATATCAAGTTGCACATCCTAATAGAGTATTGAGCAAAAACAATGTAAGGGACTCATTACCAGCTGCATCGGCCAGGTCATTCCAAGACAATGCACGTAGGTATAGATCAAACAGCATAGATAGGAATCAAAGATTTAAACCATCACATAATTACAGTCAAAATAAAGGTAGATACAATTTTAATAAATACCAACCTCAAAGACATTGGAATTCATATCAGGAGGATAACTTTTATCCACAAACCTCATTTAAGTCCAATAACTGGCAAAATAGAGGAGAATATAACTCAAAATCAAATAGAGGTCAGAAATCATTTTATAGAGGAAATGATCAAAATGCAAATAAAAGATCTTATCATAACAATACTTCCAGACAATCAAGAAACACTGAAAGTACCAATGCCATTGTTCATGATAATAATCAGAACCATAATGATATTGTAGCACATGCAAATTCATGCAGTGTAGACTTAGCAAATAGTGATAACTGCACTAATTGCAATTCTTTATTTCAGCCTCAAGGAGTGCCAAGATTATTATGCGGACACCCTCTCCCAGTCATGTCATCTTTTGAAAGTACTGGTTCATTGATCTTGAACAGAGGTTTTGTCAATAATAAGTTAGCATCTTTACTCAGAGACACTGGTGCAACCACTATTGGTGTGCGCAAGGCCTTGGTTGATAAGATGGATTATACAGGAAAACAAGTGAAATGCATAACTTTTGGTGGAACTGTGGAATATTACCCCACAGCAGAGGTATTTTTGGACACACCTTATTTTACAGGACGAACACTGGTATGCCTCTTGGACAATCCAATTGCTGGAATTAATATGGGAAACATACCTAAATTGCATGAATGTACACAGGAAGATATTGAAATATGGGAAAGACAACACTTATTATGTTCAAATGCTGTGACTACCAGAGCTCAGTCTCGCATGGACAATGATCATCACAAACCAGTCATTGATGTGTTACCTGAAGATATAACTGAAGATATCACTTCAGAAGATGAAGTAGAAAAGGAAAATAATGATGATGATATAATTCATTATCAACAGAAAAATAATGATGATATTAAGGTAATGAATGATGTGAATACTGATGATGACAATTTATTTCAGATGGAGCTCATCCTTTATACAAAGACAGAAAGATGATACTTCCTTAAAAAAATATTTTCATATTGCTCATTTGAATGATGTAATGGTAGATGACTGTGCAAAACACTGGTATACTATCAAAAATGGGATTTTAGTAAGAAACTATCAATTTGCTAATTCCTTAAAGAAACAGATTATGGTACCAGCTTGTTTTCGACCATTCATTTTACGACATGCACATGACATTGAATGTGCAGGACATTTAGGTGTTGCTAGAACAAAACAAAGAGTTTTGTCATATTTTTTTTGCCCGGAATTACGAAAGACGTCAAATTATTTTGTCGTACATGTACCATCTGCCAAAGTGTAGCAACCAGAAAACCAAAACATGATGCGCCCATTCAAGCATCTGATATTTCTTTGCGTCCCTTCGCAAAGATGGCCATTGACATTATTGGCCCTTTAAAGGTGACATCAGCCAGAGGTCATCAATATGTGTTGACCTGCATAGATATGTGCACACGCTGGCCAGAAGCTATTCCTTTAAAAACCATCACCACGGTAGATATTGCTGATGCATTATTCTTGATTTTTAGTAGAATAGGTTTTCCTGAAAACATCCTGTCTAATAGAGGAACTCAGCTAGTTTCAGATGCTATGAAACAGGTTATGGATATGTTTGGGATTCAAAGATCCCTTAGTTCAATATACCATCCTCAGTCTAACGGGAAAATAGAAGTCCTCAACAGATCCTTAAAACAAATGCTACATAAGGTTACAATTAAATATCCTCAAAATTGGGACAGAGTCCTGCCAGCTGTTTTATTTGCGTATCGAGAGATAAAAAATGAACATACAGGCTTTAGTCCATTCGAATTGGTTTTTGGCGCCAGACCACGAGGCCCAATGTCTATATTAAAACAACTTTTAATTGGTGCTGAGATGAACAAGGAAGTTCAGACCTCATATCAGTATGTGGTCAATTTGAGGAAAAAAATAATAGACGCATGCCAGATAGCAGTAGGTTCATCTGAAAAGGCAAAGCTTAGGGCGAGGTTATTTATTAACCAAAACCGCAAATTACGCCAACTTTGGCCTGGTGATGAAGCTTACGTACTATTACCCAGGAGAGATAACAAATTATTAGTCTCATGGAGAGGACCTTACAGGATTGTGGAGAAACTGTCTGATGTTGATTATATTGTCTCAGTAGAGGGAAAAGAGAAAACTTTTCATATCAATATGTTACAGCAGTTTCATACACGTCCACCATATCTAAGACCAGTCTTTGAAGCTCTTGATCAATCTGTCTGTCGTCATTCTTCTTTGGCTGTCATACAGGAAGAAAATTCTGATTTGACTGATGGTAATGACTCACTATTAGTATTACCTAATCTTCACTACTTGTCTACTGAAAGTTGGAAAGATGTTGATATATCACCAACTCTATCTTTTTCCAGAAAGAACAAGTTACTTCAATCTTACGTTCTTTTGCTGATGTCCTTACTGATGTCCCAGGACACACTGATATCATCGAACATGATATTATTCTGACAGACTTTCAACCAATTAAGTTGAAACCTTACCCTATTCCTATACATTTACAATGTCAGGTTAAAGAGGAACTAGAAAAGATGGTGAAATTAAATGTCATTTCTCCATCTCATTCCCCTTATAGTTTTCCGATGGTTTTGATCAGGAAAAAAGACAAATCTATACGTATATGCATAGATTTTAGACGTCTAAATTCGGTCACCATCCACGACGCGGAACCACTTCCCGTGTTGGAGTCTTTATTGGATAGGCTAGCTACAGCTACATTTTTCTCGAAATTTGATCTATCTAAAGGCTATTTCCAAGTGCCATTGACGGAACGATCCAAGCCTTATACTGCATTTGCTACTCCATTAGGACTCTTTCAATTCAATTATATGTCTTTTGGCTTAGTTAACGCACCTGCGACCTTCGTTCGCATGATGAGACGACTCTTCTCTGACAGAGACGACCTTATTACTTACATTGACGACATTTGTCTGTTTCATCAATCATGGGATGAACATTTGAAGGGTATTCAATCCTTACTTACCACTCTACGTCGTCATAATTTATCTGCACGTCCATCTAAGACTAAGATTGGATTTCAGGAGATTTCATTTTTAGGTTATAAAATAGGAGGAGGTTTTTTGAAAACAGAGGATACTACTATCTCTAGGATTCTAAACCTTGATATACCTAAGACCAAAAAACAGGTTAGAAGTATTCTGGGGCTCCTAAACTTTTATCGCAAGTTTATCCCTAATTTTGCAGAGTATACGTCCGTGTTGCCATCACTGGTGAAGAAAGAGTCACCAAATAGGTTTGTTTTTGGCCGAGAGGGTCATGTGGCTTTAAATAGATTAAAATGTCTGTTTTCCAAGTTACCTATATTGAGATTGCCTGACCCTTCTAAACATTTTATTCTTAGAGTCGACGCTTCAAAAACGTCCATTGGAGGTTCGCTGTTGCAAGAATGGAAGGGCTGTTTACATCCAACACTTTATGTTAGCAGGAAGCTAACGCCGACGGAGCAACGTTACCCAGTCATTGAGAGAGAGCTGCTGGCTCTTGTGTTCTGCTTCTCTAAACTGCAACGCTACCTGCTTGGTGCAAGTTTCACACTCGAGACAGACCAAAGAGCACTTTCTTACCTGAAAACAGCGAGATTCAAGAATGCTAAAGCAGCGCGTGCTTCACTGGCTCTTCAACCTTATAATTACCAGATTAAACCCATCGCAGGAAAGGTGAACGTGATGGCCGATGTTCTATCCAGATGCGTGAAGCATCCGCTATCGCCAGTTGTCTCCGCAAATGCTGCTTCAATCCAACTTTGATGCTCAATAATAACACTACTTCCTTTGGGACAAGTCAGGAACTATTTCGCAAAAAGGTAGCATCATGAACTAAGGCACATGCCTTCTTTTAACTCATATGGTGCATACTTCAGATATTACAGCCACACTGCTTCGTCATGCACTTATACCAGTTGAAAAACTAGAGACACTATGTCAAGCAACATGATGATGATGAATTACTGTCCATCCAAAATCAAGATATGTATTCAAGCGTTCGTCATATGATGTCTAATGCAATTGCTCAAGAACAATACTTCGCTACTTCATACTCGTTGTACAATGACTTTTGGCAGTATGACAATCCAAGTCGGTACAATTCAGATACTTTGCTGCAATTTCCAAAATGTTTTGCACTAATTAACTGTCTCAAACGTTGATTAAAAAGCGAAGTAACTAAAATTACTGACTACAAAGTTCAAAAAGGGACATAACAAAGAAATTATATTTCAACATATACATATAAAATTCTCAAGTACAGAATGAACAATAGTATCTGTGCTGTATATACTATTGCATGGAAGACAAACATCGACAACCGACATAGATGGAAAATGGATTTTCTTCAATAAACTTTTTCTTTCCGGCATATGTACTTAACTAAAAATCAATAACAATGATGTGCGAACTAATGACTTACTAAAACTTTAATTCTTTTAAATACTTCTACAGGAAGAACTGTGTATGGTCTAACATGACCAGTTTTAATAACACTAGTGATATTATATTGGTTCATTAGGGTACCACTATGTGAATTGAATTACATTCGCGCTTACACTTAGTATAACATATATCCTTCATATGTGTAGATATTAAGTAATATATCTTCATATGACATCTCATTAACATTGTCATTCACCACATGACATTGCATATATATAAATATTAATAACTATTTTGACATATTGTCACAGTCAACATTTATATTTTAACTTGTCTGCCTCATTTGTTCTATTCTGTCTTTGATTGCTTATTACGCATTTCATTTGATAGATAGGTAGACTTACAAACCGACATGACTTAGGGCGTTTGTTGACATGGTATGCTGTGTGAGTGCCATGACTGACATATTGACTTTTCTTCACTGCCTTCTAATTAATGTAGTTACCTCACATTTGTGTCAAAAGAGCGTCTACTAACGATAATAGGTTTAGTTATGTTATTACTAAATACCACACCTTGTGTGTTAAATTGTCGATTATAGAGCACGCCTCTATGTGCTATCATAATGATGACAGTTGAGTATTTGGATATTGTCATATGGTTTCTCCAGTGACCTTGTAAGATTGTAGGCCCTACTATGAAAATAATGAAAAGGAACTTTTCATTATTTTAATCCAGGGGGGGGGGGGGAGTAAATGATATGAGTAAATATCATATCATGTTTTGTATTCGATCACTTCCTGATATATATTGTTTACACACGGTATCCCGTGGTTGCAGGAAGTGACGTCTTGACTCCTGCTTTGAATTGACAGCAGACGTCAGTTTTGATGTGGGACAAGCTAGCGTCTCTAACCGGCAGTCTGCTTGTGTCGTTTGACCAGTATGCATGGAATGTGTCCAGTAGGACCTGCTTTTAGAATGTGTTAATTGCCTTTGGGCATCTTTATATTTCACCTGCAAGATCGATTACTATCACTGCCTTATGCTTTCATTAACAGTATAATGTCAGATTAGTCTTAGCAGTGTGTATGGAATTCTTGGGCACGTAAGTTGACTGTTCCATTAAAACTGAGAGTATCAGAATCAAAGACAGTAGAGACATGTACTAGTAAAAGCTACGATGTCATACCATACTCAATGTGGAGTACTGTGTTATTAAATATATGAACTGTGCCAAGAAGTTAGGCCTTGTTACTGAGTACCTGTGGTGCGGGCCAGGGAGATTGTGTGTGACTGGCCATATTTAAATATATATATATTATAATTCCTGAAACGGAATATGCAAGGAGAACCCTGGAGGGTATTCAGCAGGCCACTGTAATAAGGAGTGTCAAGCCTTAAGTCTAATGCACTCTTACCACAGGACGTCGGGAGGACGGTTCCTGAAGTAATAATAACATTCTTAAAATTACCCGTACCACTGATATATTACTAAAGTTACAATAATACTATATATATAGATTACATCAACTATTTACACTCATGGTATGATGTCTTTGTCACCTTTACTTCCTCTGCCTGTCAGGTTAGCCCTGAAAAGTGCTGTAACTTTCTAGCAGTTGTTGTATTAATCCTGACAAGGACATAAATCCCTTATCGAACTGCCAAGTTTTCTTAATCAATTTCTCGATGCACATTTATTGAGAACAGCAGGTTTCTTTTGTTAGACAGTATAGTAATACTATGAGTGAAGGTGTTACTTTGTCGTGTGAAAAAGCTTGCGAAAGTGATCCTTGTAATTACTGCTCATGTGATAGTAAATAAAGATATTCATTGAATATTGATACTCTCCATGACGTAGGCGAATCCAGCGGTTACAAATCCAATATTAAAATAGTGTCCTTGAATTGACAAAGCGGGCACGAAAGCGATTACTAGCATAATGATAGTTATGGGAATTAAACACGCGATAAATAAAGTTGATATCATCACAACCATATTTGCTACTTTCTGGTTACGACTGGAAACTCTATCAAGCTGTCTATGACCGGTAGTCTGCGTTCTCCATTGTGCGTTTCTATCAAGTTTAACCGTAAGTATTATCGTGCATAAAACGATAATTACAAAGGCTGCGAAAGGTATAGAAAAGTTGATTGTCACAAAAGAAATCGATTCCACGTTTTCTGGATTCTCCATAAAAATGAGACCAAGAACTGTTTTGTTTCTTAACGGAGAAAACTTCCATGTCAGTTTGTTGACGATGTACACTGGGGGAGAAATGCAGGTAAAGGCGACAAAGATACAGATGTTGATCAGAGTCGCTCGATGTGGAGTAACGATCCTTTGTATCTGCACGAAGATAAGAAAAAAATAGTTATATAATATTTGACGTTTTAAACATATGTTATAATTGAACTATTTACTGTGTACCGATAACAGCAATGTAAATAGAAATACTGATGAGAAAATAACCCCCCTTCCCGCTCCTCTACGACTCTTCGAGCATGTTATATTTAGCTTGAATATTTCATGAACACAGCTAGCTCCATAAGGGGTCATCCTCATGTGACGTTATTTTTTAACCCCTCCCCCCATCTCCCTATCATCATACAACGTCACAAAATTTCCACAACCTTTTCCCCTTCAGTATCTGTAACTTTAGTAACCAGTTTAGACAATTTCATGTTTCTTTAAAAAAAAAGAAAAAAAAAGAAAAAGATCTTTTGTACTAATATGAATAAGTCAAGCACAATAGAATGTGTCAAACCACTAGAGGGAAAATTTTAAATCTATACACGACAATACGACAATGGAATCCGTACACAAACATC
This sequence comes from Oreohelix idahoensis, assembly GCA_024509875.1. Taxonomy (NCBI): domain Eukaryota; kingdom Metazoa; phylum Mollusca; class Gastropoda; order Stylommatophora; family Oreohelicidae; genus Oreohelix; species Oreohelix idahoensis. The sequence goes on along the minus strand of JAMPIV010000736.1, from coordinate 143,342 downwards.
TCTCTAAAGTAATTGCTGCGGTGATACAACTGCTCACTATGGTGAATGCCAAATGTATCATTGCTGTTGTCAGGTACATGACTTCAATGGGTTCCAAAGGCATATCTCCGTCTAGGACTGCAGGAGTTAGGAAGAAACACGTCCCAAACATCGTCGTAAGACTGGCTAGATCAGAGACTGATAAACCTGCAAAGAACAAAAAGGGTGGGTGTTACAGGCTGAATTACCTCACTCCTAGCCCAAGGGAATTAATTGTGAGAAGTCTAGTACAAACGAGCCGGAATTTGGTTGTCCCGCTCGGTTAATTGATTTAAAAATATAAATCTATTGTTTCCTCGTAGGTACGAGAATAGACCGTGTTAATCGCTGCTAACATCTCACGGCGTGTCCCGTGTGAGATGAATTTGTTTAAGATTTTTTTGAGGTGAGCGATATTCGCCCAGCTTGCCCGGGTCAGGCGTTTGACTGGGGTGTTCTGGGTAAGAATTTTTGAGTGACATTGAGTCCCCAGAGTGTGTACGGGGAAGAATGGTGTGGCCATGTTAAAGTATGTAGTGGCCATGTTTTTCGGAGTGTACCTGGGAATATGTTGGTACCAGGATTACTAATGGATATTTATGTGTGAATCCATTAGGTTAATATGTGATTTATCTGCAGAAATATATATATATATATAGATAGAGAGTATATTATTTCAAGAGATGCTCTATAGGCCTTGGTGGATTGTTTTGAGGCCATACATGTATTATTATTACGGATAGAATCCATGGACATATTTTGCATTCTTACACTGCTATGACAGCAGGTGTTTTGGGGCCATACATGTATTATTATTACGGATAGAGAATCCATGGACATAATTTGCATTCTTACACTGATATGACAGCAGGTGTTTTGAGGCCATACATGTATTATTATTACGGATAGAATCCATGGACATATTTTGCATTCTTACACTGCTATGACAGCAGGTGTTTTGAGGCCATACATGTATTATTATTACGGATAGAGAATCCATGGACATATTTTGCATTCTTACACTGCTATGACAGCAGGTGTTTTTTGGAGGCCATACATGGATCAGTATTGGAAATTAGTAGCACTGTGATCTTTACAGGCTACAGAAAGGGAGAGCGCTAAGGATTCCATATATATTACTACTGAGTGGATCCAGGAACATATATTGGTAGCGCTGCGGTGTTGGTAGCCTACAAGATGAGATAGCGCTGATTGGATCCATGAACATCTTAAAGTTCTTGACGATACGTCGAGGCCGAGAGGAGTACAGGCCTTTAGTTCGTATGCAGGGTGAACATTGAGAACTTACCTGTGTTATTTGTTAGTTCATATGCAGGGTGAACATTTAGAACTTGCCGGTATTATTTCATCTATTGTAACTGTATTTTGTCGATGTTATGGTGATCGTATCGTGGCGTGATTAAATTGTCTAAGAAAACGTCACCAGGTCTCCCACGATCCATGACTCCTATGTGTATGTGCTGTTTGGACATTACACACAACATTTATCAATAGGAGGTAACACACACTATAGATGTCTCAGTGGTAGCCCCAACATCACATTTCAGACTGGTATCAGTGGTGGCCAGTCAAACTACCACAGTCTACAACGGCTTTCTACAGTGGTGGCCAGTTCCAGTTGGATGTTATACCCATGACATTTACGTTCAACAGCTTTCCACAATCAATGACTATTACGTACGTTACTGTGAGTGACTATTGCAACACACACTCACTTCTTCACCAAACGCACCAGCACTAGCACGTCAGTATCAGGCTTGAACAGTTGATAACAGTAGTTGTAAAACAATCAGACTGTAATCTTCGGATTGTAACAATAGTGTTGATACAACAACCCCACATTAGCGGGTTATATCATTATCATTTGTGACCTTATCACTTGGAGGATAGATTCGCATCTTTATCATTTAGCGGCCAACAGCAGTAAAGATTGCGGGTCTTAACATTTGATGGCCTAATTTTCGGTCGTTATGCCTACGACTGCTGCGTCAGATATCCATTAATAACAAAGGATTAAGAAGGAACATCGTATTACATTGCCTTGAGCCTATCACTTGGAATTAACAGTTGTTCAACTATTAATAGTTCGTGTTAACCAAACATCGGACATAACAGTAGGTCAAGGGCGCTAATCTTCCTGAGTCAACAGCTATTATACTCTGTGTGGGCGTGGCCTGTAGGCAGAACATCAATGTTTACTTCGTGAAGCCTGCCTTATGCGTCAAATAGGAGATTTCATTCATAGTCGCAAGTCTTACGGGTTTTAATACCCGCGATTTCAGTTACAGACCTGTGTAGCGCTTATATACATGGCAATGATTGACACTGTGTGATCGGAGAGATATTTCCTGCATTGTCATCATCTTTGTGAACATTAACACTGATGCCCACTGTGTACCTATACAGCTATATATCAAGTAGATGTTTGCAGTCTTTCTACACGCGTAACTCAAGTGGACAGTTTGCAGTGATCCAGTCCTGTCTTGTTGTGCTGTAATCGAGCACATAGTATACTGTGTCAATACAACGGACCTGAAGCGAAAGGCGTTAAGCTACAGCGGCTCTCAGCAGTTCATTGTTTTCCCCAGCGGACGTATTGATACCTATTGTTTTGTCAAGCGAGAAGGATTGATTATTTGCAAGATAAGTGAAAACTTGTTGTGAAAACTGTGCCTTTTTTGTGTAAATCAATAAGCCTTCCTGATCTTATGTTTTATATGTTCTATTGAGTCTATATTCTACATTTCATGTTAACTTATGAAGGTAATATCTCAGTCTTACCCATGACTTCATAAGCATTCTTTTGGTGTGACGTAACGTATCATTGTTGTTATTGTAGTATTTTTCTTTGTCCCTTAGTTTATCAGTTCATTTGTTTGTGAGTGTCTTTCTCTCTTTCCTATCGTTCATTTTATATACATTTTCGTTTATACATGGAAAGTCATTAAACAAAGTGCTAAGCAGCAAAGGAAGAACTTCTTAGAAAATGTTGCTAAAGACAGCGAACTACATACAACAGTGACTAGACTTAAAAGTGAGTTATATAAATCAAACTCAGAACTTGCTGGCACTCAAGCAGCATTGAAGTCTGCATTAAACGAGAACAAAGAGTTGAAAACTCAGAGGAGGAACAAAGATGTCGAGGTTACTAATCTCAGAAAAGGAATGCAGGAGAAAAATGAGATGTATGACAAATTAAAGATTGACAGCAATGTTCGTGAAGAGACTTATATAAATATGCTTCATGACGTGCTGGATGATAATACTATTCTCAGTTCCCAACTGAAGGAAAAGAAGGAGATACATGGGAAATTGAGAGTTCAAGCCAAGAAATTCAGAAGTTATGTGATGAAACTCTTACGGAGCTATTGGACAACAATACGAATTTTAGTCACCAACTTAAAGAAAAGTATGGATTACTTACGAATAATGTATCTACGGAGAAGGTTAATGCGCTTAGAATTAGCCATGATAATGAGATAAGAAAGGAAGAGAAGAAGAAAGTGGATGAGTTAACAATGGAGAAAAACAAATTGGCTAGAATGGAGAAATTACTAGCGGAGGAAAGCAGTAAAGTTGTAGCATGTGACAACTTAATTAAGAAACAGAGTGAAGATATTTCACTTAAAAATGTTCAGATCGGTGAGTTGAGAACACGGGTTGAGGGTTTGGTAGATCTGCTGTTAGGAAAAAAAAGGAAAGACGGTTATCAACACGTCGTAAAGGATACCAACACTGAAGTTAAACGTGAGGGACGTAAAACCTTGCGGGGTAAATATAATTTTTCACGTTCCATTGACTCTACAGCTGATAATGATTATTTTTGGCGTCAGTCAAACAGAGGTAATTCTACGATAACTCTCAGTTCTGTAGATAGCTAGAAAAACTCTGATAAATTGCAAGTTAATTTACAGAAGATCAAACGAGTATCTACTTTCAGGAATTCTGTTAAATTGATAACGAAGGATGAAAAGAGTAGTACTTGTTCCAGTAACAAAACCTATTATGGTGGTGTTAAGCATAAGGATTCTATGATTCCTGTTATTGATCAGGGTGTTAAGCATCCTGCAACAGACAAATATAAAAACAATTTTAACAGGAGAGATAATTCAGATTTTAGAAAGTGCCAAGGGAGTATTTCAAAGGGTAATTTTTCTTATCCTAGGAATCTAAACCAATCTAACAAATCTCAACATGCAAATTCTAAGGATTTTAGAAAACATGGTAGAAATAATTACACTAACGGTTGTCAACATTATGATAATGGTTCTAAAAGACAACAATATCCATCTGGCAGATATTTTGATCAGATGAGACATGATAGACACAATAATGCTAATTGGGATGTTAGACATAACATCGGTCCCAAACGAAGAGTGTACAATAATCATAACTGCGCTAACTGCGATTCAAAGCAGTATAATATTTTCAATAGTGCAAATAATGCTCCCAATAGAAATATTAATTGGGACAGATATCGAAATGATATAGTGCATAACCAGAATTACTTTGTTCAACAAAAGCGTAAGGTTGGCAATAACAGAAGTAATAATAAAGGTAATGGTTTTTGTAATAATACTACTTGTTCTCGCTGTTTTGGAATGTAAAACTTTGTTTCAGCATAGAGCGGCATGTACCTGACTTACGATGAGCTACTACCCAAGCCTTCTGTGTCGTCTCCTAGTGAGGAAGGAAGGTTTCTTGATGGACATAAAGGGGCCGTAGGTTTTCATAACCACGGGTAATGGTAAAGTGTCCTAATTTTCCGTGTTGCATCTTTGAATTCAACCGGTCATTAAAATATATTTTTTCATTTGTATTTATTCACAGCTACTTCTTTGAAATAGAAGCAGTGTTCTTGTATCACATTAGATGAGAAGAGTATATGCTGCCTTACAACGGTATGATTGATGAAGTAGCCGATCAGAATGTACATCACAGATTATTCGATCTTGCCATTTCAAGTTTATGTATTTTTCGGCGTTGAATTTTCTATACCGCAGGATTTGTTTTATATTTTACATGTGGGTTTTTCGAATAATAAAAGATTGTATTGTAGAATGTGATGTATGAGATAGTATTGTATTAAACATCGTGGATGTTTATATTTATGCATTGTTACTACACCAGGCTCTTGTTTATATCACTATGGTTTTGATTATACACCAGTTGATTTTCAAATTATTTTCACATTGTTGTAGTTGTGATAAACATTAAGTACATGTTATGATTGGAATAAGGAATAGTACTATATACTGGAGTGAAGTGACTTGTCTCTAATTTTGTTGTTGTTGTTGTTGTTGTTCATTGCGAGTAATAGACTATGCTATTTTTTCACGCTAGTTAGATGACTAGGTGCATTTAGATCATATATGATTGACCTTTATGCTACATTGTGAGCTTAGAGCTATGACAGCTACTACATCAAATATTGATGTGCTCCAGCACTTATATTATAGGATAGTTTGTATGTAAGAAGAGATTGCCAGCCATATACACAAACTCTTTGGCTAGTCATAATGCAGTAGTAGTCTTCAGATAGTTCTTAAAAGTATTTTGTTCTCTATATTTAATTCTTTTCTTATATTTTCAAGTCATGAGTAATTAATTAATTGTAACTATTGATTATGGATTTCTTTATAATGTAGTTCATATTAAGTTGAGGATAGCATAAATTTACAACTAGGAACATGATAGCCTACATTACTTATAGGTCTAATTAAACTGAATATGGACAGTTAACAGCGATAGCTGATACGGATGACTGATCGATGTGATCCAAAGGTTTAGTTAAAGCAGCTATTCAAATACATGATATTCTTTTATGTATTTACAAGTTTGTTATGCAGATAACTGGGGTTTTGTCCCATGAATTATTTTTTATGAGTTGAATTGTGTTAAATTAGTATGCGCTTATTATGCGTCTACTCAAAGATATGATTTTTTTTTTTTTTTTTTTTTTTTTTAGAGATCATACATTTTGTTAACATCGATATCATTTTTGATATATTCATTATGGATTTAAATTACTTAGAAATAAATATGCAATTTTTCGGTAACATAGGGTTACGAAATTTTTTGTATTGTATTTTTTAGAAAATATTTTTCTGGCATTGTAATATTTTTCTATACCCAACGCTTCACTATGCGCTAGGGGTGTAACAATGTGTAGTAGTGGTAATAATTTTTTGGAAAAATATTTTTCTAATATTATGATGTATTTTTTCTTTACTTAGCATCCTATGGTGCGTCAGTTTGAATTTATTGATACTAGTCATCCAGATTTAATGATATTGGTGTTGCTATCGATTTCATATCAATATTGTCTATGATAATTCATTATTGCGTATGAATGAGTTTGATAACTAGGTTAATTTTTTTTAATATGCTTTACTTAGTTATAGCTTGCTTTGTGTTTTGTTGTACACACATACATTGCTTTTGTATTCTATACTTTGTGATATGATTGTATGTAGTTTTATCATATGTTGTTTGGTAATTATGAAGTATTATTACCATCTTCGTCTACATACATATCTTGACTTAATCTTTTCTTTACTGATGTTCTTCATTGTATTCCATTTCTGCTATTGATTTCTCACTAGCAGTTCATTTGGTTTATACTTTCAGGATTCGCCTGCGTATCTTTTGATTCTATTTGGGTACTTTTTCGTCTTACTCTACTTATACTTCTATCTGTTGTATGGTTGGGTAGATTACATGATTAAATATGACGTTGCTATTTTTGATGATTGTATTTATTTTGTAGGCAAGTATGGTTAAACTTGATTATTAGTACCATATCATATTGGTGATGGATTCGCCTTTTCCGATTTTGTTATCTGAGGTTTTTGCCTATGCCTCATTTGTTACTATAAACTTGATGTATATATTTTTCCCGCAATAATTTTCTGACTTAACGAATGTTGTTTTTCTAGTTGGATACTAGAGTTTCAGTGACCCCTAAATTTTTGTAAGGTACTTTAAAAAAAAAAAATGATGTTAACATTTTTTTTCCTTGGGGGGTGGTGTAAGCTGTTACAGGCTGAATTACCTCACTCCTAGCCCAAGGGAATTAATTGTGAAAAGTCTAGTACAAACGAGCCGGATTTTGGTTGTCCCGCTCGGTTAATTGATTTAAAAATATAAATCTATTGTTTGCTCGTAGGTACGAGAATAGAGCGTGCTAATCGCTGCTAACATCTCACGGCGTGTCCCGTGTGAGATGAATTTGTTTAAGATTTTTTTGAGGTGAGCGATATTCACCCAGCTTGCCCGGGTCAGGCGTTTGACTGGGGTGTTCTGGGTAAGAATTTTTGAGTGACATTGAGTCCCCAGAGTGTGTACGGGGAAGAATGGTGTGGCCATGTTAAAGTATGTAGTGGCCATGTTTTTCGGAGTGTACCTGGGAATATGTTGGTACCAGGATTACTAATGGATATTTATGTGTGAATCCATTAGGTTAATATGTGATTTATCTGCAGAAATATATATATATATATAGATAGAGAGTATATTATTTCAAGAGATGCTCTATAGGCCTTGGTGGATTGTTTTGAGGCCATACATGTATTATTATTACGGATAGAATCCATGGACATATTTTGCATTCTTACACTGCTATGACAGCAGGTGTTTTGAGGCCATACATGTATTATTATTACGGATAGAGAATCCATGGACATAATTTGCATTCTTACACTGATATGACAGCAGGTGTTTTGAGGCCATACATGTATTATTATTACGGATAGAATCCATGGACATATTTTGCATTCTTACACTGCTATGACAGCAGGTGTTTTGAGGCCATACATGTATTATTATTACGGATAGAGAATCCATGGACATATTTTGCATTCTTACACTGCTATGACAGCAGGTGTTTTTTGGAGGCCATACATGGATCAGTATTGGAAATTAGTAGCACTGTGATCTTTACAGGCTACAGAAAGGGAGAGCGCTAAGGATTCCATATATATTACTACTGAGTGGATCCAGGAACATATATTGGTAGCGCTGCGGTGTTGGTAGCCTACAAGATGAGATAGCGCTGATTGGATCCATGAACATCTTAAAGTTCTTGACGATACGTCGAGGCCGAGAGGAGTACAGGCCTTTAGTTCGTATGCAGGGTGAACATTGAGAACTTACCTGTGTTATTTGTTAGTTCATATGCAGGGTGAACATTTAGAACTTGCCGGTATTATTTCATCTATTGTAACTGTATTTTGTCGATGTTATGGTGATCGTATCGTGGCGTGATTAAATTGTCTAAGAAAACGTCACCAGGTCTTCCACGATCCAAGACTCCTATGTGTATGTGCTGTTTGGACATTACACACAACATTTATCAATAGGAGGTAACACACACTATGGATGTCTCAGTGGTAGCCCCAACATCACATTTCAGACTGGTATCAGTGGTGGCCAGTCAAACTACCACAGTCTACAACGGCTTTCTACAGTGGGTTTATGAAAAAATAATGAGTCCTGCTAGGACAAAAGACCCAAAAAAAAATGCCTACGTTGCGGTAACAAGTCCTTCGTCAGGGAAGCTAAGTAAGAGACACGGGAGAATACATGAAAAGAATACATAACAAGAATATCATCCCGTCGAAGTTGACCGCCGTGTATTGCGAATGGTAAGAACAGTACTGCGCTCGACTCCGTGCCGTTAAGTTGAACAATTGGTTAGATGCTTGTGAACTACATTCGATATATTCAAAATGTTTAGCACAGCTTTCAATTAAGACATACGATATTATTTGCTGAAGATGAGTTTAGACAAATGTTATTATTCGAAGTTTAAGTTAAAACATGATAAATAGTAACGCTGTTGATTAATGTTACGAATTTCAGTGTTGCCACTTTGCAAATCTTAGATGGTTTTTATATATTGATATGAAAGTTCGAATTTCACCGTGTTGCCACTTTGCAAAACTTAGATGCTTTTTGTATTGATATGAAAGTCCGACAATGTATATGTACAGGAGCCCCGTTTGGTGACTGAGATCATTTTTTTAAGTTAAGTGATTTAGATATTTTTTTTGGATTTCAGAGTAGTGATGGTACCCAAATGTCTCTCTACGGGATTCATTTGCACGGCCCCTGGATCTATGTGGCCGTATGACCTACTACCATAGCATTTATTCGTGCTGGAAACTAATTATAATAAAATAATAGAAATTATTAATTACTACTATAGAAAATAAACAGTGCAAGTAAGACATAACGTAGTAAATTATAAACACGAGATACATTGGGTATAGGATGACGTAAGATAAATTAACCAAGTCAAGCTTAGCATAAGCACGCTAACGATCGGCGGAAGTTACCATAGAGATAATGACGTAGATAGGAATAGCCTTACTCCATGTAAGATCGCTTGATAGAATGACCAGTAAATAAATTAACAAAATAAAAGTTTGTCCAATGAAACAGTGGCTAGAATCGCGCACCACTGAAGAACGCCTAGGAATAATTTTCTGGAAATGACTTGTACGAATTGAGCATTGCATATAGACGTGATTTTAACCGTGCGGAGATAGTATTTGGCGCTTCCCCCGATCTGTAACACAAGTCTGGCTATTTCGTTGTGATTTACTAGCAGAATGCAGTCGCATACTCCTTTATTCTTGCTCAGGATTTTGCAGTTTTTATGAAGAATCCTATGTTTCAAAAAATCTGTGGGAACAGATTATAATTGTATAGTTTTTTCAAAAGTAAGTACGTTTCGCAGGAACTTTATTCTATTTGCAGCATGAACTCAGTTGATATATATGCCTAGTCTAGAGAACAATATGAAGCCATTAATCAAGGAGATATTCAAAGTAGAGGTTCCTCAAACTATAACACCCACCAACAAATTACTTGCTCCAATGAAATATTAAAAAATGAATATGATGACGACGCATTTACTCCATGTTGGATATCAATCGAAGGAGGGAAGATTATGATACGTGAAAATCACTCTCACATTGAATATATGTAAATATTTGAACCATTGTTGCACCGTTTTGTTGATATTGGAAAATTCATCTATTACTCAAATAAATTTATGATGAATTGATGACGTACTTGCTGAAGTCCTTAACTGTTGGAAAAGTTACATGTCGTGGATGAAATTGATATGTGTAATCGTTCCTCTATCTCTCACAAATACACCACAAGAGGATACGAACCTACCTGGGTCATAAGTAAAACCTTACCAAGCAATAAACAACTCTGGCGGGCTATAAGCCAGTAATACTTAACTTGGAAACATAATTGACATCCTTCCTAGTTCTTTAAAAGTGTAGTACCTAGTTCCTTATTAAGTACCACTGCCACATAAGAACGTAAATGGTGCCGTTCCCGGCCACATAGCTGAGCTAAAGATGTTAGTAATTATTTCGATATAACTGTCATGACTCTGAAAAAAAAAGATTTGGCAAATATTCGCAACGGGTACACTAAGTAGATTAATATTTCTGTTTAGGCCCCTTAGAATGTCACTATCACCGCAATTTCATCTATTATAAGTTTTATGGCTCTCTTTCTTATTTTTTTATCAATATATTTTTCACGATAACATTGCAAATTCTGTTCCAGCTGGCTTGATGTCTGGGGAATATTGCTGAGACATTAACTTAGAAGTTTCTCAGGTAATTCCGTCAAATTTGCTCAAGAGTTCCTCACGTTGCCGTTAATTCGTACTGCCAAGTATGTTCAGTTACTTTCTTATGTATATGGAGTTTTACTTTATTACGTCTATTATTTCAGCTGGCATTTTTTTATCATTAAAAAACGAAATAACCGAAAACATAAATGTGACTGTTTCAACTGAAAGGATAGAATTCTTTGAGTGTAATTACTTCATTCATTTATTTGAAAACAATTATTATGCTTGGAAAATGGATGCTTGGTAGAAGTACAGGCATGTTATAGAAATTTCGAAATATTATTACATAAAACATGTTATTTAAACAAGTATGGTGTATTCTCAAGTTCACATAATTAGACATCATTATCTTAAAACATTGTCAGGCATCATTTGTTCAAAAATTGTATAGTGCCTACAAGATTGTCTCTACGATGTCAGGCGACTTCACACTAAACACTCCTATTAAGGTAGTAAAGCACTAATTATCGCGTGTCAAAGAAATAGCATCTTACGTGTACTTTTACAGTTTAACACTTTCATAGTATGACTAATGTTCTGGGTGGACACTAACAGGTTACAGTTGTTTCGAAATGTGCGGTAATTAGCATCGAAAATTACACCGTCTAACAGATGTTTTTCTAGTAGTACAAAGTTAGAAAGAGAAAGTCTTAGTACTTGAAAGTTAACTATCAGTTTATCTACTGTAATTATACTACTTGAATTTAAACGCTGCCCACAAGAATATTCTAAATTCAAAACGTTCTTGGATATATTTTAGTCACAACAAAGGCTGTTTCGTAGATTCGTTGTTATTCAGTATTAAGCGTATGATAATTACATCAGGGAAGAGACATATTTTTTGAAAGACAATTTATTGGACAGTGTCAGTTTGTTACAATCACGAAAATAATTTAAAAACAGGTGTAGAGCTATTTTATTCGTGTATATAATTCTCTTTGTTGGACATTATCATCCACGCAGTAGATTTCACATTGAATATAGCGACACGTTTGTTAAGTTAGAATTTATAGTACACAGTCAGGGAACAAACTTGCATTTATTAACTTAAGATTCCCGGCGTATTTTTAAAAATGAAACTATGACACAGAGGCTTTCTGGGCAAACAGGATGGTAGGGACAGTAAACGTATCAGATACAGGAGACTCGTCCAGAGACATCTTCATGGTAGATGATCAAACAACAATGATATATTCATGGGTTGTCTATACTTTACTCCTTCAGATAATTAACATCTTTGGCATCGTTACAAACATTATCAACATTGTCTGCTTCGTCAGCCAAGGTTTCAAGGATTCAGTCAATATTAGTCTGTTAGGTATTATGACAACATTAATTAAAGGCTTTCTATGTGCTTACATTTATGCACGCGTTAATAGTTTAATACTCTAGTGCGTTTTAAAAGGATCGGTCGAAGATAGACTTCAAATATCTCCATATTCCTTGCACTGACAAACATGATTTTTTGCATGTGGTCTTATATTTTCAATGCCCCAAAGTTTTTATAAAATTCAATGTTGCAGGTAGTGTTCTTTTCTTGCAACGGCTAATTCCTTTGATCTTTTTTAACGAAGTAATTTTTTTGTCCTGGAAGAAAATAATTTACCGTAAATGACGGAAGTTGCATATTTTAGGCATAGGCGTCTATACAATTCGAATGTTAGAGGGGTTTGTTAACTGATTACTACGTGAGGTTCTTTTTTATTTCTTCGAAATATTTGAGAGAATAATAACGCCTATTCGTTGTAAATGTTACTTTTTATACTAAAACGTGAATGGATGCATGAAGAGGCGAAAGTACTGTGTATGTTAAAAATAGTAGTGAAATCGTGGAGATAAAAAGGAAATGAATTGGTTTACATATACACATAAATGGAGGAGAAAACATATAAAACATATAAGGTATTTACACACTTATTCTGAGTCAGCCGAGTCTAACATTTTGATGACTATTCTCGGCTGCACGAACGACAGTCCATCTTTTTTCCAATAGTCATTTTCCTCTTTTAAAACATGGTCTTCACATTTACACCAATAATCTTTCTCTATCTGCGAGAGGGCGGCATATGGTAGTTCTTTCATATTGCATAGTTTGAAAGTTTTATTTTCAGCTGCCACCTGTCATTTAACTTTTGCCCAAACGAGTTCAATTGGGTTTAAATGTGAATGATAAGGTGGCAGTCTCAAACACATATTACCATGCTGCTGAATCAACTTGTCTATATGGAATATCTTGGTCTTTTGTGATTTCTTAACAAGGGACAGTAATTCAGGTTTCAGAAACCCCTCGTTAAATGGAATGTCTTCTTTTCTAAGCCAAATCTTTATAGCATCTTTTGTACTCGAAGATGTCGGGATTTTGTCTTCTTCTGCCACAGCGTTGTGGTATGATGCGTTGTCCATTATCAGACAGGATGGTCTGTCTAGGGATGGAAGAAGAGTATTTTCAATCAACTCTCTAAATATATTACCGTTCATCTCGGTATGATAGTCCTGGTTGTCCGTATAATTGGAAGTGAAAATAAGTTCAGCATTTTTCACTAGCCTATTACGTCTGCTGCCTGCATGTACCATTATCAGACGTTGTCCTTTTCCACTGGGTACACATCTTTTAATCGTTCCATCTTCTTCGTCTTCTTCTTCTTCGTTCGTCCTGAAAAGGACGGTGGTTGCGTTGTGTCTGTTTACGCCTAAGCTGTGATATCTGCACCTTTCGGTCGACACATCCGACTTATGCACGGCATTTTTTAGGACCGGGTTTGCCTTCCCATTGCGATCCACACTCGCTCAGCCAGACTGCACTGCTGCAGACTGTTTCCAGGACCACCACGTTGAGGTGGAGTGCGGTCTTGACCAGCTCTGGTTCGCTGGTCCTGACGCAGGCAGTCAAGCTATGAGTCGCTGACTGCGTTCTCTATTGCTGCGTCTTTGGGTCCCTATCGTTCCATCTGGTAACTGCCATTCCTTTTCACTCGTGTGGTGTGCATTGGTCCAAGTTTCATCCACATACACAATATCATAATCTTGAATACGCATTTCCCGTACTTCATGTAAATACTTACTTCTCATATATACTAAGTACGGCTTCTCGCAGATGACATTTCTTCCACTAGCGTACTTCCTGAACGTTAAGCCAATGCTTCTAACAGTTCTTCATAATGTTGATTTCGACACATCAACGTCATTGTGTGTTCTCAGCCGAATTTTCAGTTTTCTTAGTGTCACAGTTTCTTTGGAATTGAACATTCTACAAATCTCTCTTCTAATCAAATCCATGTCAAAACTATCTACTACTTCCTTTCTTCCTTGCGTCCTGGTATTGATTGAACTGAAAATTCCATTAGCTTTGAGTAATTGTTGAAATGAGTGTTTACTTAAACCCAAAGCGTGAATAGTTTTCTTTTCAGGATTTGAGAGACTCCGATACAGTTTACCACGCTTAGCTTCTCTGCAGAAATATTTATACATCTTCACTGCCATTGTATAGCAGTGTAAGGAACTTGACTTTCATACCCATTGTATTACAGACCTAGAATACCGCAAGATACGCCTATGCACTGAAATACACAATCAGTAGAACGGTAACTGAACGCACCGGAAGGATCAATGTAATGTTCAAAACAGTGCGATAGTGAGCTGAAACACGGGGAAAAAAATCACGTGAAATGCGTTCAAGATGTGAAATCGAAATAGCTCACAAATATGAAGGGGTAAGCCCTCTCAATACACGGTTGGACTAGGAGGTGGCCGATTTTGTATACTTTAAATAAAGAAAATTTAAAACCATAAGTTTGATAACGAGGAAAAAAATGTCCCCCTCGGGACATAGCGATCATTAGGTCATATGCAAAGTTGCAACAATTACGATCAAGTGGTTGCAGAGATATTGAATATTAAACAGCGGCAAACATTGTGAAACGCACTATACATGCATCACCTTTCTTGGAAAATACGCACGGTGCTAAAAAGAGCATACGAATTGTTAAAGATACTAATGTGTACTTTCCTATTAAAGGTATTTGGCCACACATGGGTGTTACTCGCGAGTAAAACTTTAACATTTTAGTAAGCCATGTGTTGCTGACCGAAACGCTCACTTCAATAAAAATAAGATATCAGACTTGGCTGGCCTAGTCATCGTGTGAGCGTATGCCCAAATGGGTAATCCACTTCCTTGAAAAAGACATGCTGAAGTGCAATTACATGGAGACGTAAGCCACAGAACGAAACTAGAACAAGCAGTGAAATCTCCTACATTGTTCCTTGTCTACATAAATGACATAATGGACGAATTACCAAAGAGGGCGCACAGTTCGCTGTATGCTGATGACCTAGCATTATGGGTAACCACCGACAATATAAAAACAGTAAACAGTAGTATGCAAGACTCCTTACAAAAACCAGACAAATGAATGTTAGAATAGCTCTTAAACATAAATTTAAAAAAAAAACATAAAATTGTTACACTCTCAAACAAGGAGCAAAAAGTCATATTGAAAATAGATGGGCATGAGTTGCCAGAAGAAATAAATCTCACATTCCTTAGAATCACAACGGACATCAGACTAACGTGGAAAAATTATAAAGGTAAGAGCCAGCATAAAGCGAGACATAGAGTAGACCTAAGTAAAAAAAACTAGTAGCAACTGCATGGGTTGTAAACGACCAAAAACTGAAACTATTATTTACAGGAAATGTCCGACCGGCGGTGGAATACTGAATGCCAGCCTAGGCAACTGCCTCAAAATCCAATTTCGATAGAATAGCCAGAATTATAAACAAGGCTGAGATAATAATTACTAGAGCAAGACTGCAATCATTGCCAATGAATGAAACGAATGGAATCCTCGATTAACAGAAGAGATTACAGAATACTATAGGAGGCAACAAATTTACAAGGCGAACAATTTCAGCCAATGAATGGCAGATTGGAAGTGGAGTGTCGAGGTAGATTCAAGTGAAGATGCTTTATACAAAAGTCAATATAACTTGCCCCCATAGTACCAGACCTGGTACACACGATACACAGCCCCTGGCGATAAGCAACACAAGTCCTACCATAATTGAAAACAAGGTTTCAAGAGCTGATTGACAACATCCCAAAATAAATGAAAAGCAAAAGCTGTCACATTGATGCACTGAGGAAGTTTAGATATTAAATACATCACAAAGACGTACCCAGCCAAAGAATCATTATTCATTATCAACATCATTTTCCTTTGCGCTTCTTATGGATCGTAGGAGTAGCTCACAGGTATATTGTCCGCCTCTAATTCTTAAGGAACTTGGTTTACAGAGAATATAGTTGATGGAAATTTGTTGCAGAACAAGTGGTTCTTCAAATGAAGGCATACTCCTCCTGGGTAATGGGATCGGATGCCTAGCCTTCTCGGATTAGGGCGAAAAAATAGGAGACCTCGTGTGGAAGTTGAAAATCGTAAAGAGTAGGCCATACTGCCACTGCCGTGGCAAATATAAAAAACTGGGATACCTAACCATTGCACAAATATTTAGAGAATACGTGATTCCTGTACACACATCAGGATCCTCGCCGGTACTACAGCATTCGTGCACTGTGCTGAGATGATCCATATGTAATCCGTGTGTGATGAAGATGGTCCTTAAAATCAAACAAAACCTTACGAAGCATGGAACCACCACTGCAACTGGTCCTCTTGCACCTAGCCTGTACCAATCATTCATATCGTCTTACAGTTAGCCTGTACCAAGCATTCATATCGTCTTACTGCTAGCCTGTACCAATCATTCATATCGTCTTACAGTTAGCCTCTACCAAGCATTCATATCGTCTTACAGCTAGCCTGTACCAAGCATTCATATCGTCTTACAGCTAGCCTGTACCAAGCATTCATATCGTCTTACTGCTAGCCTGTACCAATCATTCATATCGTCTTACAACTAGCCTGTACCAATCATTCATATCGTCTTACAGTTAGCCTCTACCAAGCATTCATATCGTCTTACTGCTAGCCTGTACCAAGCATTCATATCGTCTTACTGCTAGCCTGTACCAATCATTCATATCGTCTTACAGAATAAACCCTCTGTGGATGGGAAGGAGCGAAGCTCCTGACCGGGTTGGAAGGAAAGTCCTCAGGTTCCCCAGCCTCGCAATGACATGTCATTGGGCCGAAGGGCTGATAGCCTAAGTGCCGCTGGTTAAGGTAAAAAAAAAAAAATCGTCTTACAGTTAGCCTCTACCAAGCATTCATATCGTCTTACTGCTAGCCTGTACCAAGCATTCATATCGTCTTACTGCTAGCCTGTACCAATCATTCATATCGTCTTACAGTTAGCCTCTACCAAGCATTCATATCGTCTTACTGTTAGCAAGTACCAAGCATTCATATCGTCTTACAGTTAGCCTCTACCAAGCATTCATATCGTCTTACTGCTAGCCTGTACCAAGCATTCATATCGTCTTACAAAGCCCGTACCAAGCATTCATATCGTCTTACAGCTAGCCTGTACCAAGCATTCATATCGTCTTACAGTTAGCCTGTACCAAGCATTCATATCGTCTTACAGTTAGCCTGTACCAAGCATTCATTTCGTGTTACTTTTAGCCTGTACCAAGCATTCATGTCGTCTTACTGCTAGCCTGTACCAAGCATTCATATCGTCTTACTGCTATCTTGTACCAAGCATTCATATCGTCCTACAGGTAGCCTCTACAAAGCATTCATTTCGTCTTACTGCTATCCTGTACCAAGCATTCATATCGTCTTACAGAGCACGTACCAAGCATTCATGTCGTCTTACAGCTAGCCTGTATCAAGCATTCATATCGTCTTACAGTTAGCCTTTACCACGCATTCATATCGTCTTACAGTTATTCTTTCTGTGGCAGTGTGTTTTATACGATATGGTGGCCAGTTCTATGCACAACCTCATACTATGTGTTTTGAACGACATGCTTCAGGTTCAGTAGCTCTATGTTTTTTTTTGGTTTGGTCTCTTCATATAGACTCTAGGGAACTACGCGGGAAACCACAGAATGGATCAACATATAAAAGATAGTTCAGCAACGCAAGAGGTAAAAACATGGAGGTGGAAGTGTCTACACTCAATTAACCAATGGACAGGAAATTCATATCTCAGTAAACCTGAGACAAAGGTACGAAAACGATCTTAATTTCCATAGCGGAAAACAAGAATTCTGCTAAAGGCAGGATAGTGTACCTCACAGACTCCATGTGAATCATAACAATCCCCAGGAACAATTTTAAAAAATACGAATTAGATAGCCTGACCGAAGCACTCATGGAAACCAGCTATAAATTTAAAATATATAGAGATAAAATAAATAATTAAAAAGCTTAGTACAGAGAACATCCCATTGTCTTATACAACAGAACCATAGAATTCCTTACCAAGAAGGGTCCATTGTCATTTGTCGTACTGAGAACTGCAGACTTGTGACAAAATGTCTGTCCCTGTCCTTTTTTATGATCTCTCAAACTTCCAGCCCTCCGGCCGTAAACTTCTTTTCTTTATATTTCTTCATTATTCGCTTGTTATTTGGCATTTCAGTTTGCCCTTTCATTCATTTTTTTCGTTATGCTGGGCATAACATGGTGAAGTCTCTAACACGCCACTCCCCTATGGCAGGATTTGCTACGAGAGTAATTCGTATCTTATTGTTTGCCACTCCTCAGACGTATTTACGTTCCATCAGGTGAACTGTGGTATTATCGTAACAATACTCAGTCATCAGATCGGTCACCCGCTTATCTCTTTTAATCCGCATGACCACCTGTGGAAACGTGTCGGTCCAACATTTCACCCCAGTGAAAAGCTGCTGATTGTGTTGACACAAACGTGTATGGTGCGTACGATGAAAGAAAACAACGCTGTCTGACCAGACATCTGTCTGGCGGAGGCATGCAGATAAAGGCGATAATTAGATAATCTGTCGGGGTAGACATCTGGGTGGAAGACATTACACCAGGAAAACATGGTCACAATATTGTGATATACAGAAGTGCGACCGGAAGTCTTATGCAACAATATGACATCACTGTTGTAAGAGGCCACGCGTGTATATTAAATTTAATATTTTTCAAATACGCGTAGGATAAGTAATGATAAACAAACCGACCCCTCTAGTGCTAGAGAGTGATTGGTTCACCAGCATCTATAATGAATTTGATTGGAACATTCAGCGGAAACCCATCTGGATTTGAATGGTAAACTACAATATAATGTAGGGAAATCCCAGACACAGAACACACAGAGATATCGCGATGTACAGCGAACAACTCCCCAGAAGCCAGTGAGATATTGGACTTAGTATTCCATACTTATAAGTGACAGTGCAACGTATTTGGGCAACTCTGAAAACTTAAGAATAAACTCGCATATTTAAATACAAGACTGAAAACTTAAAGGGCCAGGACTTTAATATAGCAAAACTGCAAACTTAAGAATCAGATTCACCAGTCATAAGAGGACTTTAACTCAAGTTTTTCCCAGGTAGTGATTTCCCAGAGACACTCGTCGTCTGAGGAGTTAACTCTAATTTCCCAGACCCAGTCGTAGGGAGAATTTAACTCAAGTTTTGCCAGCAAGTGATTTCGCAGAGACACCTGCCGTCAGAGGAATTAACTCTAATTTCTCAGACCAAAGTGATTCGAACAGCATCTAACCTAAGTGATTTGTGTCCATTCTAATCTGTGCGAGAGATTGTGTATACCAATATTTGGGGTAAGTGTAAACATTTCTATTACAAACGTGAATTTAACATATTTTCTTGCTAATGGTTATATATGAGGCTGGCAGCCTCAGCATATGAAAATAGTATATTCAAGAAACACCACAGCAAGAGCTGGTGATTGTTTCTGACTAGTCGGGCGGGAAACCCGACAGCAGAGCGACCCCAGACTCCGACTGGAGCAGTGATAAGTGATGATTACATCACATGGGCCTAATGTGTAACATATTATCTTATGAGAATTATATACCTTTTTAATTGTAGTTCAGGCAAATCATTGTTCATGCACTCCAGATGCAATTTCCTAGTTAACACCAAGAAGGATATGTGTGAATTTTCATCATATTCCCAGAGTTGTACGGTGTGCTCGGGAATTTCATTCTTCTGAGAGGTTAACATTGGTGGGTGGAGCGCATGACAATGGCCTGTTAGTTTGCAGCGAATAAATGTACTCAGCAGTCATTTGTTTCTTCTATTTGTCTAAAGTTTGTGGTTACAAGCCCTTAGACGATTAGTGGTAATAACGCAGCTAGCGTGAAAGAAAAGCATCCTCCATAACCACCAACAGCGGAAGATAGTAAGGAGAAGGCTTTCGTCATCACAGAATTGATAAACCACAGCTGCAGGACTCACCAATACAAGCTAAGTGCTAACTAAAAGGCACACGCAACAAAGGGACAATTCCAGTTAAACTTTAAGTATAAAGTTAAATTTCCACCTACGTCTCAATGATGAGAAATTTATAACTATCAAAATTTCACTAGTTTTTCCATATTTATTTTAACCTGTTAAAGACTATTTCACTATTAAATTGGTACGTGTTGTTTTAAAACTAAACTTTAATAGTTGATTCAGTTATATGTATGAAAGCAAACGTATGAGCTAGAATAGTTAAACTATATATAAATACTTAGACATATATTTACACTAAACAGAGATATACCTTATAAGAGGATTTCGTTGGATAACATCGACTGGGGGCTTGAACGGTCTAAACCGTTGCTTAAATCCTTTACAAAAGGTGTTGGACCAGATATAATGCGTTAACAATTGTTCAGCAAAATGCAACATTGTTCGTGACTTCTGGGAATACCTTGTGAACGCTCCCTTTAGTAAAGTATTATTAACCTTCTATCTACATCTCTGCCAGGAGTAATCTTGTGTGCAGGTAGATACCTTGGACGCCAATATTATTTGATCACTGTTCAACCACTACTGCAAAGTAGGGCAGGCAATCCGTGACAATTGGGCGAATCGAGCAGGGACTTTTGAACCTGGAACCACATTTGAGATACATCACAAATGTGGTCTCGTCTTGGGACTGAACACGTACACACATTTGTGATAAATCACAATTGAGAACCTCGTTTTTATTAAAGTACCGGTCCACCTATTTCCCTAGAATACTGACATAAATTTTAGATTTACTGAAAGAGTATTGTTAGTTATTAGTCTAGATAGATCTGCTCATACGTCCTGCAATAAATAAAGTGAAATTTTTTAAGAGTATAGTAATAATTGATAAAATAAAATAAAACTTCTCTAAAAATTAATTGGAAGTGGAAAAGAATTGTCCATTGCTGAAGCCTTATTTCTGTTTGTTGTTGGTGTTGTGCAGTTCATAATTTTAGTCGGCTAGAGCGGCTAATTTTATTTTAGATAAGTGACAATTGTAATTTTCGTGTCTTCTGTAAACAATCTCCTAGCACAGCATGGCCGAATCACAAAATCTCTATACTTTTTATTTAAATGTTGCTAAAGAGATGGGCTTATCGGGCAAAGAATGGTCTGATTTTGTAGCGGCTTCTGTGAGAGAAGATAAGGAACGGATGAAAGACGATAAAGACAGGACAGAAGCCGAGAAAGCCATGGCCCAAGAAGAGAGAAGATTAGAAAGGGTAGAGAAGGAGAAGCAACTGGAACACGAAAAGGAAGAGAAAGAAAAGCAAAGAACTTTTGAGGAGCAAAGGGCAGAAAAGGAGAGGGCATTCCAAGAACAGGAAGCCGTAAGAGCAGAAAGGAAAGAACGGCCGACAGAGCCATTAGACTGAATGAATTGGAGATCGAAAGTAGAAAAATCGAATCTAGTTCTAGCACAAATGGGTCGGGGAGCTCTCAAAATAGTGAAAGGGGGGGGGGGGTAATATATCTCATGCGGTTGTTCCGTGTGCTGACTCTTTTCAGTTAGATGTGTACTCAGAGACTTCTGAGGAAATAGATCTAGCTAGGTTGTGAATCTTTAGCTGCCACCTATGGATTAGATAGAGAGAGATATAACATGAAGCTATATCAGAATCTGCGAGGACCTGCGTACGACGGCTTCCTCAAAATGGCACCGGAGGATAACAACAATTATGATTTGTTAAAGAAAGCTCTGCTACACCGTTTTGCGCTGAATGCGCAAACTTTTCAGTGCAAGTTCCGGGAGGCCAAGAGGCAAAAAGATGAATATTATAAGCAGTTTGCTACACGTCTGGCAATCTACTTGGAGAAGTGGGGATCACTAAGCGCCTTCGGCGAATAGTGCGAGGGATTACAAGAAACGATTATCGTGGAGCAGATTAAGGAGTACTGCCAAAGAGTGGCAGTATAACTTTATCCAACTAAGTATAATAATACGTTGTTTGGTGACGTATGAGAGGATACATTTACCGTGTATACAGCCACGAGCAACGAGAACAATTAGCATTCATACCCTCCATACAAATGGAACAGAAAAGGGAGGTGGAGGTGTTTTTCTGAGCTTAAGCACTGGTGCACAAAAAATGATGTCAGTGGCAACAGGACAAAATCCAAGTAACTTCAGAGCAGAGGCCTTGAAAATTGCAGCAGAGGTTATAATGACAGAGGAAATCACAAAGAGACAAGCTGCTTTCGTCACAGATGCACTGTCAGTAATTGCAAAGTTGAAAAGCCAAAATAATGCAGGCCTTGATAACCTAAGAGTAGTGTTCCACGAATTTTGTCAACGATTCAAAAGAATTGTATCTAATAGATCTCATCTTATTGTAACATCACCGACAATGACGAGTCTGACAAATTGGCAAAGGAAGGGGGAAAGCTACCTTCTAAGGAGGCAAAGAGTTTTATCAGAATTAGATACAAAAACAAATGATATGCAGAGCATCAAGGTCACACACAAAAGGATGCATACTATAAGCTCAGCAGAAGAGAGCAAATGGTACTCCGTACTGGCCACAACACATTGGGATACCATGTATTCAGCATGCTAAACATAGAAACTATCATTGAATGTAAATGTGGCACTGATGAAATGACTTGAATATCTGCATCCAAGAGGCCCATCATATGTGGAACAGATAAAGCACATATTGTCGTCACCAGTACCAATTGTGAAAAAGCTTCTATGGAGGTGACAGAAACGGCGACCTCTTCTCGATCTCTATTTAACTGCGGAAGTATCAGCTACACTTGTTGTACTGACTTTATTGCGTGCATTTCAGTGGTCACACGTTTGTTCTTTTCCTTGCTACGTAGCAGATATTTTGTATCTACATTCTTTCACTCCTCTCAGGGATAAGTCTTCATGTCTGTTTGTTACCCATTTCTCCCTGCTTTGCAAGGCGCAGCTGAAATATATTATCGACAACCATGTTGGCTAATTGCGGTTGCAGCCGACATCAGACTACAGATTAGCCCTACAAATCGCCAGCGTATTTGCATACTCGCTAATAACGCCAGGGAGCGCGACAGATAAAAGATTACTTGTCTGGGCGACACATTTTGGACAGAAGAGGATGACCTAATCGTTTCCTGTCGAACTTGTAAAGTAATAAGATGTTACATCGTACACACATTGCTAAGAGAGTTTACCTATGTGTTTGTGAGTTTGTACACAAGGCATCGGATGTTTGATTGCCATTGGAGACGTGCCCTTTGCATCACGCGCAAAATTATTCCATGTCGGAATATTTTGGAATTGACCCACCGAACAAGAATGTTTGAAATGATTGGAGCCCTGATTAGATTCATAACAAACAGATGCGGGGGTAGGACAGGAAATATAACTGGGCGTTTGTTCAAGTCTAACTTCAATGTGAGTTTCACGCTTGCCAAGAAGATACCAGACTGACAGAAGTTAGAATCAGACTTCCATCTTATCAGACCGGACACCTTTTATTGGTGTATTTAAAGGACTTATAAAACAGCCAAGGAAAACTATCAATTTAACATGTAAACCAGAAGTGAGGATACTGAACACATGGAGTCATAGAGGGAATTATCATATAAACGTAACGACCCCCGAGAACACGTGTAAGAGGCCTAATCAAGTGCCTTAACTTTATTCACCTGAGCAAAAAGTATGTGAGCCAGGATTGGCGTAAGTTGTCATTTTACATTCTACATTTTTCATTACTAACATGTGAACTAATATGTATATATTAACATGTGAATATTAATGTGTGAAAATCGCTATGGATGTCTAAGTCATTTGAGGCTGGCAACCTCATCATATAGAATTATGATTTCATGAACCACCATTGCAAGGGCTGGTGACTGCTTTATCGCTAGTTTCTTAAAGAGAACTAAAAGCATAGGTAGTCCCAAGTTCCATATGGAGCAGGGAGGGAAAGATGAAATAATTGATGTACATTCTAAGTAAAATATTTACCTTTTCAAACCAGTGTAATGCAAATGTAAACATTTTCACTTTAAAAATAATAAAAAGTTTCAAACTTTTCAACAAGTGTAGATACAAATGGAAACATATTCAATTTATATTGTGAACACTTTTCAGTCAGTGGAGATGTAAATCTAAACATTTTCTATTTGTACGATTACCCTGTTCATTTAAATGTAAAATAAAGGTCAAGCTCTTCAATTTAAAAGTTTTCTCTCGAGGGATTACGTTTAATTCTCATCGAGGGTAAATTCTGAGGTAGACGGGATAGTGGAATAAGAGAAAGGGGGCACATAACTATGTGTCGGAAAATGCAATACTCAGGAGAGCGTTTCTATTCTTTTACCATAGTTGGTGGTGGTACCATTTGAGGGTACTATCTCTGGAACAAGAAGGGAAAGTGGCCTGAGCTTCAAGACGATAGACCAGCTTTGTAGACACTCCCTGACACTTACTGAGAGCAGTCTACGAAGAACCAAACCATTAGAAGGAACAGAACCGTCACTGACAGCTAAGTAGTTCTATAAGTTGCCACGTGACTTCTTAACTAAACATTCTACCATCCTCCAAGGATGAACATTTTCTTTTAAACTATTCAATATTTTAAACTGTTAAAACCGAAGTGGTTATTAAATTTTGTTATTTGTAATTATACAAATTTAACTTCGATTTAATCATTTTAGATGTACTGCATGTTTGTCTCAGTCACTTTACTAAATACACTCTAAAAAGAAATACACCATAATAATAAGAATTCCACTGAGTAAATCAGGGTGGGGGTATGAAGAGCTAAAATTAATAATTGCTAAATTCTTCACAAAAATTGTCGGCAGATCATGGAGTGCTCAGCCAATGCAGCATTGTTCTCGCTTTTCTGAATATCTTGTGGAACATCCTTGAGATAGAAGCATTATTATCCATCTATCTACTACTCTGCCAAGAGTAATATTGTGTGAAGGTAGACACCGTTGAAGACCCACATTAGATACTCTTGAGTTTTGGCCAATGTTGGACCACTACTGCAAAGCAGGGAGGTCATCCGTGACAACCGAGATGCAAATAGCCTCAAGCTGACTACTGCTTTCTTTGAAAACATTCAAGTAGACGTCTGAGAGTGTACGAAGATGAAAATATTCAAGTAGACGTCTGAGAGTGTACGAAGATGAAAATATTCAAGTAGACGTCTGAGAGTGTACGAAGATGAAAATATTCAAGTAGACGTCTGAGAGTGTATGAAGATGAAAATATTCAAGTAGACGTCTGAGAGTGTACGAAGATGAAAATATTCAAGTAGACGTCTGAGAGTGTACGAAGATGAAAATATTCAAGTAGACGTCTGAGAGTGTACGAAGATGAAAATATTCAAGTAGACATCTGACAGTGTACGAAGATGAAAATATTCAAGTAGACGTTTGAGAGTGTACGAAGATGAAAATATTCAAGTAGACGTCTGAGAGTGTACGAAGATGAAAATATTCAAGTAGACGTCTGAGAGTGTACGAAGATGAAAATATTCAAGTAGATGTCTGAGAGTGTACGAAGATGAAAATATTCAAGTAGACATCTGACAGTGTACGAAGATGAAAATATTCAAGTAGACTTTTGAGAGTGTACGAAGATGAAAATATTCAAGTAGACGTCTGAGAGTGTACGAAGATGAAAATATTCAAGTAGACGTCTGAGAGTGTACGAAGATGAAAATATTCAAGTAGACGTCTGAGAGTGTACGAAGATGAAAATATTCAAGTAGACGTCTGAGAGTGTACGAAGATGAAAATATTCAAGTAGACGTCTGAGAGTGTACGAAGATGAAAATATTCAAGTAGACGTCTGAGAGTGTACGAAGATGAAAATATTCAAGTAGACATCTGACAGTGTACGAAGATGAAAATATTCAAGTAGACGTTTGAGAGTGTACGAAGATGAAAATATTCAAGTAGACGTCTGAGAGTGTACGAAGATGAAAATATTCAAGTAGACGTCTGAGAGTGTTCGAAGATGAAAATATTCAAGAAGACATCTGAGAGTGTACGAAGATGAAAATATTCAAGTAGACGTCAGAGAGTGTACGAAGATGAAAATATTCAAGAAGACATCTGAGAGTGTACGAAGATGAAAATATTCAAGTAGACGTCAGAGAGTGTTCGAAGATGAAAATATTCAAGAAGACGTCTGAGAGTGTACGAAGATGAAAATATTCAAGTAGACGTCTGAGAGTGTACGAAGATGAAAATATTCAAGAAGACGTCTGAGAGTGTTCGAAGATGAAAATATTCAAGTAGACGTCTGAGAGTGTTCGAAGATGAAAATATTCAAGAAGACATCTGAGAGTGTACGAAGATGAAAATATTCAAGTAGACGTCTGAGAGTGTTCGAAGATGAAATCATTCAAGTAGACGTCAGAGAGTGTACGAAGATGAAAATATTCAAGAAGACATCTGAGAGTATACGAAGATGAAAATATTCAAGAAGACATCTGAGAGTGTACGAAGATGAAAATATTCAAGAAGACATCTGAGAGTGTACGAAGATGAAAATATTCAAGAAGACATCTGAGAGTGTACGAAGATGAAAATATTCAAGTAGACATATGAGAGTGTACGAAGATGAAAATATTCAAGTAGACGTCTGAGAGTGTACGAAGATGAAAATATTCAAGTAGACGTCTGAGAGTGTTCGAAGATGAAAATATTCAAGAAGACATCTGAGAGTGTACAATGATGAAAATATTCAAGTAGACGTCTGAGAGTGTAAGAAGATGAAAATATTCAAGTAGACGTCTGAGAGTGTACGAAGATGAACAAATACTCTTCGACATTTGCTGAGGGAGAATGAGTACCTATAGGTTTGCCGGAGTGCAGTGATGTCGATTCTGATAAAAAAAATAACAACAGCGAAACCCCCAATTAGTAATCAGTGAGACGTATTTTTTGTTGCCAAGCTTTCACAGGAGAAAACAACAAGAAAAATGATATTGTACTGTTTAAAATGTTGATAATATTTGTATTTAATTCTCATTCGTCTAAAATGTAAACATAAGCTCAAAACCAAATAATCTTGGTAACAACATTGACTCGAGCACACTATTATTCTGTCTATTCAGGTTTATCAGTCTCTGATCTATGCAGTCTTACAACGATGGTTTGGTCATGTATCTGCTTATCACCTGCCGTCATCGCAGCAGATTTGCCCTTTGAACCTATAGAAGTAATATACTTAACAACAGTAATGCCACATCTTACTTTCACCCGAGTGAGCAGTTGTATCACCGCCATGATTACTATAGAGAGGTGCTTGTGTATTATTACGCCTCTAAAGGTTTGTATGTGCTGTGAACTTGAGCATAGTCTCACACTATGCAACCGAGTGTAAAGAGAATATTTTGAATTGAAAATGGTTGTTATTTAGTTACTTTGTGTATTTGATTTTACCTACGATCTTATTACGATCTCTTTAGATATCATTAGAAGTCATCTGTTATCTACTCACAGTTCTTTTTGGAATGCGTAAGTAACGAAAATTATTACCTTAAACCAAGAGTCCGCTACCCAGAAGATACTTACTTAGTCGTTCCCCTTCTACCGTGAGGTATAGAGGTTTGGAAGAGAGAGCGCCAGACTATTCTATCAGCTGTCTTCTTACTGGCCTTGTTCCATTCTAGTCCTCGGTCCTTCAAAGATTGTCTAATGTTGTCCTCCCAGTCTGGGTCATCCTGGAGGTCTGGATCCATAGCTCTTTGTTTCCCATGCTTGTCGTGGTAGCCGATCTTCTCCCATTCTGCAGACATGGCCAAACCATCTTAGTTGGGACAGTTCTATTTGGGTCTGCAGCGGGTGAGATTTTAGGCCTTGACGTATCGTCTGGTTGCGGACCATGTCTCTTCTTGTTACTTCCTCAGATACCTCATTTCCGAGGTTTGGATCTGGCTTTGTGGGTTGTAGTCATTGCCTATGACTCGCTTCCATATGTCAAGACTGGGACATAGGTGGAGCGGTATACAGCCATCTTCGTTTTCTTACCAACCTCTATCTTGCTGAGGAATCCTCGATTTATGGCCTGATAACGTCTCCCAGCCGCTACTTTTCGAGTGGCCAACTCTTCTTTGATGCCTCCCTTTTGGTCTATAATAGCTCCGAGATATTTAAAGTGGTCGACCTGCTCCATGACCTTTTCTCCCAACTTAATCTGATGTTTTCTTTCTTCTCGTGATATCACCATGGATTTTGTTTTAGAGCTGCTTATGACCATCCCTCTCTTCTCCAGCTCTTCCTTCCAGACTTGCAGGTTGGATTGGAGATGTGTCTCTGATTTAGAAATCAGGACAACATCATCAGCAAATGTCAGCTCTGAAATACATACCTGTCTCATCTTCCACTACCCCACTGAATACTTTCTTGTTCTCTCCTTACATGCCTTGATGACATCGTCCATGAGGAGTATGAAAAGATAAGGTGACAGGATATCGCCTTGTCTTATACAAGTGGTGGACCTGAACTCTTCTGACATAGTTTGCTGTCCTCACATAATTTCTGCAAGACTTGTAGAAGCTCTGTATAGCATGAATCAGAGGTGCTGGAATGTTCTTCCTTGCCAAACAGTCCCAAAGTTTGCTCGAGGGGACCCTGTTAAACGCCTTTTCCAGATCTATGAAACAAAGATGGATCTCACTCTTGTACTCAAGGGCCTTTTCACTCAGCTGCCTGAGTGTGAAGATTAGATCTTGAGTACTTCGGTTTGCTCGGAATCCGCACTGGGCTTCATCCAATTGTGGCTCAGCTAGGCATCGGAGTCTCTGCTCTAGGATTCTAGAGTAGATTTTACCAGGGACACTGAGAAGGGATATGCCTCTGTGGTTTAAACATTGTCGATTGTCACCGTTTTTGAAAATATGTGTTATGATGGCAATCTCCCAATCCTTTGGTATGGCCTTGTTGCACCACGCTGCCTGTAGGACCCTTAGGAGTAATAGGTCACCTGTTGCTCCCATGTACTTAACCATTTCTGGTGTTATACCATCATGCCCTGCTGCTTTGCCCATCTTGATTTTCTCCAGTGCTGCCTTCAGTTCTTCCATCTTTATGTCATCTTCATCACCACTTGTATCCTCTTCTGTGCTAGTGGTTATCATTTCTGATGCTCTACCTTGCTCAAGATCAAGGAGTTCTGAGAAATATTCTTTCCATCTTTCCAATACTACCTTTGGGACAGTAAGCAATTTGCCTTGCTTGTCCTTTATATATTTAAGAGGGCATTGTATTTCCTTCCTCATGTTCTTTAGGGTCTTATAGAACAATTTCTGGTTTTCTTGCGCATTCTTTTCTAGCTTTTCTCCAAATTCTTCCCAGGACTTCTGTTTTGCTGCTAGCACCTTGTTCTTTGCTTCTGTTCTGAGTATCACATATTCTCTATATTTCTCTATTTGTCCTGCTGTGTTTTTAGCTCCTAAGTATTGTTTCCATGCCATTTTCTTCTCTCTTATTTTCTCTTTGACATCTTCTGTCCACCAAGGTGTCCTCTTTCTCTTGTTCCCAAGTCGGACTTCACCACATGCTTCTGCAGCAGCTGTCTTTATGATGTCCTTGAATTTAAACCACAGGGTTTCCAAGTCATCAGGCTGTTCTTCTGTGTTTCTCATGGCTGTAGCAATAAGCCCCTGATATCTGGTCTTAACTTTTGGCTCTTTCAGCTTGTAGGTCTTAATGCTCATTTCTTCCGTTCGTTTACTTGGTTTCTTGCGTGGTGCTGGGCAGTTCCTACACTGAGCAACTCTTTCAGTTGTTCTTTTGATTGTAAGCAGTTAGTAATCACTTCCAATCTCTGGCCCCCTCCAGACTCTAACATCCCGGACATATTTGAATGAGCTCCTCCTAACAATGGCATAGTCGATCACTGACTTCTCATTCTTTGTTGGTTCACACCTAGTGTATGCATGTATGCGCTTATGGGGGAACTTTGTGTTGGTAATGATCAGATTCTGCTCACTCGCTTACCATTGTCATTGAGAGTATCTTCTCCATATCTTCCGATAACTCCATCCTATCTACCTATCTAGCATGGTCATTTCCAACTCTGGCATTGAAATCTTTGAGCAAGATAATTTCATCTAGGCAGTCATCCACTGTCCTTTGAAGCAGCTCGAAGAATTCTTCCTTGACCTCTGCTCTCTCATCCTCATTTGGGCCATACACTATGACCAGGTTGACTATGATTTTTCTTTCTTTTAGTTTTACAACCGTAATTCTGGTTTTTGGCCACAAAGCAACCCACGCCCCCTTTTGCTCTTTCAGATGTGGGTATACCACTGTATAGCAGAGTGTTGCCATCGAGATCCATGACTCCTTGTCCCTTTTTCTTTGTTTCGGTAATAGCCAGGATTTCTAGTTTTGCTTTCCTCATCTCTTCCATCAGCTCCTCTTCTTTCCCATTTATACTTCTTGTGTTCCAAGTTCCATAAGTCGTTGTCCGTAGTCCGTTATATATATATATATATATATTATTATATATATATATATATGTGTATATATATGTGTTTTATGTGTGTGTGTTCGAGTATGTGTGTATGCGTGTTTTATGTGTGTGTGCGAGTATGTGTGTGTGTGTTTTATATGTGTGTGTTTTTTATGTGTGTGTGAGAGTATGTGTGTGTGTGTGTGTGAATTGTAAGCTCTTAAGCCAGGCGTGGGAGGGAAAGGGGAGTAAAAAAAAAAAAAAAAGAAAAGATCGTATTCCTTTCTCGTGTAGTTCACGAAAATATTTATCTAGCCACCTCGATAGATTTGATTGGGAATACAGAAAAAGTAGCTTTGATTCCGGGTAACCACGATTTTAAATTCTGGCGGGAGAGGTCTAGTCCGAAATTTACCTAGCTTATAAAGTCTGTGTTTCTTTCTTGGTCCACACAACCGCCTACAGATATACCAAATCATCCACTGGGATCTACTGGTAGATCGGGAACGACTGGCTACCGACCCTTGCCCTAAACAATTTTCAGATTCAGACGGTCCTCGACGGGGTTCTGTTCTGACGACTCCGTCATAACTCGACACGATTGCAAGTCAAACATCACTATATACTATATGAACCTAAATGAAATATTAACATTTAACATACCTAATCACTGACAAAAGCAGGTCTTTTTCGTTGCATCTTTAAAACTAATGCTACTCGTATGTTATAGGATACAATACAATGTACAATTTACAACATGAAAGTACTCTAACGGAAGATACTTTTCTATAACAAAATAATTAATTAATAACATTACAGCAGAATAATAATATTGTAAAAGTAATATGATGACTGTCGTAAGTACGAGTGGTCGTGTGTGTCATGTGTAATTAAGACGAGACAATCTGTTTTGAAACGTATCCAGCTATATTCATAAAAGTTATAACATTAATGTTGCTTGCATATGACATCACTAGCACTGTCGTAGTTTGAGATAGATGATCTTTTGATTGTCTTTTTTCTTTTATTTCCTAACATTTATATTACTATTATCGATGAATAATAAAAAATTCAGAAAATTGTTTAAGTGGAAACCATGAAATATTCCAAAATGTCCATTTGTATTCTTACAGATAAAAAGTATCGCTACTCCACGTCGAGCGACTGTGATCGTCATCTGTATCTTCGTCGTTCTCTTCTATAGTGATGCACCGGTGTACATTGTCAACAAAATGGACATGAAATTTTCTTCACTGAGGAACAAAACTATTTTTGGACTTGTTCGTATGGACGATCAAGAACACGTGGAAAGGATTTCATTTGTTATCAACAACTTCTCTATTCCTTTGATAGCCTTTGTGATGATTGTTAACTGCACGATAATACTTTCGCGAAAACTACAAGACAGAACAAAATGGAAAGTAAGAACCACCATTCATGGACAGATTGACAGAGTTTCCACCCGTAACCAGAAGACAGCGAAAATGGTTGTGATGATTTCCACTTTATTTATCGTTTGCTTTACTCCCATTACCGTCTTAATGTTAGCAGTTGCATTTGTATCCGAGCTTACATTTCATGGAAAATATTTAAATATGGGAATGATATTTGTCGGACTTGGCTATGTAATGGAGGGTATAAACTCTTCTATGAATATCTTTATTTACTATCAAATGAGCAGTAAATACAAAGATCACTTCGGCAAGCTTTTCTTCCGTGTGAGAATAAAAGTATAACCCAGGCAATAACTAACATAAATAATAGAAGCACTAAAATGTGTTTGAAAGGTTTGGTTCTTTGAGTAGTGATCTCAAAAGATGGACCAGTGTATATGCATGTCTTAGTGACATGGTCAGGAATCTGAGATTATAAGTACCGTACTTGATGCACAGAATGGTGTTTCAACATTTTTGAGATGCAATGATACCAAGATTGAGACTGAACCATTAGAACTCAAATGTGACGTTTTAAAATCAGAAGTTGAATGGTAAATATTCTCTCATAAAATGGTTTACGACAGATTTAACTTATGTATTATTGCAATAGGACTATTTCTTCACCCACAAAATCTGCTTCAGCAACATACATTATCGGCAAGATACACTACAGAATAGACAACGTTTAAAATATTCCCAAGTATATTACCACCAAACCTCTCTATCACCATCACCATATGTGGAGTGTTGCGTGTCGTTTTGATGTTAAATATTAATACTATATTAATACTACAGTTTCTGTTGCCAAGATAACTTCTAGGGTAGTAAATCTCTGTGTTCCAATGCTGTGTTCCACAATCCTTAATGCAGCATTACACAACAAGCCCCAACTGAAAACCACATTTCTGGTGACTTAGTCTCGCCCGGGCGTAAATTTCACTGCACAGCGACTTTATAAACACCATGTACAATTTATTGAGGACAGCACGCAGCTCCACAAATAGATAGTTCAAGCCAACATGTAATGGCAGATAATATGCAGTAGACGAAATACCGTAGGCAGTCAGTCCATGTCAGGAAGGTTGTTCTTTTTCTCAATATGCTTTATTCACTCAATATTCGACACTGAGCAATTATACTTCTTGTCCATACAGATACTAGATAACTAGATGAATAGATACATCTCACCAAAGATCTTGATGTATTTAGTGATAACAGAACTCCATTTTTAACACTTTAACAATCAGGAGCTCAAACACAGACGTCCACTCGCCATGACACACACTCGTATCTCTCTGGCCTTCTCCCCCTCTAATTTAACGTGAGCCAGCCAAGCATATCGGCTTAACGTCACTCACCTGACTTTATCAGTGACCCGTATAAAATAAACAAACAAAGAGCCCTGCTGAGCTAAACCTATAATAGGCACAATTGTTATGAATTTTAATCATAACATGGAGATACAATGCAGCTAAAAAATGACATACACATTTCATTACCTGGCACAACGGAAAAAGAGTGAGAACTCGTGACCTAGGAGATCTGAAAAGTAAAAGTGCTTCACCAGTCGACGTGTTAACGAAAGCAGAAGAATGTATGTGGTCTGAGGCTCCAGACGACATGATTTGCAAATGTTAAAAACATCAATTACTGACATTTTTTCAAAACATCACACCGATATTTGTAGCAAAATATGGCTTTGAGTTATTCGAATGGTACTGTTCTTATCCGCCAGGATCCAGCTGGTTCAGAAACATCTATTGTTTGTTTCCAAAAACATGACTTAAGAAGAAAGAAACCACAGGCAGATTGACAAGAAAGAGTTATTAAGAGTACTTGGTGTTCTCAAACTTCTCTAACAACTCCATGTACTGACACGTGCATTCAGTTTACAAGCGGATCACGTTCGGAGACAACTAAACACAACTGCTTCTTTATCTAGAAAGCTGGAAAGTTCTTCTTGTATACTAATCTTCTTCTTCTTCTTTGATCCTTAGCCGCCGACCGTCAAAGCAGTCAGTGGCCATCACGCCTAATTGGCGTCTTGTAGGGCAACAACAAATTGATTCCACTTTGCTCGGTCGGCGGCCATCCTTCGTTTAGTGCCCCAACTCTGGTTCATTCTTTGCATCTCAGCCTCCACAGTCCTCCGCCAAGTTGTTTTTGGTCGGCCTCTCTTTCGTTTTCCTTCAGGGGTCCATAGCATAGCTGTTCTTGTGATGGCATCGGGGTCTCTTCTGAGGACATGGCAACCCAGCTCCAGCGTGTGCCAGCTATGATGGTGTGCATGTCCTCTTGCTTGCTCCGAGTAAGCAGATCTTGGTTGGTGATGATAATCAACAGGAGGTAACCTGATCATCAAACGTCTTCGAGATCTTCTGCTACTTTCTGGATATATCCCTCGCCCAGGTAGATTTACTGCCATCTCCCAGTCATTGGCACAGTCAAGAATAAGTGGTAAACTGCTACTTGGTTTACTTCGTTTGAGATGTGCTGACTTTCCTAATCTCAGAAAGTATTATTTGCGGTACTCGGTAAGATTTTACTGTTCGCCTTCACCCTTGCCAGGTCTATTGTAGCAGCCAGCTCCTATAGTACTCTGTTATGGCCCCATCTGTATCGTCCTTGCCCTAATGACACCTTGCAAGCTGAGAGTAGATGTTCAAGTCTCCATGTTTACACATTCAAGTTATAATGCAAATGAGACTATCATATTATATATTTTTTAAATCTATGTACACACTTTTCTACTTGTTTAATGACAAGCAGGAAGGTCTCATATTGTCGTTCTCATACATATATGCGCATATTTACAATTAAAATTAAAGACAGTAACAGCTGATTATTGTTATAAATGGCTTTTTTCCCTCTTTTATATCAGGGAATCTTGGTTTCTAAGGAATGTTGCTGTACTTTCTTCTTTTCTTCTGTATCCTAGTAGTGTTTAAATTTATTGATCATTGCTATTGTATTGAGTAAAAATTGATAGACGTAATGAGCCTTTATCTGTCAGAAAACAGTCTTGCAAGACAAGACCGTATCAACAGGTGGACACGTTGAAGAACAACTCTTCAGCCATCTTGAAAAGAGAAGAACAAGAACAGAAAGATTATATTCAAGAGCAAGTAACCCCTATTGACCGCATCCTCAGAAGAGACCACGACACCATCACCAGAACTGCAATGGACTCCAGAAGGAAAGATGAAACAAGTAATATATCCAAGATAGTTTCTTGTGATCTCTCTGAGGTCTTCTGGCTAGACGGCAGAAAGGATTATTTCTGTTATTTTCTAGAGCTAGAAGTAACTGGATTAGAAGTATTACAGTAGCTTCTGGAGAATTAGAACTATTTATTTTTCAAGTATTCTTCACATCTGACACAACGTGCTTTCTGTTTATGCAGAACTGGAGAAGAGAAGTCAATGTTTATGTCCACGATCAGTTGAAAAGTGTTGTTTTCAACCTAAATGAAAATGTTTCTGAAACTTGCTCTTCATTCCATTTTAACCAAATACGATCTTTCAGAGAGCTGTTCTTCAATCCTTCCGGGTTACTGTAAAGTTTCTTCTCTTCTTTATTTCCCACTCTGTAAAGTGTCAGTCGGTGTGCTCTGTAAGGAAGAGTGGTGTGTTGTTGAGATCAGGCATGCTCCAGTCTACCCAGCTGTAAATGGGTAACTCACCCTAGTCCTGAATTAGGGAAGGCAAATGCTCCAGGGGAAGCAGGCCCTAAACTTGGTCACTCCAACCGACGCAGGATGGTGTATGTATGAAGTAGAAGTGTAGAGTGTGATTACCGCGAATGGTGTACTGTTCGTGTGCTGACCAATATAACCACTCATACACTTGTGTCTACAAGGCACCAATGCAGACTGCTGGAATCTTTGTTTACTCAATTTATTCAGACGTACACACTGGGACATACGAGTACATCATGGTATGTTGACATATCAATTTGTAGGTATACATAGCAGATCTGAAGTCATGACACATTCAGAAATAATGGGCAGTACATCAAAAGTTCAATGTCATGATATATTAAGGCCGCATCCCCCTATCTGACTAAACGCGTCAGTGAAGGCAGATCGATAAATAACTAAAGTTACTTGACGTCCATAGTTTGTAGTATATATTATGAAACCACGAAAGAGGGGGTTTCTAGCAAGATTGAGATCTCCCTGTCACTGTCCGATAATAGGATAAATAATCTGTTCTCTTGGCAGTGATCAAAACATATGATGACCGAAATCTAACATGGCCGCCTCCCTGAGTTGTCGTTCACTCATTCATAGGAAGGAGAATATAAGCCAGAGTTAATTTATAATGGGTATATAAATGATTTCATAAATGTTCCCATACAGCTCTACGGTGATCAGGTTAATTCACGTAGCCATAACCGCTGTAGGAAAGTCTGTCATCTTTGTCGATACAAAACACGACCCTAGCGATACGAAGCACAATGTTCCATCTAGGTCGAATCGACATGAGATCATCAATATAGGGTCTGGCAATACATGGAGTCCGAATTATACATTGTACCGTACCTTAGGAGAGTCTCTAACATAAACTATAGTAGAGATACCATCTCCTTTAGAAGAAAACCACTTCATGAATTATATTTCCTTAACAATCTACCAGCCCTTTGAAAAGTGCGTACACGCCATTATCACGGTACATCGGAACTCATCACGACTTGTCAAGACAACTCATACTTCCGCTAGACCGGAATAATAAGAATCTTGTCCCGCCTACCCATCCAAAATATACAATATAGGACTGATTCTACTTGTACTAATAATATGTAATACATATGAATTCAGGCCATAAACATAATAAGCAAATTAATATATTTTCTGGCCCTAAAAAATAAGTACAAACGTAAGAGCAATCCATGCGCCGGATCAATATCAAGAACGATTACTCCTATAATCAAAAGTGTGAATCAAACATGGATTCTCTCGCTTTTACCATAGACAGCATTTTCATACACAAATGAATGAATGTCTATATTTTTTCATATTAAATAGCCATATCGATTTTTGTAATATGTGCGTCAAAATATGCACGCAACAGATTACCACACCCCTCGGGGAAAAAAAATGGTACTTTTCTTTTTTTTGAAACACATCTAGGAGCAACATACAATAGGCTCACAACGCACCAATAACAATGCGCAGATGATAAGCATAAGTTTTATGACCTTAGAGAAGGTACTTCTCTAAGTATTAATATTTCCAGAGAGGTGTCACCAACGCATACTACAATATTAGCAATGACCCAATTTCCACATTAGTTTATACATAAATTTCATCTAAGATATCTTAACATAATGATCATCAAAGACGAAAAACATTGAAAGATCAGCGGTGAATAAATATCAATGAACCGCTAAGTAGTGTTACAATCAATATATGATATATTACATATGTGTACACATTTCAACATAGAAACAACTGTATCAAAGTTGTATAACAGTTATGAATCATGTGGGCATCTAGACAAAATATCTGCCATCACATTTTCTGACCCACGGATAGCTCGCACCGAAAAATGAAATGGCTGTAGAACAATCGCGTATCGCGTTGAAATCTTTGCTGTTTAAGGATTGACCAAACCATAGCCAATAATTCACGGTCTAGGACCGAGTAATTCTTCTCTGCGGCATTTAATTTCCGAGAAATATACATCACAGGATGCAGAGTTCCAGAGTACTCTTGCATTAGTGCAGCTCCAATCCCGGTGGATGAAGCGTCACTACGAAGAATAAATGTCTTATCCTTAGAAGGCAATACTAGGATAGGTGAAGTAGAAAACATAGTTTTAACCTTATCCAAAGAGGATTGACATTCTTGAGTCCAATGGACTACATTAGGAGACCCTTTCTTTAGCAAGGAAGAAAGAGGTGACATAATGGAGGACAGATTCGGGATGAATCGTCCATAAAATTGTATTAGACCTAAGAGACTTCGTACTTGCTTTTTAGTCTTAGGAATAGAAATGTTAAGTATCTTACTTGTATTATGGTCTTCTGTTTTTAGGAACCCATGACCAACACGGTGTCCTAAGAAAGATATTTCGCTAAAACCAATACATGCTTTCGATGGTTTCGCTGTCAGGTTATGCTCGCGTAAGATAGACAATAGTTCATTTATACCATTATAGTGATCGTTCCAAGTATCACTGAAAAGACAGATGTCATCAAGATACGCAATGACATCTGAGCGATGAGATAGGATTCGACGCATCATGCGTACAAATGTTGCAGGGGCGTTCATAAGACCGAAAGGCGTGAAATTCCATTGGAATAGACCCCTAAGCGTCGAAAAAGCAGTAAACGGTTTGGCGTGTTCGGATAGTGGAACTTGCCAATATCCCTTAGACAAATCGAGTTTAGTAAAGAAGTGAGAATTCGATAGTCTCGTAAGTAGCTCTTCTAGTAAAGGCATAGGTTCAGCATCGAATTTAGTCACTTGATTCAATTTGCGATAATCCACGCAAAGACGTATGTTATTGTCTTTTTTTTCGTACTATAACCATCGGCGAAGAATATGCTGATGTGGATGGTTCAATAATTTTTAACTCTATCATCTCATCTAACTCTTTCTCTACCTGTGCTTGAAAATGTATCGGGATAGGATACGGTCTGACTCTTATAGGACTATGGTCAGTAAGAATAATGTCATGTTGAATGACATCAGTTTGACCAGGAATGTCAGTAAGGACATCCTGAAATTGTTCTAACATAGTAGAAACTTGTTTCTGCTCTCCTGGAGATAATTCTGGAGAAATTGCAACATCTTTCCATGATTCATTAGAGTGAAGAGGAATCATTGGAAAAGGTAAATTTACATCCGAGAAACTCGTTTCCTCATCCTGTATTACTGACAGAGATGAGTACTGTCCATGTTGGACTGGAAAATCGTCCGTTGCCTGGAAAACAGGTTGTAAATAATCAGGACGTTCATGGAATTCCGTGAGCATGTTGATGTGGAAGGTTTTACGCTTCCCGTCAATATCGACGATATAGTCAACATCGGAAACTTTTGATATTATATCGTACGGACCTTTCCAAGAAATGAGAAGTCTATTTTCCCTACAAGGTAGCAAGACAAATGCTTTGTCACCTGGACAAAGTTGTCGCAAACATCTCTTTTTATTGGCAAATTCCCTTGCCTTCTGTTTCGCAAATTCAGAAGAAGCAGTTGCCAATTTGCATGCTTCAATAATCTTGTGTCTAAGTGCGATGACATATTCATAAGAGGATTTTGTGTCATCGACAATATTATCAGCAGTTATAAGATCATGAAGTAAGGACATAGGACCTCGCGGTTTCGCGCCAAAGACAAGTTCAAAGGGAGAAAATTCTGTATGTTCGTTGGCGACCTCTCTATATGCAAAGAGAGCCGCGGGTAAAACCCTATCCCAATCCTGAGGATGATCTTCCGTTATCTTACCTAGTAGGTTTTTTCAGAGTTCTATTCAAACGTTCCACCATCCCATTGGACATAGGATGATAAATACTACTCAGCGATCTCTCTATCTTCAGAGTCGGCATTACTTGAGACATGGTATCCGATATGAGTTGGGTACCATGGTCGGATAATATTTCTGCTGGAAACCCCAGACGAGAAAATATTAACCAAAGAGCATCTGCGACATCAGCAGTAGTTATGCTCTTTAGAGGAACAGCCTCCGGCCAACGTGTGCACATATCAACACACGTCAAAATAAATTGGTGTCCTCTAGCAGACTTTATCTTAAATGGACCAATGATGTCTATCGCCATTTTTTGAAATGGCCGAATGGGAATGTCTGCAGCCTGAATAGGTGCATCATGGCGTGGACCTCTGGATTTAATCTCTTGACATACTTTACAAGATCGACAATAGATTCGTATATCCTTATTCACAGCAGGCCAAAAGAAAGATTGAAGAACTCTAGCTTTAGTACGGGAAAAACCCATATGTCCAGCACACTGCGAATCATGAGCGTGCTGTAAGATTTTAACTCTCATATTTTTAGGCACAAGGATTTGAGAATGAATGGACTTAGCGGAGTCTTGTACCATACGTACAAGTACGCCATTCTTCATCGTAATCCAAGATTTACGATTTGTATCCTTATTCGGATCACCTTTTGTTGCCAGAGTAAAGAATTTCTTTAGAGTAGGATCATCTTCCTGC
This sequence comes from Oreohelix idahoensis, assembly GCA_024509875.1. Taxonomy (NCBI): domain Eukaryota; kingdom Metazoa; phylum Mollusca; class Gastropoda; order Stylommatophora; family Oreohelicidae; genus Oreohelix; species Oreohelix idahoensis. The sequence goes on along the minus strand of JAMPIV010000736.1, from coordinate 103,199 downwards.
TGTTTGATAAAGGAATCGTGGGAAATCTCCAAGGGATCATCTTGGATCTGCGCATCATTATCTTCAGAATGTGAAGATTGTGGCATATTAAGAGCTTGAGCCCTAGTGATTACTGCATTAGCAGATTGCATATTAACATTTTCCCAATTAGAAATTTGCTGTGGAGAGCATTCTTTCACTCCATGAATGCGACCGATGATAAGATCAGCGATCGGATTCGGCAAGAGACATGCTTGCACCTCTCCTGTAAAGAAAGGCGTAGCAATATTGATAATGGCAATGGAGTACTTCTCCAATGTGCCACCAAATGTTACACATTTGACTATATTGCCTGTAGCTCGAGAAGGATTTACGAGTGATTGCCTCACTCCAATGGTAGTGCACCCCGAATCGAAAAGAATTGATACCGGAGTACCATCTATTAGGTCCCTATTAAAGACAAGAGCACCCCTTCCATTACGCGCAATTGACGCATGGAGAGCGGGAAGCGGGTGACCGCAGCTTAAAGTAGAAACTGTGGTTGGATCGAATAATGTTTTGCATTGCGAACACTCAGATGCTCTAGCAAAATCGAAAGCGGAATTTGCTACACTGTTGGAGTCTTTTTTATCATTATTCTGATTATCCGTGTCGTGGAACTCCTGTTGTGCAGAGTTAGCCTGGTAATACGATTTACCATGTCTTTTGTGTTGTGATCTACCTCGGTTATAATTGTCTCTATAATTATCATTTCCTCTGTTATAACCCCTATTTGGGTTTGAATCATAATATTCATGATCATAATCATCATGCTCGTTATATTGAGTATCCCTGTAATATTGTTTCTTTTGTCTCCATGAAGCACTTGGGTAGTTCCTATAGCTACTCCCTTTCCGAGAATTTCTAACATTATGGGTACCCCTCGCGTGTCGAGGACTATCAGCCCGATTCCAGTTCTTCAAAGAAGAACCCTGATTTGAGCGGTTATCTTGGTTTTGATACTTATTCCAATTAACCTTTTTATCAAATTTATTTTTAGCTCCTTGGAATTTGTGTGAGTAATTCTGATTATATTCTGTTGCCGAAGCAACTGGCATACTCTCTTTAATGTTAGAGTTACTAAGAATCATGTCAGGGTGTGCCGTGGCATACTGGTCACAATATTCTTCCATTTGCTTTATTGTACTAGGTTTACGCTCATGTAAGAACTCTAGGAATGATTTATTTACAGAAGACATGACCTTGTCTCTTAGCAATAAATCCGTAAGACCATCAAATGTTTTCTCTGTTTTGGATAATTCAATCCATCGTGAAAGTGTAATTCGTGCTTTTGAGATGAATTCTGAGAATTCTACACCTACCTCAGGTCTCATTGTTTTAAACAAAAGACGGTAACCTTCCTCAGACAGCTGATATCTCTTTATCAAAGCTGCCCTAACAGCATCATAATTATCTTTGTCGGCCTCTTCAACAAAATATAACTTACTTAGGGACTCCCCTTTTAGATTTTCAGACAACTGATTCACATACTGTGATTTGTCAACATTATGAGATCGACAAGCCCGTTCAAATCTAGAAAGCCAAAATGTTATGTCATCACTGGTAGGGTTAAACGCTGGTACCTTGACCTTGTACACAAAGGGTTTACCATTACCACCAGATGCCTGATTAACATTACTCATACATGTCAATTTTAATTTCTCTAATTCAAACTCATGTTCTCTTATTGCTTTTCTCTCTTCAGCTTCTCTATCTAATTTTTTTTGTTCTGCAGCAGCAGCAGCTTCTAATTTTTTCTGTTCTGCAGCAGCAGCAACTTCTAATTTTTTCTGTTCTGCAGCAACTTCTAATTTTTTTCTGTTCTGCAGCAACTTCTAATTTTTTCTGCTCTGCATCAGCTTCTAATTTCTTCTGTTCTGCCTCAAATCTCCTTTCCTCCACTTGCATCTGCAATTTCTTAAGTTCAGCAGCAGTATCAGCTTCTTTTTCTAATCTTTTTTCTTCAGCTAGAGCTTTCCTTTCTTCTGCAGCAGCTTTTTTTTCTTCTATTTGAAGTTTTCTCTCCTCAGCCGCAGCTTTTTTTTCCTCAGCAGCAGCTTTTCTTTCTTCAACAGCAGCAGCAGTTTTTTTCTCTTCTGCAGCTAATGCTTTGTCATATTGAGCAACAGCCCATTGTTCTAAGTCTTTTCCAGTCTTATCAAGAGATTTTCCTTGTGCAATAAAATAATCTAATGTAGACATATTGTCTTCTTAAATCAGAAACCTGAAAAAGTAAATAAATTACCCTATTTCACTTTAATGGGAGACACGTCTATACCATAGACTTAGTCTTAGTCCAAACTTGTATGGTTTATAATAACCAATGATAACTTGAGTACCTGTGGACAACAATAACTGTATCTCAAATACTGTGGGGACAAGCCTTACAAAGGTCTTGTATATCTCAATGTAATCAAAGATCACTTGGGTACCTGTGGAAAATAATCATAAAGTACTGATCTGTACTATACTATCAGTGTATACCACTATAACTCCTATGTCATATGTCAACTAAAGACATTACAAAGGACAAACAAGAAAAGACAATATGAACACATTTGCAGAGATCAAATTAAATTAAATAGGAGAAATGAAAAAAAATGATCACAGAATCCGTGATGATAACTGCAATAAGATAACAAGACAAATAACGCCACAGTGTATAAACACAAGGGTGTAAAGAAATCAAAAATAGAAAAGATGAGACCTACAATTATACAAACAAATCAAGCAAAACTAAGGAACACAAAATTATTAACAAAAACAACGAAGAAAAGAACACCTCATCACAACTAACAGAAATAGCAGCAAATTGTTGCTAACAAATTTCCAATTAAGAAAATGTGTACCTATAGAATACCAGTACCAGACCAATGTCACTCGGCATACCTTGTACTAGTCACACAGAACATAAACTAATTTAATACATAACAAATAACATGTAAGCATAAATAGTATATAGCATACAATATAATTTATGTCATGAATGGAATGTGTTGCAGGTATAGTGTTGTAAAGCAGGCACAGTTTATTTTAATACTAATAACTTGCCACTTTATTGAGTAATAGATTTAATTCTAAACTATTACACTGTCAATTTTTTCTCTTTTGAGCATATGAAGATCCAACGATGAACTATGCACTTTATGTTCAACAACACTGTGATTCTTCTGTACGTTGAGAAATGTCAACAATACTGCTCCAGATATTTTCTACACTTGATACCACTGTCCTGTGTAATACTGTCTGTACAGCGAAAAACTGTCAACAAGCGCTGACCTAGATACAGCATCCTATCGGTAATACAGGTCAAGCTGACATCGACTGTATAGCTGTCCTACTGGTGTTGATGTGTTCAAACAAATGTTCTTTCAGCTGTAAACTGTGATTCTCAACACAAAACTGCGTAAGCTGGACCCAGGAATCTGGCTCGCCACTGTAAAGTTTTCTTTTCTTCTTTATTTCCCACTCTGTAAAGTGTCAGTCGGTGTGCTCTGTAAGGAAGAGTGGTGTGTTGTTGAGATCAGGCATGCTCCAGTCTACCCAGCTGTAAATGGGTAACTCACCCTAGTCCTGAGTTAGGGAAGGCAAAGGCTCCAGGGGAAGCAGGCCCTAAACTTGGTCACTCCAACCGACGCAGGATGGTGTATGTATGAAGTAGAAGTGTAGAGTGTGATTACCGCGAATGGTGTACTGTTCGTGTGCTGACCAATATAACCACTCATACACTTGTGTCTACAAGGCACCAATGCAGACTGCTGGAATCTTTGTTTACTCAATTTATTCAGACGTACACACTGGGACATACGAGTACATCATGGTATGTTGACATATCAATTTGTAGGTATACATAGCAGATCTGAAGTCATGACACATTCAGAAATAATGGGCAGTACATCAAAAGTTCAATGTCATGATATATTAAGGCCGCATCCCCCTATCTGACTAAACGCGTCAGTGAAGGCAGATCGATAAATAACTAAAGTTACTTGACGTCCATAGTTTGTAGTATATATTATGAAACCACGAAAGAGGGGGTTTCTAGCAAGATTGAGATCTCCCTGTCACTGTCCGATAATAGGATAAATAATCTGTTCTCTTGGCAGTGATCAAAAACATATGATGACCGAAATCTAACATGGCCGCCTCCCTGAGTTGTCGTTCACTCATTCATAGGAAGGAGAATATAAGCCAGAGTTAATTTATAATGGGTATATAAATGATTTCATAAATGTTCCCATACAGCTCTACGGTGATCAGGTTAATTCACGTAGCCATAACCGCTGTAGGAAAGTCTGTCATCTTTGTCGATACAAAACACGACCCTAGCGATACGAAGCACAATGTTCCATCTAGGTCGAATCGACATGAGATCATCAATATAGGGTCTGGCAATACATGGAGTCCGAATTATACATTGTACCGTACCTTAGGAGAGTCTCTAACATAAACTATAGTAGAGATACCATCTCCTTTAGAAGAAAACCACTTCATGAATTATATTTCCTTAACAATCTACCAGCCCTTTGAAAAGTGCGTACACGCCATTATCACGGTACATCGGAACTCATCACGACTTGTCAAGACAACTCATACTTCCGCTAGACCGGAATAATAAGAATCTAGTCCCGCCTACCCATCCAAAATATACAATATAGGACTGATTCTACTTGTACTAATAATATGTAATACATATGAATTCAGGCCATAAACATAATAAGCAAATTAATATATTTTCTGGCCCTAAAAAATAAGTACAAACGTAAGAGCAATCCATGCGCCGGATCAATATCAAGAACGATTACTCCTATAATCAAAAGTGTGAATCAAACATGGATTCTCTCGCTTTTACCATAGACAGCATTTTCATACACAAATGAATGAATGTCTATATTTTTTCCATATTAAATAGCCATATCGATTTTTGTAATATGTGCGTCAAAATATGCACGCAACAGTTACAAGTTACGTTGTTCAGGCTGGTTCATATGTTTTATGCTGCCTGGTGAGATAACCAGGCATATACTTACTTACTTACATAGTCGTTCCCCTTCTACCGTGAGGTGTAGAGGTTTGGAAGAGTGATCGCCAGACTATCCTATCGGCTGTCTTCCTCCTGGCTTGGTTACATTCTAGTCCTCGGTCCTTCACAGATTGTCTAATCTTGTCCTCCCAGCGGACTCTGGGTCGTCCTGGGGGGTCTGGATCCCTGGCTCTTTGTTTCCCATGCTTGTCGTGGTAGCCGATCTTCTCCCATTCTGCAGACATGACCAAACCATCTTAGTTGGGACTGTTCTACTTGGGTCTGCAGGGGGTGGCATTTTAGGCTTTGACGTATCGTCTGGTTGCGGACCATGTCTCTACTTGTTACTTCAACCACCTTCCTCAGATACCTCATTTCTGAGGTTTGGATCTGGCTTTTGTGGGTTGAAGTCATTGCCCATGACTCGCATCCATATGTCAAGACTGGGACATAGGTGGAGCGGTATACAGCCGTCTTCGTTTTCTTACCAACCTCTCTCTTGCTGAGGAATCCTCGATTTATGGCCTGAAAAAGTCTCCCATCCGCTGCTTTTCGAGTGGCCAACTCTTCTTTGATGCCTCCCTTTCGGTCTATAATAGCTAAGAGATATTTAAAGTGGTCGACCTGCTCCAGGACCTGTTCTCCCAGCTTAATCTGATGTCTTCTTTCTTCTCGTGATATCACCATGGATTTTGTTTTAGAGCTACTTATGACCATCCTTCTCTTCTCCAGCTCTTCCTTCCAGACTTGCAGGTTGGATTGGAGATGTGCCTCTGATTTAGCAATCAGCGCAACATCATCAGCAAATGCCAGCTCTGAAATACATACCTGTCTCATCTTCCAGTACCCCACTGAATACTTTATTGTTCTCTCCTTACATGACTTGATAACATCGTCCATAAGGAGTATGAAAAGATAAGGTGACAGAATATCACCTTGTCTTACACCAGTGGTGGTCCTGAACTCTTCTGACTTATGGTTTGCTGTCCTCACATAGTTCCTGCATAAACTCTGTATAGCATGAATCAGAGGTGCTGGAATGTTCTTCCTTGCCAAACAGTCCCAAAGTTTGCTCCAGGGGACCCTGTCAAACGCCATTTCCAGATCTATGAAACAAAGATGGATCTCACTCTTATACCCAAGGGCCTTTTCACTCAGCTGTCTGAGTGTGAAGAATAGGTCTTGAGTACTTCGGTTTGCTCGGAATCCGCATTAGACCTCATCTAATTGTGGCTCAGCTAGGCGTCGGAGTCTCTGCTCTATGATTCTAGAGTAGATTTTACCAGGGACACTGAGAAGGGATATGCCTCTATGGTTTCCACATTGTCGATTGTCACTCTTTTTGAAAATTGGTGTTATGATGGCAATCTCCCAATCCTTTGGTATGGTCTTGTTGCACCATGCTGCCTGTAGGACCCTTAAGAGTAATAGGTCGCCTGATGCTCCCATGTACTTAACCATTTCTGGTGTTATACCATCATGCCCTGCTGCTTTGCCCACGGCATATAATAAGTAGTATTATCGTAGACATCTGTCATGGGTTGTCTCCCCTTAGATCTGCAGTATTGGTCCAACAGTGTCCAAAACTCAAGAGTAACTAATGTGGGTCTTCAAAGGTGTCTAGCTTCGCAGAAGATTACTCTTGGCAATGTTGAAGATAGAAGGAAAAATATGCTTCTACCTCAAGAGAGTTTTCACAAGATATTCATAAAAGCGAGAAAAATGCTGCATGAGGCTGAGCAAATATTAACTCTAGTATCTGCCGTAAACATATGTGAAGGATAGGGTTTTCTTCTAATTCGTTAGCTCGTACAAATCTCCAGCTGAGTTAATTCAGCGAAATTCCTCTTATTACTTGTATTATGGAATAGCTCTGTTTAAGTATATTAAATAATTGTCTGAGACATACGGATGTAGCACATTCAAAATGATTAAAAATCAACAATAGATTTGTCTTTATACAAGTAACAAATTTAATAATCAATTATAGTTAACAGTTTAAAAAATGAATAATTCTTTTACAAACAATAATCACCATCGAGTGATGTTATGGAGTATTGCGTAAGAGTTCACTCGGCAGCTTTTAATGTTTCTACTTAGCTGCCAATGAGGAGAGCTGATGTTTGGGTATTTGCAGATAGATGACTGGATCACACTCGTCACTGGTCATGTTTGAAAGTTTAGCACGTTCAAAGAAGTGTCAGGGAGTCTGATGATGGTGTCTAGCGTCGACTTCAGGCCCCTTAAACTCTACCTTGTTCCAGAGATAGTACCTTCACTTGGTACCACCGACTGGTGTCACAAAAGAAGAAAAACAAATACCCTTTGAGTATTGAGTTTTCCGACATATACTTATGTGTCCATTCTCCCCATTACACAATCCCATCTATCTCAGAACTTTACTCTCGATGAGAAGTAATCTTAATCCCATTGAGCGAAAACTATCTTGACATTTACATTGAATAGATTTATGTTTAACTTTACATTGGTTGAAAATGTTAATAATATAGTAAGTATGTACATCAATTCTTTCATCATTCACTTCCTGCTCCATATGGAACTTGCGACTACCTCTGCTTTAAGTTCTCTATAAGAAACTCGCATAAAGCAGTCACTAGCCCTTGCAGTGGTGGTTTATGAAATCATCATTCTATATGCTGAGGTTGCCTGCCTCAAATGATTTTGACATCCACTTAGCACTTTTCACATATTAATATTCACATGTCAATTTATACATATTATTTCACGTGTTAATAATGCAAAACATAGAATTATAGATACACCTTACCCCAAATTTACTTTGGCATCACATACTTTTGGCTTAGAGATAGAGTTAAGGCAATTTGGTGAAGATGCTCTTACATGTATTCTGGGGCTGTTACTCTATAAATAAATTCCCACTTTGACTCCGTGTTTCAGATTCCGCAGATTCCGGTTTTCCTTGCTGATAATAGTAGAGTTTTTCTGGCCTTTTAAGTTCTCAAGAGGCTCAAACAAGTCCGTTCCGATAAATGAATTCTGATTTTATTCTTAACTCTAGCAGGTCTGGTTGTTTTCTCGACGAGTTGAATGTTCACGTTGCTATAAACGGCAACAGTGTCAAGTTATATTCCCCTTTTCGTTCGTGACACGTGTTGTTTACCATTAGACCAAGCTCCAATGAGAAATGTTGTTATGTTTACATCTCTAATGTCAGCTAATAGTTACAATCATGCGTGGTTTGCTGGCGTCTATTAAAACAATTTCTTCAAAGAAAAATTATGCATGTTATTTAAAAGGTCATTTTCCGTATAAGGAGTTGTTATATCCGTTGATTCGCGGTAATGATTCCACTACAACTCCCTATATTATCCCAAATAATGTCCTTGTAACCCTTCTGTCCGGAAGCTATTACAAAATTCCGTCTTTCAGGTGCATGTCTGTAATATGTCCGCAGACGGGTAATTTATCTCCCCGTTCTTGTGCAAACACCGACCCTCGTGAAACCAGATGGGCTGTGACTCTTCACGACAGTAATTAGTGAATCACAATAGCCATATCAGCGCTAAACAGTCTTGCTGGGTGTACGTCGTGCTAATTCGGCGCTGCCAAGGTTTGGAACACGATAATTTTACCAACATGACTGTCGGTCAATATTGCATCACCTGTCTACTCTCCCAGCAGGGATGGTCAGATAAACAGACAAGACGAATTATTAAGGAGAAGAACTGCAAACAATAACTCTAAAATAACAATACTGTTGGAGAGGAAAAGAAAGCAAACCCAATTATGTGACACTCATCTAATGAACTTTTTTTTAAAAGTAGTTAAGAACGACTTTAACTCAATCCTTTCTCGCTTGAGTCAAGGTGTTGTAAGACACTGTTGTTGTTCCAGTTCCAAGTAACCACAAAAGCACTGGAATGTCATGAGTACAGAAAAGTGAAAACGAAGCCACTTAAAATAGGGCGGCGTTAATTTTCGTATAGTAGAGGGAATTAGTCCCTATCCTGCCATTCTATTCTAGAAAACCAAGTATGTATATAAGTATATAGTCTTGCAAATTTTCGTGCAAAATAAATTTATGGGAGGCAAACGGAAGGTGTACCTAACAGACTTATGTCACATTTTGTACCAGTCAGTTGTTGATCTTCTCTTGCCGAGTTGGTTCTTCCATTATCAGTCCCTTCAGTGCCACATCTCTTAACTAAAGATGCTTTATGACCGTCTCCTATGCTTCCCTTTTCTTCTAGGTTCATTATTATTACATTTTTTGCGCTCCTTACAGAGCAAGCATTTATGTTCGCCTGCAGCGGCGGTTCTATGTATTAACTGCTCTTAGATATTTAGGGGTCAGAGTGGCTAAGCTGTAAGCCGTCCGCCTCTAAGTCTAAAGGTACCGAACTCGCTCCAAGTACACGGAATATAACTAACGAAACTTTTCAAACCCTAGTTCCCAATGATGTTATCATACTTCCCCTGATCTCCTGGGTAGTGAGATCAGATGTCTAGCCTTCTCGGATAAGTTCGAAAAAAATAAGAGGTCCCGTGCGCAAGTTGCGCACGTTAAAAATCCTTCGGTAGTTGGAAACCGTAAAAAGTAGGCCATACGGCCGCTGCTCTGCCAACATTGAAGAATTAAAAGACCACCCACTACAGAAATATTTATAGAATGTGTGATTCCTGTATACACACACTGGCATGCTCGCCGGTGCTACGACATTCGTCACTGTGCTGAGATCATCCGTGTGATCCATGATAGAGCATTTGTGGTGTGATCTGTGGGCAATGAAGATGGTTCATAAAATACAAACTAAACTAGATATTTCCCATCAACATTTCTATAATTCTCACTGATCTCGTTATCAATCATCTCGTCAAATGTGCTTGCAGCATTGTGTGTGTCTCGCTGAATAAAGCCACACTTCTAACGTACATTTCCCATTTTAAAATTAGGTCCTATTTTGTTAATACTTCTAAGTAATCTTATATTCGTATGAGTTATAAAGTTAGTGGTCCGATTGTCTTTTAAACTCCTGGTTCATGGAACAATTTTAAATTATTGGTTCATGGAAAAAGATTATTATAATTGTAAAATCAATATATGTGGTGCTCTACAATTAAAGATTACATCGTTTCTTACAATGTTTCTAAGTCGCACTTCTTCACAATTTTCATTAAAAATATAATTTTATAGTGAAAGGAACTTGAAAAGATATGTGGGAGTGTTGCTTCTGCCTCTCAGACACTGCTAAGTAATACAACTAATATCTCTGTAGAGGTGGCAATGGAATATCAATAGCGACTGCATTTCTCTTGCTTTCTCTATTTCTGTATTGCCCAGTTACTATTAAAGAAATTAATGAATAGAACGAACGAACTTTATTTTCAAAGGGTTAAAAATTGGGCACGCAGGCCCGTCTTACATTCTGCCCTTCTTCTCTCTGTCATCTTACATGCCGTATCCTTTCTATCGCACATGTATTTTGAGCATTATTTAAGCATACAACATTATCAAGGTAAAATAATAACATACATTTTTAACATCCAGTCATAATCAAATTTAAGTATGTTTAAAAAAAGAATTAAAAAAAACAACATACAAACAAACAAAATCTAAACCATTCATACAGGAAATTAGACATAATTTGAAACGTAATCAGATTATGGTGGCATATAATAAGAACTCGTGACATATTTGTAGCGAGATTTGGTACCACTTGCTTTGTTTGTGAAAAAATGTGTAACGCGACACACACACACGCACACAGCGCAGGGATAACGCAATGAATCTAGCTTTGAAGTTTGAAGGTGGCGGAAAAATTGGCGTTACGTCTAGCCGAACAGCATTGAAGAACGAAAAAGTAGCGAATATATGAAACATGGCCGATCTTAAAAGTTTGCATTAGCTGGAAGAAAATTTAAAGCTACAAGAGCAAGCCTGGTTGAAAGTTATTACAACTACATTAATTCACAAGAGGAGAAAGAATTTGAATAATATCCAAACGGATATTATTCAAATCTAAATAGTTTTAAAAATAATTGATAATTTTAATCGTCATCACATCTACTAAAAGCTAGCTAAATATCTTTAAAAATGTATTATAAATACATGCCCAAACGGATTTCGATGAAACTTGAATAGAATGAAAGCTTCATATGTGGAAAATGAAAGGATACCTAGGAAGGAAGGAAAGATATAAGTGTGCATTGAAAAGAAGAGAAAACAAGTACAGAAAAAGCACAGATCGCCTCAAACCAGGAGATAAAACGAAAATCTTATCGGACTTCAGACGGTGCTTTCTCATACGGGAGAGTCACCCAAATATAAAGACACAGCGGCGCGTTTAAAATCACACCCATTTAAACCCTAATAGTAGATATAGTTGTAAGGGCTTTAAGATACTTAGGCACGATAGGAAAGAACGTAGAGGATGGGGTGTCACAGTCTTAGTTATCGAAACAGTAAAAATTATAGACTGGGAAGCATTTGATACAACCAACATAGAAGGTATCCAGGTAACTATAGCAGCAGAACCAAACAATTTAACAATCCTAAACTTATACGCTAAAGATGGCACAATTAAAGATGAAGAAATACTAGCCATAAGCAACAGACTAGGCCCCAAAACAGTCATAGTAGGCGATTTTAACTCCCATCATTATGCTTGGGGTGGACAACATGCAGACAATGCAGGAGAGCGCCTACTTGACTTCATAGAAAATAACGACCTGCGAATACTAAATGATGGAACTGCAACTAGAATTAATCCACAAGCTAACAGGGCAGACTCAGCAATAGACATAAGTATAGCAACTAACAACCTAGCGAATGTATATTAGGAAGTGTTACAAGACACAAACTCAGATCATCTGCCCATTGTAATAACCATGCATGAAAAAGTCATTCCAAACCCAGAACCAGAAAAACCGACTTTCAACTATAAAAAAGGAAACTGGGAAGCCTTCCAATCAGACCTGGAGGTGATGGAATATAAAGACATGGAAACAGATGATACTGACTAGTGGGCAGAAACACTGACCAATGAAATTCTGAAAATAGCAATAAAATATATTTAAAATAAAAATATGCCACAGCACCTACAACCAATAAATAACAACAATAACATTAATAAGAAAAGAAAAACTCAGTGGAATAAAGAACCAGTTGCCTGGTGGAATAAAAGCTGAGCAGAAATTCATGATAGAAGAAAAAGGGCCTTACAAAAATATATAAATAACAGAACAGAAGAAAACTATGAGGAGTATAAACATATTAGGAATGAATCTAACAGAATAATATTTAAAGCCAAAGAAACTAACTGGAAGGAGTTTTGTCAGTCACTTTAACCTAGCACCCAAATTAAAGAAGTATGGAAAAAGCTTAATTCTTTTGAAAACTGTATGCTAAGTCTTTCTCTTCTCTCATTTCTTCCTGTCCAAGACTACTTTTCGTACTGACTTTATAGAAATACTCAGCAAGGGCATTAGCTTTTTCTTTATCTGTTTCTGCTCTCTTTGGTAGTTTGATTGTTGGCATTATTTTTCTCTTATTGTTCCCTTTGATTGCCTTAATACCAGACTAGATAGATGAAACAAACTATTTAGATGCTGATGTAACAGAGGAAGAAGTAACTAGTGCAATAAATGAGAAATCTAATACTGCCTCAGGGCATGATATACTTAGTTATGAAATACTTAAGAAAGTACCCAAAAAAACTATAAACAAAATAACTTCCCTATATAACAAAATCTGGAGCTTAGGAAAGATACCAAAAGCGTGGAAAGTAGCTATGATAGTACCCATCTGTTACGCACATTGAAACCAGTGTTGAGGTTTATTTTCCTGTCCATATAAGGCGCGATTTCGTTCATATCTTGGTCTGGTATGTCTCCAACATCGTCCCGTGTGAGGGTTACTCAGGTGTTTGCGTTCTGCGCATGTCTGAACTTTAAGTGAGTTGGAGAAATCTTCCGGTCAGGGATTCGACAAAATATTTTGAGCAGAGAGGACGCATCCTTGCGTCTGTGATCTTTTGATAGGGAATTGGTAGTCCTCCTGTGAGTTAGTTTAGCCAACGAGGTCTTTCCCTATATGATTCGAAAACGCCTGGAGGCGTATGTGTTGTGGTGTGATTTCGAAGCAAGGTAATACCCTCCTTATGTTCAAATCTGTAATCTATTTTGATGTTTGACATTGGTCGTTCTCTGCTCAGTTACCAGTTACAGGAAGGAGAGGTTCTTCTACTAGAGATTACACCCCAGGTATCTTCATACCTGAGATTTAGATGTATACGGGTCATGCTAGGCCCAGAGAACAGTTTCTATGCTCTTTGAACTTCGCAATGCTAGTGACGGTATCTACAGCGAGGTTAGACTTAGAAAATCTACAAAGGTCAATCTGACCTGTACTCTTGAAACGCCATTCCCGTGTACTTAAGTGGTGAACCCATTTACATATCTGATCGGATACCAATCAGAGAAGAGTTTGTTAGATTTATGTACATTATGATATGAAGCTGACGCTGTTGTAAGCTGGAATATATATATATATATATATATATATATATATATATATATATATATATATATATATATATATATATATATATATATATATATATATATCAGCTCATAGGATTTGCAAGATCAATTGATGAACTTTATGTATGCACATTACCCTGTACTACAGTGACTATGTCTTTTGTAAAAATGGATGTACAGTACCTGTTTTGTGGCGTCAGAAAATAAACGATGGAAAACGTCAATAGCAGTTTACACCCTTCTATGACTTTTCATGTCATACCACATGTGTTGTGAACCTGTGAAACCACATCACCTACACTCGCAGCCAGCACCCATAAACCAGACAAGACACCACACACTCCAGCCTATAACCTACCTGGTGTCTATAGGGGTGGGACATTATATGGCTACACACTAGCAACGACTGTGGACTGATACCTGCAACATTGGTGACTTACCGTTCATAGTGGCCAGTAGTCAGCCATAAACCACCCTTATCTAAAACCCAATAAGGAAGCCCATGATGTAAGTTCATATAGGCTTATCTCTTTAACATCACAACTAGGTAAAATACTGAAAACTGTTGTAAACAAAAGAGTTTAATTCTACCTAGAAAAAAACCAGTTATATAGCCCAAACCAGTCAGGGTTTAGAGCAGACAGGAGTACAGTAGACCAGCTTGTAAGATTAGAACATGGTGAAAGCTAGGGTTCAAGAGGAAAGAAAAAACAGTGGCAGTCTTTCTAGATGTAGCCAGGGCATATGATGAATGCTGGCGAGATGGAGCTCTTTACAAAATGAAAAAGATTGGCATTACTGGGAAAACCTATAGGTATCAAGAAAACTTTTTACAGCACAGGTATTTTGCTGTACAGGTGAATAATGATAGGTCAGAAATATATGAAAAATAGCTGAGATTCCTCAAGGATCAGTGATTTCTCCTTCAATTTTCAATATAGCTGTAAATGATTTAGCAGATGAATTTAATGACATAAAGAATGCAATATCACAATTTGCAGATGACTGTGTCATTTGGCGATCTGGAAAAAACTTGGACCATGTTTACCAAAAACGTCAAAAACCAATAGACAAAGTTTCAGAGTGTGATGAAAAGTTGGGGCTTCTAAATTAATGTAAACAAAACAGTAGGTATGATATTCAGCAAAGGAAATTTAAAGAAAAATAACAAAATCAATATAACCATTAAAGGTCAGAAAATATGTACATCCTCAACAACAAGATTTCTGGGCATAACTTTAGATAAACAACTAAATTATAATAAACATAAAGACAATTTAGTAGAAAGCTGTAATGGACCCCTAAATATACTAAGGATAGTAAAAGGTAATGGATAGGGGGGCCCAGCAATAAAATAATGCTTATGTTCTACACGTCTGTCATCAGGGGGAAACTGGATTATGCCAGCATAGTCTATGATTCAGCTGCAGCTTCTAACAAAGCAAAACTGGACAGGATTCAAAATGCAGCCATGAGAACCATTACAGGTGCATTTATATGAACATCAGTAGAAGCGCTAGAAGTAGCTCTTGGCATACCACCCCTTGATCTAAGACGGAAAGAACTAAGATTAAATTATTGGAGTAAAGTAGCACAAGAAGTGGCCCACCCAGCACATAAATCATTTGCCAAAAACTAAACAAGTGTATGGGACGTCCCCTGAAACTAAGATAGATATCCAACAGGGTGGAGAACCATAGAAGATCTAACGCAGCTCAAAGAACTATCAGACACAATTAAAAGTAGTAATAAATATAGAAGCAAAATACCACCCTGGGAACTAAAAACACCAATCATAGACTACTAGCTTACTGAAAAGATCAAGAAAAACATAGAAGATAAAAAAAGCCAAAATGATAAGTAGAAAGCTCATAGATCAACTAACTAAACAAAGTCTGGTCGTCTACACTGATGGATCCAAGGGTGATAGGGGGCAATTAGATGCCGGAGTCGTAATACCACAGTGCGGAATAAAAAAGAGCTACAGTGTAACTGAAGGGACATCGATTTTTACCGCAGAGATGGTAGCAATTCTTAAAAGTCTAGAAATAATCGAAGATAACCCACCAGAAACTGTTACGATATTTACAGACTCACTATTATACCTACAAGCACTAGAACACACAGGTAAATGTAGCCGGCCAGACATAAAGGAAGAAATTCTAGCAATTAATACATCATTAGGGAACAGAGGATGTAATGTGAGGCTAGTGTGGGTTCCAGCACACATAGGTATTGCTGGTAACGAGTTGGCAGATCAGAACGCCAAGAATGTAAGAACAAGTAAAAACAATATAAGAGCAGGACTGGGAAGATCGGAGATCAAGAGCCAAGTGAAGAAAACTATAAACGAGGAATGGAAGACAACGTGGAAGAACAGTAGAAAAGGCAGACATGCGTTCACACTGCTGAAAGAACCAACGAGGACGTGCCAGGTCAGAGAAGAATTAAAGATACCATCAAACAAAAAATTGTAGCATCTCCGCCTCGGTGCAGCATACTTTATGATAGAAGAACCACGCTGCCAAGAATGACAGGAAGAGAATGACATAGACCACTACCTGATTCACTGTAAAAAGTATGAACAACAAAGGCTTGAATTAAAAACTTACTATAGAAATCACAATATAGACTTGATAGGTGATGCCAAATCAATACTTAAAAGATATATACATAAAACAAAGGAAAACATATAAGGTTAGTTAAAAATAAAATAAAAAACACAAAAAAAAACTTACTAACTACTCATAGGACAAGGAAAGACAACAAGATATTAAATAAAAAAATAAAAAAAACTCAAAAAGAACAAATAACAATTCAAAGTAAAACCAAGTGTAAAGGACAATAGTTATCAAGAAACAATACAAAAGAGAAAATAAAATGGACAAAAACTAATATAAATAAAAATCAGCAACTGCTAAAGATTATAGCTATTTAAATTGAATACGAATTTAAAAAATAAAATGACACTAAATACCCCAATTATAACCAATTTTCAGGTTGGACGGGGTAGACCAAGATGGAACGATAAGAGGCAATAACGGGCAGCTGTTAAGTGCCCGCTCTCCACCCATCACCTCATCAAAACAACAACAACATTTAAAATCACACACACCAAATCCATAAGCCAGAGTTGAGAAACTGGAAGACAGTATCTGCAAGAAAAGTTCTTTTTTCACGCTGCATGCAGGGCAGATAAGCTTAAACAAATACAGCCTCACCGTGCGCTTATTAATCCTAAGAGGGTATGTAAGTTTATTAAAGATATATGAATGACTAATATCATTTTATTTCAGATGTTGTTTACGATTTGATTGTATTAGACATAATAAAAAGAGAATGACGCTAACCAGAGATAACCTCCACCGGCATTGTCAGGAAGCATAACCATTAATTGGTTAGCCATATATATCATGGCTAAGTTCTTGCTTGGAAGCTTACGACATACCAGCAAGTACATAAGTGACTTGGCATCCGTAAGTGGAAGGCAAAGGTTATATCTCACCCATGTATCATAACATGTGATTTATTCGTGTATTTTGTTATTTCTGCAGAGTGGACATTATCTTATCATGCTATCTCTGTGACATAATACCATGAATCATTCATTTATATACAAACACTGAAGACATGGTCGCCTCATGAACAGACAGCAGTTGTTGGTGAGATTGTTGGAACACCATGGCCACCTATTACCTTTTGTTCCAGGTTTATATGATCGTTCCTGATCGAGCTCATGATCGAGTTCGTGATCAAGTTTAAACTAAACACTTGAGGACCGTTGATCCTGCTAACTGAAGCCTAGAGGTCAATCAAACTTCAACACCTTAGTTCCCCGTAGTTATAGGGCGGGCTGAAGGACAGTCTATTGATTCAAGTGTGTCTCAGGAACCTCGAACAAATACTAGATGAGTTCATGTGTATCCATCCAACAAACACTGTGAGCGGTTTCAATAGTGCCTGTCCATGATGATAAAAGCTAGAGACTAGATAGCAAGAGATATCAAACTACTGTGACAGACTTTAGAATTTCATTGGAAGATACATCCAAGAATTTTTTCTATTATTTATTTTAATTTGTAACTATAAATAATCATACATTTTACCAACTTCCAAGACCCATTTCTCATTACAAGAATATATAGATGTACATAATAAATTATGAAATTGTACTCATTTGACTTGGTAAATTTTTAACTGTTTAACTTTGAGTTACTTTTTCTAATTTAATTATATTATCACATAGGGTTACTATAGCAAAAGTGTCATAGTATACTTCTGAAGCCTAAATCTATTGTCCAGCTCAGAGTATTCACAGCCGTAACTTAATTGTGAAACTAGTGCATCTCTCTGGCACTGGGACTTCATACTTCCTGGAGAGAGATTCTACTTCTTCTCTACCACTATCATCACACTAGAAAAACCTTTCGCTACAATATTGGAAAGCTCCTGCTGAATGACCTGGGACTTCGTGTGTTTTCAGCGCATGCGGGAAATGTTCCCATAGGTGAACAGCTTTGAGTCTCAAGCAGATACTGCCAAAGGGAGTGAATTGTTGACGCCTCCACTATACAAGATCCAGCTTTATGACCTATGCTCCTTAAGGAGGTAACGGGTATTGACTGATAGATGAGA
>JAMPIV010000736.1:0-80000 GCA_024509875.1 Oreohelix idahoensis | reverse complement strand
CGTTCTCTTTTTTTTTTGTTTCATTTAATTTTTTTTTTTTCACTTTTTATTTTATTGATAATAATTCAATTAAGAAGTTAAGTTAACTAATTAATTAGTATAGGATATGATGATCCATCCGTAGTCTTGATCCTGATGAATTCTTTTAGGCAAAAGTGTTCAAATGTCCACGTCGGAAAGAAATGTCATTTATAACTGCATCGAAGAATTAAGAGTCCATAGGATAATAAGTTCGACTTGTCGTCAGATATTATTCCATGATTGTTCAATGATATTCGTATATCGTGTATGGATATTATACGAAGTTCGAATGTAAGTATATATACCTTGATTGTCTTGTCGTTCAATTCTGTGATGCATATAGTGTTTATAAAGTTTGAATTGAAGGCAAGGTTAGTTCCTTTATAGTTGATACTTCGTTCAATCCAATGTAGTTCTGATTGATGTAGTTTAAGAGTGTCAATGTTGATTATTCGTCGTCAATAGGATTACGTGACAACGCATCTGCCACACAATTTTCAGTGCCAGGTATGTGTTCAATGGAGAACTCGAATGGCTGTAGGATGATTGAATATCTGGCAAGTTTTTGGCTTTTGTGGTTGGATCGACGCAAGGATGCGACCGCACGTTGGTCCGTCTGTATGGTAAAGGGGGCACCGAGTAAGACTTTCTCCAGCTTCGTTATTGCCCAGATCACAGACAAAAGTTCCTTGTCGACTGTGGAATACTTTGTTTCAGCCGGCTTCAGCTTTCTTGATATATATAAGGTGGGGTGTAGAATGCCGTCATGGTTCTGGAGCAGGCATGCACCAATGCCGTAGTTACTAGCATCTGTTCGTAAGAAAAATCTTTTGGAAGCATCGGGAAGTCTTAAAATTGGTTCATGTGAGAACAAATTTATAATTTTGTTGAAAGTTTCATTGCATGTACCAGTCCATGTCACCTTCACCGGCATATCTTTTTTTAACAATGAAGACAATACAGCCGTGATGGATGACAAGTTTGGTATGAATCTACTGTAATATTGAACAAGTCCTAACAAACTCCTGACCTGTTTCTTCGTCTGAGGAATTGCTATGTTTAGAATTTTTGAGACTGTACTAGGTAACGTTCGGATATATCCCGATCCAATGATATGTCCCAAAAAGGTTATCTCATTACACGCGATTTGCACCTTTGTAGGTTTAGCAGTTAGATGATAATTCCTTAGAGTGTCAAAAACATATCTAAGTCCCGAAACATGTTCCTCAAACGACGAACTAAACAAGCATATGTCGTCAATATATGTAATAACGTCTGGTCTACCTGATAAAATTTGTCGCATCAGGCGAATGAAGGTAGCTGGCGCATTAACAAGCCCAAAAGGCATCACATTCCACTGGTATAGACCTTGTGGCGTGGAAAATGCGGTGTAGTACTTAGCCTTTTCGGTCAGTGGTATCTGCCAATAACCTTTAGTTAAGTCTATCTTACTAAATATAGTTGCGTTGGATAGACGTGGCAGTAAGTCGTCGATAAGTGGATGTGGTTCGCTGTCAACTATAGTCTTAGCATTTAATTTTCTATAATCAACACATAGTCTAATGTTATTGTCCTTCTTCCGGACAATCACTAATGGAGAAGAGAATGGCGAATTACTAGTCTCAATGATTCCCAGAGACAACATCTGTTCAAGTTCTTTAGTAGTTTTAGCAAGGAAATGTAAAGGAACAGAATAGGGATGTACACGAATAGGTGTATCGTCATTGAGAGTAATGTCATGACTGATAGCCGATGTGCGACCCGGAACGTCGGTCAACACATCTGGATAAGATTGTAATAGATTAGCAATCTGTAGACGCTGTTGCGGTGTAACCGTTGAAGAGATGGTTACATCCCGCCAAGATTCAGTAGGTTGAACTACTGGTACAGGTAACGGTAACTGTACCTCAGGAAAAGAAGATTCTTCTTCCTGGATGACAGATAAGTTAGTATAATGACAAGTGGATACTGTGTTGTCATCTAGTTCATGAAAAATTGACTGTAAGTGTTCAGGACGTGTATGAAATTGCTTGAGCATGTTAATATGAAATATCTTTTTGTGTCCCTTGATATCTAAGACGTAATCGACGTCGGAAATTTTATCAATGACTTTGTAAGGACCATTCCAAGATATCAATAATTTATTGTTATTGTGAGGAAGTAACACATAAGCCTCGTCGCCTGGGAATAATTGGCGTAATCGTCGAGACTTATTTTGTAGAGATCGAGCCTTAGCTTTTGCAGCCTCAGAAGAAGCTGTTGCCAACTGGCAAGACTCAATAATGTTCTTCCGAAGATTAATCACGTACTCGTAAGATGACTGAGTGTCCTGAGTCATCTCGTCGTCAATTAATAAGTCTTTTATTAGTCCCATAGGACCTCTTGGGGGAGCACCAAAAACTAATTCAAAGGGAGAGAAGCCAGTTTGTTCATGCGGTACCTCCCGATAAGCAAATAGAACAGCTGGGAGTGCTCTGTCCCAGTCATGAGGGTGCTTAGCAGTAACCTTATGTAGTAGTTGTTTAAGTGTACGGTTAAGTCTTTCAACCGCACCATTACTCATCGGATGATAAATACTACTTAAATTCCTATCAATGTCCCAAGTTTTCATGACTTCCTTCATGGTGTCAGATATAAACTGTGACCCATGGTCTGATAAAAGTTTTCTAGGAAACCCTATTCTAGAAAAGATGAGATGTAGTGCATCAGCTACATCTGTGGTAGTGGTGGTCTTTAATGGGATAGCTTCCGGCCATCGTGTGCACAAATCAATGCACGTAAGGACGAATCTATGTCCTCTGGCCGATGGTAGCAATGGACCAATAATGTCTATTGCCATCTTGTCAAAAGGTCTCACTGAGATATCGCAAGCCTGAATAGGCGCCGTGTGAAAAGCTCCACGTGCTTTCACTTCTTGGCATGTAGTACAGGAACGTACATACTGCGAAATATCTCTTGACACCCCTGGCCAAAAGAATGAAGACAGTACTCGAGATCGTGTTCGAGTATATCCCATATGTCCAGCACAATGTGAGTCATGTGCATGTTGAAGAATGTACCGTCTAAAAGTATATGGGACCATAACTTGTTGTTTCATTTGTGATTTGTCATGAAAACATCTAATCAATATGCCATTTTTAATAACAAAACAATGTTTGTTATTATTACCTGAGGATAGATTGTCAACTTTATCAACCAACGTAAAAAATTTTTTTAAAGATTTATCCTCTTTTTGTTTGGTTGCAAATGTTTCCCTGTCAATAGGTGAATTGACTACAAATTCCTCTTGGTTGTCTGCATCCATTTTATTATCATCAACTTTCTCCATGAGTTGAGTCTGTGCTCTAGTCGTCACGGCGTTTCCAGTGCATAGGTTATGTTTCTCCCATTCTATAATCTCATCTGGAGTACAATCTTTACTGCCGTGTATACGACCAACCATCAAATCAGCTATAGGCTTTTTTAGCATACATACTTTTACGTTTCCTGTGAAGAAAGGAGTGTTGACATGAATAATAGCTGTGGGGTAAAACTCTATTGTTCCACCAAACGTCATGCAACGAACATATTCCCCCGTTGCACAGCTGGGATGTACCAGCGACTGTCGTACACCAATCGTTGTGGATCCCGAATCCCTCAATACTGAGACGACGGATCCATTAACTAATCCCGTTAAAAATTAGTAGGCCTGTTCCATCGTTGACTGCAAGACCTACCTGTGGTATAATATGTCCGCAGTTAAGCACTGTTTCTTTCGCCTTCTGAAAAATAAGATTGCATTGCTGGCAACTATTTGCCACATTATAATTAATAGCAAAACACAGCAGAAGACTGTGTTGTATTATTGTCAAGTGGAACCTGAGCTATAGGGGTAGTATTATTTGTAACTGCCGCCCCTGTATTATGGTTGTAATGAGATGATCCCCGAGAATGAGATCGATTCCGAGTATAATTGTTAGAATTATCTCGTCGTCCTCTATAGTAACTATTATCTCGATGTCTCGAGCCATGATTATTACCCTTCCAGTTACTATTATCATTGGGAGTATGTGATCGATTATAATGAGTGTTATGTTGACCATTGTGGTAGTTTGTTTGAGGTGAATAATTTCTATCTCGTGATCTACCTCTGTTGAACTCATTTTTATTGTTGAAATCATTATTATGTCCCTTCTGAAAGTTAACATTGTGATTTCTTTGGAACCTGCTTCTGTCTACACTGTGATGTCTTTGTTTGTTATTGTGATTGTAGGCCATATTAGACGCCACAGGTAGAGGTTCTCTTAATGAGGAGTTAGAAATGGTTGCATTCGGGTGTGCCGAACAGTAGTTTAAAGAAATTTTTTCTAACTCATCCATAGTACCTGGTTTACGCTCCTGCAAATATGCAAAAAATGGCTGGCTAACCGAAGATAATACCTTATCTCGTAGTAGTAAATCAACTAATTTGTCGTATGATTTGTTGACTTCTGCCAGTTCAACCCATCTGTTAAATGTATTGCGTATATTCGCAATGAATCCTGCAAAATCCCTTGGAGATTCAGGTAAAATTCCCTTAAATTTCAACCTACAGTGTTCCTCGTCCAGGTGAAATCTTCGTAGAAGCAAGGACTTAATAGCACCGTAGTTATTAGCTATTGATGGGTCAGCATTTTGAGAAGCTGTCAGTGGTTCTCCAACCAAGAATTCATTTAACTTGAGTACCCATGACTCTTCAGGCAAATGGTTTGTTTTGCAAGTCTGTTCAAAACGTGCCAGGAACGATGAAAGGTCGTCGACGTTCAAGTTGAAAATGGGTAGTTTAAAGTTGTAGAAGTGTTTAGGCTGGCTGGATGATGATCCATTTTGTGCGTTATTATTCTGGTTTGCATCAGCATTTTGTGCTTGTAATCTTGCTGTCTCCAATTTAATACGCGCCAATTCCATTTCTTGTTGTAAAATAATTTCCTCTCGTTTCAATTTATTCTCTTCTTCCTGCCTGGAGATTGCTCTTTGCTCTTCTCTTTCACGTTGAGCAATCTCTCTCAACCTATTTTCCTTGGCAATTTGCTTCATCTCAAGTTCTGCTTCCTCTTTCTTTAATGCTGCCTTTTGTTCCTCTTCCTCTTTCTTTAATGCTGCCTTTTGTTCCTCTTCCTCTTTCTTTAATGCAGCCTTTTTCTCTTCTTCCTTTCTTTCATATTTTTCGAGTTCTGATTCAGCAAACTGACGAAGTTCTTGAGATTTATAACCATATTCACGACCAATCTTAACGAAATGGTCTATAGTAAGCATTTTGACTTTTATCTGTAAGTAATTATTGATAATTACTGATTAAATTAGTCAATAGTAGCTTCAGAGTAATTATTATACTTACTCAACTTAGGAATATTCAATATAGATAATCACAATAGTACTGAACTTAATGTCTAAGTTCAACTAATAGACAATATTTTGTAACAATATTGTATCTAAATAATACTATATCATAAATAGTTATGATATCTGTTAAATATAATGTAATTATATCACACAATTAATTTCAATGTCCAATAATGTTGGGTATAATTCCTAGTAATGATATTGTTCAATGTACTAAGTCACTCTCTTAGTACCAGAAAAGTATATTAAATAATATACAATGGGTCTATTACCTCAAAGGTAGCTATAAGATTATTTATTTTGTCAATATATATATTATATTATTATGCCCTAGGCATCTATGATAAATTGTAGTGCTACTTTCTTGGACTATCACTGCATAATTATGCAATGTCCCATATTACCCTTAAATTTCAGAAAAAATTAATTAAATTAGATTACAAGTGTATTATTGCATATAATAGCATATTATTAATGTAATATAAATATATATCATGAGGACAGACAAGCAATGATGCAACTAAAGGGTACAAACAATGTCAAGACGCAAACAAGACATTTTCACAATTAAAAATGAATTTATGAACTAAATAAAATAAGCGGAAATGTCACAGACCAAATGAAAGGTCATGGTCTGACCCGAGGTCAACTTAATATTCAAAGTACACAAAAAATAAAAATGACTGCGAAAAATGATGACGTCACAGGACTCATAACGGACGAAAATTTAATAATCATAAAATAAATGATAGTCAGAGGAGAATGGACGAAATAGTGACGAACATGGTACAGAACTGAATAAAATTATTAACTGAATACGAATAAAATACACCAATTATCTACGGGACAGTACAGCTAACGCAAATTGTCAAACGGTAGCAAATTTGGACAGACTGTCCAATGGCAACCTCAATGGGCTTCCAAAAGTGCGATCGTTTAAGTTCCCTAAGAACGACTGAAATCTAGGTGGTCAGCTGTTCGCGACATTCCCAGAGATTTCAGTTCCCTCTCCAACCGGCCCACGAATTAACAACAAATACATACGATGGAAAACAAATTTAACATATATACATGAAAATACATAGACATGCCTAATCAAAGCGAAATGGACTCAGTATTACGGTTTTGCAATGACGACAATTTAAACAGCTAGACTTATCTTTCCCGTTGCTTCGGTCAGTGCTATAGGTCGTCAACAGCTAGGCTAATGCCCTTGACTGCCTGCTCCTGTAGTCCATTTCTTGTGTCTGCTTCAAATGACTTATTTTTCCCTTGGTTAGGCTTAAAAGAACGACTTCAGTTTTTCTCCGATAGTTTCACCTACACGAATTTCAGTGACGTCGCGTTGTTAGGCATTAGACTGAGTACTGCGTCATAGGTCATAATTCAGCACATCATGTGATCGTAACTTGATCGTAAACATTTCATTCGAAAGTCATTCAGAAATTTTTTTGTCGATCCCCAGACACCGGACACCACTGTTGCAAGTGGAAGTGGTCTGTTGCAAGGCGTGGTTTGGTTAGCTCTGAATAATGTTCCATGTGATATTAATAAAACAGTTATAAATGTCTGGCCATTGTTTTATCTTCTTGATATTCTTGAGTGATCGTGTATCGTGCCTTCTATGTAAGATTACGCGAATGCAGGGGTGGAAGATTCTGAACAATAATTGAACCTTGGAATACGATTGATGTGACAAGTCGGTTCCATTGAGTCCACAATTATTTAATACAGATTACACGTCAAAACGATTCATGCATGTTGATCACAAAGGTACATATTATAACTTGAAAATATATGGCATAGATATGTAGATATCCTATCAGTCCTTGTCCAATAATCAAATTACTGTATGCAGATTGTCATAGCTGTATGCACGCGCGGTTGGGGTTTCCAACGGCCGACAGTGAGTCTATGAGTCTGGCAAAATCAAATACTATGGACTGTAATTCATCCTTCCTTAATTTTCACTTCGTACTGACCTTTAATCATTTCAAATCTTCGTAATAGCAATGGACTGACCCATGTCCGTACTTGCATAAAATATATCTGTATGGCAATACCATGCCCAACATTGGAAGGAAAGTCATACGCGTCTTAACAGCTTGACGGTCAATGTGAAAAGGGTAGCGTTTCTTAGTTACCGACTGTGTCCTAAACAACTCTATACACGTCATAATCGATCGTGTCTAAAGCGTTCAAAATTGAAACCTCTATCGCAATATATTAAATGCCTTAACCTTTTACAATTGCACGTCTGGTGTCGTGTGGTAAATATCCTGTATTGTATATATCATTGCATATTTCTGTGATTGTATCTATACCAAAGCTCTCCAGAGCTTCTATCATTTCAATGTTTATGTTATCCATGCCTGCTGATCTTCCTTTTTGTATCATATGAATGGCATTCTCTACTTCTGATCTGAGAATGTGTGGGCCTTCATTAGAATCTGGTGATGGTTTTTTACCTCTGTTGTCCTCGAATAGTTCTTTTACGTATTCTGCCCATCTGTTTGATATGTCTTTCTCATCAAGTAATATTACACCATTTTTGTTCTTGATACAGCTTCCTCCTTGTGCAAACCGCGACCGTTTTGATAATTTCTTTATTTCTTCATGCATATCTCTTGTCATGTGCTTCGCTTCCAAGTCTTCTATTTCCTTACATTTTGTTTCTATCCACCGTTCTTTTGCTTCTCTACACATAGTACGTATGTCATTGTCTATTTTTTTATATTCTGGAGTATTTTTTGCTTTCTTTCTTTCTGCCATTTTATTCAAGATGTCATCTGTCATCCAAATTTGATTTTTCTTAGACTCCTTAGACTAATGTGTACTCATCTCTTAAAATAGTTATGTCCATCTTAATATGATGCACAAAACACCCGCTGATGATCGTTCCTTTAGCCCACCCAAGACTAAGGGGGACTAAGGATGTAGCTCCGATACAACCAAAATTCTGCTGCAAAGATCAAGGCAGCAGGATTGACCCGAACATACGACCTTAGGTTGGATGACACGAATAAATCTGTAACAAGGAAAATAGGGGCTAATTTCTGTCATCACGCCCACCTATTTCTAGTGTATATAAGATAAGTGTGTCTCAGCTGTCGGCATGTAGGATGAATGACAACATGGGTCAGTAGCAATAGCGAGACATGACAGGTGTCTACTTGCAAAACATACTTACTTACTTACTTAGTCGTTCCCCTTCTACCGTGAGGTGTAGAGGTTTGGAAAAGATAGCGCCAGGCTATCCTATCGGCTGTCTTCCTCCTGGCCTTTTTCCATTCTAGTCCTCGGTCCTTCAAAGATTGTCTAATGTTGTCCTCCGAGCGGACTCCTGGTCGTCCTGGGGGTCTGGATCCTTGGCTTTTTGTTTCCCATGCTTGTCGTGGTAGCCGATCTTCTCCCTATCTGCAGTCATGGCCAAACCATCTTAATTGGGACTGTTCTACTTGCGTCTACAGGGGAAAGGATTTAAGGACTTGACGTATCATCTAGTTTCGTACCATGTCTCTTCTTGTTACTTCAACCCCTTTTCTCAGATACCTCATTTCTGAGGTTTGGATCTGGCTTTTGTGGGTTGTAGTCATTGCCCATGACTCGCATCCATATGTCAAGACTGGGACATAAGAGGAGCAGTATATAGGCATCTTCGTTTTCTTACCAACCTCTCTCTTGCTGAGGAATCCTCGATTTATGGCCTGAAAAAGTCTCCCAGCTGCTGCTTTTCGAGTGACCAACTCTTCTTTGATGCCTCCCTTTTGGTCTATAATAGCTCCGAGGTATTTAAAGTGGTCGACCTGCTCCAGGACCTGTTTTCCCAACTTAATCGGATGTCTTCTTTCTTCTCGTGATATCACCATGGATTTTATTTTAGAGCTACTTATGACCATCCCTCTCTTCTCCAGCTCTTCCTTCCAGACTTGCAGGTTGGATTGGAGATGTGTCTCTGATTTAGCAATCAGGGCAACATCATCATGTTACAAGGACGTGTTTAGTAGTGTTACAAATCCAGTGTTACCAAAGGGTTCTTCAGTGATTACAATTACTTCCATTTATCCCTTGTCTTTCTTAGTCAGTTATGGTGTCGTGCTATTGATGGTAAATTACGCGAAGGTGGGATAGAATATTTGTCAACATCATAAGATATTCAACTTCCAACGTTCAGAGACTTGATAAGTCATTCCTTGAGTCCACATAAATTTAATATATCAATTCCATACACGAACAGTTCACACATGGTCATCATGAAGAATTATACATAATAATTGCAGTTCATACTTCATATATGATTCCTTTACAAATCAGTCCTTGTCTCGTAGCTTGAAAACATAATAGTCAGAACGACATAACTATATGCACGCGTGGTTGGTAATCCCAACGACCGACAGTGAGATTATGCGTCTGGCACTAGTATAACTAAAACGGACTGTTAATTCATCTCGACAAGGTTTAGTCAATTACTAACCTGTAAATTCATCTTTCTTTATCATAACAGTGGACTGACTCATGTCCATTATTTAATGCAATATAATTGTGTGGCATTCCCTGCCCGACACTATAAGAATATAAAGACACGTCTTCTCCGTTTGACGGTCATTTAGAAAAGGGTCCCGTCTCTTGGTCACCGTGCGTGACTACCAACGCTGAAACGTCACAGCGTTCACTAGGCTAATAATACTTTTACATTACATTAAACGTTGTAACCCCTAAAATCGCATGCTGCTAACCTCTAGCAGACATTGCCAATTAAACTACCGTAACAATTCCCTGTCCACCGGGGGAAAAAAGATCTATTAGATAGATTTTTTTCTCTTCAAAAACCTATCTGAATGAATATCAAAAAATTTAACAATATCAAAATTTTAACCAAAAATGCGGCATATGGACTACGATGTTCTGTCTAGAACAAATGTCGTGGTCATGTCGACTAACTAACAGTCATCTAATATATTAATGATCATATTATACATAATGTTATACATAAATTTTATATGAACTAAAAGAGAATGGCTAATGTTGATATATAATTAAATAATTAATTAACTTAAAATATGTCGCAACGAAATGTCACGACAGACTAATCTAACGAGTTAAAATTAAACTAATTAATTATATTGAGTGTGTAATAAGAATAAAGTTGTTGAAAATCTAATGTAAGAGAAATGAAAGGATATGTTAAGGAGAGAAATAAATAAATGAAGAATAAAGTAGCGAAAGAAAGTAATGTATAAATTTAACTTAGTTATGTGTGTTGGACATTAATTAAGTTTAGTATTAAGTTGTTAATACCTATCTAAATTAACTAATTTAAACAATAATATAGTATGTAATGTATCAACATAATTAATAACTATATAATATAGTAGTTACATACAATAACATTATATAAGAATCATGTGAGTTCTTATTCTTTTTTTCTTTCATTTTTTTCCAAATTTCATTTTTTAAAATATTTATCTCACTTTTCATTTTAATTTCCATTATTTTAACGTACTTAATTAAAATTAATTAAAGTTGGATATGATGATCCATACGTAGGCTTGATCCTGGTGAATTCCGATTAGAAAAAATGTTTAAGTGTTTCAGATCATAAGTATCGACGTTATTGACAATAGTTCATGTCGCATAATGTAAGTGTTTCAGTTCATAAGTATCGACGTTATTGGCAATAGTTCATGTCACATACTGAGTTACTTTGATAGTGTTTTTTTATGATTTTCACTTGATGCACGGAAATAAGTCCAATAGTTTTATCATGAATGGATATCAAGCAAAGTCCTGGCTTAAATACGAACATAGAATCAATTGATTTCGTTCGTTTCGTATATAATATGTCTTTAGTAAACAGATACGTGTATTGTAGGCAATAGTTCATGTCTATGTAGAACAGCCATTATTTTTTTATATGTCTCTTGAGTAAGTATCTGTGACGTTACTATAATTCAGGACTCGACATCAGTAGGATTTCGAGACAGAGTATCTGCCAAGACGTTATCTGCTCCTCTGATGTATTCAATTGAGAAGTCAAAAGGTTGAAGGAGAATAGCGAATCTGGTGAGCTTTGGACTTTTATGATTCGCCTGTCGTAGTTATGCTGCGGCCTTCTGGTCTGTCTGTACTACGAATGGGGCTCCCAGCAGGAACTTCTCTAATTTCGTTATTGCCCACACCACTGCTAACAGTTCGCGGTCGACAGTGGAGTATTTGACTTCTGGTGGTTTCAGTTTCCGTGAGACGTACATGTTTGGATGGAGGATGTCGTCATGATATTGGAGCAAACATGCGCCAATTCCGTAGTTACTCGCATCTGTGCGGAGAATAAACTTTTTGGACGCATCAGTTAGTCTCAAAATAGGTGGGTTTGAAAAAATGTTAATAATATTAAGGAATACATTAGTACACTCACTAGTCCATGTCACCTTCACTGGCATGTCCTTCTTTAATAATGAGGACAAGACAGCCGTGATAGATGACAAGTTAGGTACGAATCTACTGTAATATTGGACTAGACCTAACAAGCTTCTAACTTGTTTCTTCGTTTGAGGAACGGAAATGTTTAAAATTTTAGAAACCGTACTGGGTAGTGTTCGGATATATCCTGCTCCAATAATGTGACCCAAAAAAGTTATTTCATGAAATGCCACTTGTAATTTTGTTGGTTTAGCAGTTAAATTGTTCCTTCTTAATGTGTCCAAAACGTATTCAAGACCCAAAAAATGTTCCTCAAAAGATGAACTAAATAAGCATATGTCGTCTATGTATGTAATAATGTCTGGTCTACATGAAAAAATGTGTCGCATCATGCGAACAAAGGTAGCTGGAGCGTTAACAAGCCCAAAAGGCATAACATTCCACTGGTATAGACCTTGTGGAGTGGAAAACGCTGTGTAGTATTTAGCTTTTTCGGTTAGTGGTATCTGCCAATAACCTTTAGTTAAGTCTATCTTAGTGAATATAGTTGCTGTCGATAGACGTGGCAGTAAGTCGTCGAGAAGTGGATGTGGTTCGCTATCAACTATTGTTTGTGCATTTAATTTTCTGTAGTCGACGCATAGTCTAATGTTATTGTCCTTCTTTCGGACAATAACTAATGGAGAAGAAAATGGGGAATTACTAGTTTCAATAATTCCTAACGATAACATCTGTTCAAGTTCCTTAGTAGTTTTAGTAAGAAAGTGTAGAGGAACAGAATATGGGTATACCCGAACTGGAGTATCATCATTAAGAGTGATGTCATGAGTAATGACTGATGTGCGACCTGGAACGTCGGTCAACACATCTGGGTAAGATTGTATAAGTTCAGCAATCTGTTGATGCTGTTGCGGTGTAACCGACGAAGAGATGATTACGTCCTGCCAAGATTCACTAGGCTGTACTACAGGTACAGGTAAAGCTAACTGTACCTCAGGAAAAGAAGATTCTTCTTCCTGGATAACAGACAAATTAGAATAGTGACATCTAGGTACGAAATTGTCATCTAGTTCATGAAAAATAGCTTGTAGATGTTCAGGTCGAGTATGAAATTGTTTGAGCATATTTATGTGAAATATTTTGTGATGTCCCTTAATGTCTAGGACATAATCAACATCAGAAATCTTATTGATAACCTGGTATGGACCGTTCCACGAGATGAGTAGTTTATTATTGTTATGTGGCAATAACACATAAGCTTGATCTCCTGGAAATAATTGACGTAATCGTCTACTACTGTTTTGGAAAGTTCTAGCTTTCGCTTTAGCAGCCTCAGATGAAGCTGTTGCCATTTTGCAGGCATCAATAATGTTATTCCGGAGATTAATTACGTACTCATAGGATGACTGGGTATCCTGAGTCATCTCGGAGTCAATCAATAAGTCTTTTATTAGTCCCATAGGACCTCTTGGTGGAGCGCCAAAGACTAATTGAAACGGAGAGAAGCCAGTTTGTTCATGTGGCACCTCTCGATAAGCGAATAACACGGCTGGGAGAACTCTGTCCCAGTCCTGTGGATGGTTAACTGTAACTTTATGTAACATTTGTTTGAGTGTGCGGCTAAGTCTTTCTACAGCACCATTACTCATTGGGTGATAAATGCTGCTGAGATTTCTATCTATTTGCCAAGTCTTCATTACTTCAGTCATAGTCTCAGATATAAATTGAGATCCATGATCTGACAAAAGTTTTCTAGGAAAACCTACTCTAGAGAAGATCAGGTGTAGTGCATCAGCTACATCTGTGGTGGTGGTTGTTTTCAATGGGATGGCTTCTGGCCATCGTGTGCATAAATCGATGCACGTGAGAATAAATCTATGTCCTCTGGCTGAATGTAAAAGTGGGCCAATAATATCAATGGCCATCTTGTCAAAGGGTCTCACAGATATGTCACAAGCCTGAATAGGCGCCGTGTGAAAGGCTCTTCGTGCTTTCACTTCTTGGCATATCGTACAGGAGCGTACGTACTGTGAAATATCTCGTGACACTCCCGGCCAAAAAAAAGAAGATAATACTCGCGAACGTGTACGAGTATATCCCATGTGACCTGCGCACTTAGAATCATTTGCGTGTTTAAGTATGTACCGTCTAAAAGCAAAAGGTACCATGACCTGTTGTCTTACATGAGTTTTATCCATAAAACATCTTAATAAAATGTCATTTTTAATAATAAACCAATGATTATTATTATTGTTTATAGCAAGATTGTCAACTTTGTTGACCAATGCAAAAAATTTTGTTAATGACCTGTCTTTCTTCTGTTTTGCAGCAAAGGATACTCGGTCAATAGCAGAATGAACCTCGATACTTTCATGTTTGTATGTTTCCTTGTTTTCCGTTTCCATAGTCTCTAATTGTTTTGTATGTGCTCTGGTTATTACTGCATTTCCGATGCATAGATTATCTTTTTCCCATTTGATAATCTCTTCCGGTGTGCAATCTTTACTTCCGTGTATACATCCCACCATAAGGTCGGCAATTGGGTTTCTTAACATGCATGCTTTAACGTTGCCTGTGAAAAAAGGTGTATCAATATGTATAATAGCAGTTGGATAACATTCTATAGTTCCACCAAAGGTCATGCACCTGACATGTTCTCCAGTTGCACAATTTGGATGAACAAGTGACTGACGGATTCCGATCGTTGTTGATCCCGAATCTCTTAAAACTGAGATGATGGATCCATTAACTTTTCCTCTGTTGAAGATCAGCGAGCCTGTTCCGTCATTGACTGCCAGACTGACTTCTGGTAGAATGTGTCCGCAGTTTAGAACTGTCTCTTTTGCCTTCTGAAATATAAGATTACATTCTGGGCAACTATTTGCCACGTTATAATTCATTGCAAAACAAGTAGACGAAGACTGTATTTTGTTATTAGTAGGTGAACTCTGAACCCCAGGGGTTGTAGCAGTAGTAACGGCTGCCCCTGTATTATGATTATAAATTGTCGATCTACGAGAATGAGAACGATGACGAGAATAATCAGTTGAATTATCCCGTTGTCCTCTATTGTAACTGTTATCTCGATGTCTCGAGTTATAATTATTGCTATTGTTCCAATTGTTACCATTATTATAATTATATGACCGATTATAACTTGAGTTACGTGGATTACTGTTGTATCTGGACTGAGGTGAATAATTTCTGTTTTGTGGTCTTCCTCTATTAAAGTTATTGTTAAAACTATTACGTCCCTTATGAAAATTAATGTCATAGTTTCCTTTGAACCTACCTCTGTCCACACTGTGTGTTCTTGGTTTGTTATTACTATGATATGCCATATTGGAGGCAACAGGAAGAGGTTCTCTTATTAACGAGCCAGAAATGTTAGCATTCGGATGAGCGGTGCAGTAATTTAAAGAAATTTTTTCTAACTCATCAATAGTTTCTGGTTTCCGTTCTTGCAGATAAGCAAAGAACGGTGGGCTGACAGAAGATAACACTTTATCCCTCAATAACAAATCGACTAACTTGTCGTAAGATTTGTTGACACCTGCCAGTTCAACCCATCTGTTAAAAGTATTGCGTATGTTAGCAATAAACCCTGTAAAGTCTTTATTATTATCTGGCAACAAACTTTTGAAACGTAATCTACATGCCTCTTCGTTCAAGTGGAAACGACGTAATAACAACGTCTTAATGGCCTTATAGTCTGTGGCTAATGTTGGATCAATATTTTGTGCTGCACTTGCAGGTTCGCCATCCAGAAATTCCTTGAGTTTAAGTGCCCATGCAGTTTCGTCAAGGTTATTGACCTTGCATATATCCTCAAAGCGCGCCAGCCATGATGACAAATCGTCGACGTGTAATTTGAACGGTGGTAGCTTAAAGTAATAATTGCCCTTAAGTCGGTTGGAAGAAGATCCAGATTGAGCATTATCAGTTTGGTTTGCTGCAGCACCCTGCGAATTAAGTTTTGCTGTTTCCAATTTAAGCCGTTGCAATTCCATTTCTTGCTGCAATATGATTTCCTGTCGTTTCAATTTATTCTCTTCTTCAATCCGTAGGATTTCATCTCTTGCCACCTTTCTTTCTTCCTCTTGTCTTGGCAATTTCTCTTTGTCTATTTTCTTTTTCTATTTCTTTCTCTTCATGTTCTGCCAATTCTGCTTTATATTTTGTAAATTCAGCCAATGCATAAGCCTCGAGAATTTCTCCTTTTTTTCCAAAATCTTTACCATTTTTAATAAAATAGTCTAAGTTAAGCATCTTGACGTTAATTTATTTAAGTACTCAATCACTTATGTCTAGTAATCACCACTAGAATCTATGTAGATATTTGTAATTACTCAACGTATGAATAGTCAATACAAGAAATTGCAATATTCCTGTACTGTTATTTATAAGTTCCACAAATCTATAATATTTTGTAAAAATATTATATATACCCACTAATATCTATCATAAATAGTTATGATAGTTAGTTATCTAAGGTGCTGAAATTATATCATGCACTTAATATTAGTATTCAATAATTATGGGTATTATACCTAAATAATTAGGTTATTTAATCTTAATAGTTATTAAGTTTACACTGTAGTACTGAGAAAATGTACTTATTAACATTTAATATGTCTTAATATGTTATAAAGTTATAATAATTAATCATTGTATATTATGTCATAATCATGAGCTATAAAGTGCATTGCCCATTTCTTGGACCACCACTGCAAATTGGTGCAAAGTTCCTAATTCCTCCTTAAAACTCATAAAAATTTAATCATATTAATCTACACTGTTATTAATGAATAAATTATAGCATTAATATTAAATTATAAATGGATGAGATGAAGACAAACAATACAATGTGTTAACCAAGGATTACAGAACAGTATTACCATACAACAAAGACATTTTCACAATAAAACTGCATTTATTACTAAGTTGAATAAACCGGAAGTAGAGAAGGGTGACGGTTAACTGAAGCAAATGAACATATTTGGCACTATGAATAATGACGTCACAGGACTCATTTGACGATCATACAATACATTTAAATAAAATTAAAGATAGCCAGATTAGAATAAACAGGATAGATTACGAACATATGACTGTAACTGAATAAAAATCAAACTGAATACGGTAAAATACAACGGTTATTTCACAGAACTAGACACCTAACATATAAGGTGAATTAATGCAAGTCCGAACGAAAAAATCACCGATAATGTCTTCGACGCGTTCTTCGCGAAATGCGATTAATTCACGGCCCTAAGAACAATTAAAATCAGTTCGTGGCATCCAAGGAGCCATAGAATTGATTTCAATCCGCCGCCCATCCATACCCACAAATAAGGGACAACATCGACGGAAAAAAACAGATATAACATAGATATATAATAAATAGAGAGGACATGCCTGCACAGAGATATGGACTCAGTATTGTGCTAATGAATGACAACCGTCCTAAGTCTAAACTTATCTTTAAAAGGCTCCGGCGATGTCAAGTTCATCAACGGACTAGACTAGTGCCTAGTACTGTTTGCTCCTGATTGGTTGATAACCGTATTCAATCGTCTGGTCTTCTTGATCATGTAAATATTCATCAATCTTGGAATGCGTTGACGGTTGTACTTCTCGAAGCGCGGCATCTACGCATGATGTAGTGACGTCAGATTGGCATTTCGTAGTCATGCGTTTAACGTAGTATTATGCAAATCATTTCACTTGTTTGTAATCGTAAACAGTTTGTAGCATATGTAAACAAGAAAAAATTTTCCTTTTTCTTTCGTTCCCCGCGATGGCCCACCAGTGTTACAAGGACGTGTTTAGTAGTGTTACAAATCCAGTGTTACCAAAGGGTTCTTCAGTGATTACAATTACTTCCATTTATCCCTTGTCTTTCTTAGTCAGTTATGGTGTCGTGCTATTGATGGTAAATTACGCGAAGGTGGGATAGAATATTTGTCAACATCATAAGATATTCAACTTCCAACGTTCAGAGACTTGATAAGTCATTCCTTGAGTCCACATAAATTTAATATATCAATTCCATACACGAACAGTTCACACATGGTCATCATGAAGAATTATACATAATAATTGCAGTTCATACTTCATATATGATTCCTTTACAAATCAGTCCTTGTCTCGTAGCTTGAAAACATAATAGTCAGAACGACATAACTATATGCACGCGTGGTTGGTAATCCCAACGACCGACTGTGAGATTATGCGTCTGGCACTAGTATAACTAAAACGGACTGTTAATTCATCTCGACAAGGTTTAGTCAATTACTAACCTGTAAATTCATCTTTCTTTATCATAACAGTGGACTGACCCATGTCCATTATTTAATACAATATAATTGTGTGGCATTCCCTGCCCGACACTATAAGAATATAAAGACACGTCTTCTCCGTTTGACGGTCATTTAGAAAAGGATCCCGTCTCTTGGTCACCGTGCGTGACTACCAACGCTGAAACGTCACAGCGTTCACTAGGCTAATAATACTTTTACATTACATTAAACGTTGTAACCCCTAAAATCGCATGCTGCTAACCTCTAGCAGACAATGCCAATTAAACTACCGTAACAATTCAGCATATGCCAGCTCCGAAATATAGACCTGTCTCATCTTCCAGTAACCCACTGAATACTTTTTTGTTCTCTCCTTACATGCCTTGATGACATCATCCATGAGGAGTATGAAAAGATAAGGTGATAGGATATCACCTTGTCTTACACCAGTGGTGGTCCTGAACTCTTCTGACTTATGGTTTGCTGTCCTCACATAATTTCTGCAAGACTTGTAGAAGCTCTGTATAGCATGAATCAGAGGTGCTGGAATATTCTTTCTTGCCAAACAGTCCCAACAATTGTTCCAATTGACCCTGTCAAACGCCTTTTCCAGATCTATGAAACAAAGATGGATCTCCCTCTTATACTCAAGGGCCTTTTCACTCAGCTGTCTGAATGTGAAGATTAGGTCTTGAGTACTTCGGTTTGCTCGGAATCCGCACTGGACCTCATCCAACTGTGGCTCAGCTAGGCGTCGGAGTCTCTGCTCTATGATTCTAGAGTAGATTTTACCAGGGACACTGAGAAGGGATATGCCTCTATGGTTTCTTCACTGTCGATTGTCACCCTTAACAAAAAATTATTTCTGATAATTCAATACATGAATACATCCAATAATTTGTACACCTAGGTATGATACAACCGTTTCCTTCCACCTATAATATACCAGGCCATCTCTGATAAGTGCTATACTGGCTGGTAAAATATATCCTAACAATATTGTTGTAGTTATCTGAGTCCTTACAAGGACTGCTAGGTTATATTCAGGTTGGGGTTATATAAGTCCTAACAAGGACTGTTAGGTTATATTCAGTTTGGAGTTATATGAGTCCTAACAAGGACTGTTAGGTTGTATTCAACTTAGTTTTCTTTTTCAGCACTCATACCAGGAAATACACTCATTATACCTGATTCCATAAAATATAATCATTATACATGATACAGTCATAGTAAAACTAAAACCCTAAAGTTATATTAATTATATACAGGTGCAGGTTATTTTCAGGTGGGTTCATTCTTCAACAGTCATACAAAATCATTAAAAAGGATACTATAAAATGCAATCATTATACATGATATAGTCATATTAAAACTACTAAAAGTGATATTAGTTTCACATTTATAGTAAGTTTACCTACCCTCTAAGATTAATACAAGCCAGATTTTGACCCTACTTAGTGAAGCAGTCTGCCCGGCATGCAGGTACGCAGGAATCAGTTTTGGCAGCTTTCTCTTCTCAAGTCTATCGTTCTGGCTGGTCTTCGTGTTTGTGTGTGTGTATTTAATGTTGTTGTTGTTTTGAAGAGGTGATGGGTGGAGAGCGGGCACTTAGCAGCTGACCGTTATTGCCTTGTCTCGTTCCATCCTGGTCTACCCTGTTCAACCTGAAAATTGGTTATAATTGGGGTATTTAGTCTCATTTTATTTACTAATTTTATATTCAATTTAAATAACTATTGTCTTTTGCAGTTGCTGATTTTAATTTATATTAGTATTTGTCCATTTATTTTCTCTTCTGTATTGTTTATAGATAACTATTGTCCTTTACACTTGGTTTTAATTTGTATTAGTATTTGTTCTTTTTGAGTTGTTGTTTTTTTTTTAAACGTCGTTGTCTTTTCATTGACCTATGAGTAGTTATTAAGTTTTGTGTTTTTTCCGTAGTTTTTTTATTTTATGTTTAAGATTCGTTTATTCTTGTTGCTTACTTTTTATTTGGTTGAATGTTAATTCTGAAGTACTAGCCTTATATGTTTTCCTTTGTTTTATGTATATATCTTTTAAGTATTGATTGGGCTTCTCATAGGGCATCTATACTTAAAACCTTATCACCTGTCATGTCTATATTGTGATTTCTAAAGTAAGTTTTTAATTCAAGGCTTTGTTGTTCGTACTTTTTACAGTGGATCAG
The DNA here is from genome assembly GCA_024509875.1 of Oreohelix idahoensis. NCBI lineage: Eukaryota > Metazoa > Mollusca > Gastropoda > Stylommatophora > Oreohelicidae > Oreohelix > Oreohelix idahoensis. The sequence goes on along the minus strand of JAMPIV010000736.1, from coordinate 59,705 downwards.
GAAATTGTCTATGTCATTCTCTTCCTGACATTCTTGACAGTGTGGTTCCTCTCTCATAAAGTATGCTGCACCGAGACGGAGACGAAACAGTTTTTTGTTTCATGGTATCTTTTTTTCTTCTCTGACCTGTCACGTTCTTGTTGGTTCTTTAAGCAGTTTGAACGCGCGTCTGCCTTTTCTACTGTTCTTCCATGTTGTCTCCCATTCCACATTTATAGTTATCTTCACTTGGCTCTTGATCTCCGACCTTCCCAGTCCTGCTCTTATATTGTTTTTACTTATTCTTCCATTCTTGGCGTTCTGGTCTGCCAACTCGTTACCAGCTATACCTATGTGTGCTGGAACCCACACTAGCCTCACACTACTTCCTCTTTTCCCTAGTGATTGCTAGAATTTTTTCCTTTTTGTCTGGCCGGCTACATTTACCTGGGTGTTCTAGTGCTTGTAGTGATGATATCGTAACAGCTTCTGGTGGGTTATCTTCGATTATTTCTAAACTTTTTAGAATTGCTACCATCTCTGGGGTAAAAATCCTATATTTATTACTATTTTAATTGTGTTTGACAGTTCTTTGAACTGCGTTAGATCTTCTATAATTCTCCACCCTGTTGGATATCTATCTTTATTTAAGGGGACGTCCCATACGCTTGGTTGGTTTTTGACAAATGCTTCATGTTCTGGGTGGGTCACTTCCTGTGCTTTTTTATTCCAATAATTTAATCTTTGTTATTTCCGTCTTAGACCAAGGGGTGGTATGCCAAGAGCTACTGTTACAGTACGGCCAACACTAACGCAAGTTTACACGTTTGTATTAGAAATAAAGTCTAACAGACAGACATACTTGAATAAGAGTAGCAAGTATAATCACTAGTCAAGAGAAGGTAACTCTTAGAAATTTATAGTTTGCTCCCCTTAATTAATAGGCGAAGACCTAGGCATTGTTGACACTTGAGTGTGTACAGAAAGCTTTGCACGGGCTGAGTACTTTTATAAGAAGAGTCGAGAACTAGCTTCTGAGCGAGACACATCAGTCTAGCAGATTGGTGAGTTTTCCTTGTTAGAAGTTGAGAACTATCCCTTTCTGCAAGTGTAACCTTTTCACACGACTAAGTCAAGATATTATGTTGGAAGAATTGTATACGGTTTGTACCTGTCGTTATGTGTGCGAACAGTTTGATAACTTTTATCTATGAAATTACAAAGAGTCAGTAGAAGCCACCATTGTTTACAAATGACATGGGACAGTATTTCATTGATGCTGTCGTTTTTATACAAGGAACAATGCTCTTTTTGATTGTGAACGTTCTGACCGTCAGTAGTCAGGGTATTGAGTTGTGTCAACCATATGAACCTTGTTGTCCAGTTGGACTTATAAATAAACAGATTGTTGTATAAAACTAAAGAGTCATTGGATATACACGTTGTAGTGGAAGGTATCAACGAGAATAGATAACGTGACAGCCTGTGGTGAGTAATAAGAACTTGGGTTGCATCATCTTTCCTTCGGGTAATAACAGCTCTGGTGGTAACCAGTTACACTCGAGAGATTTCTTACAACGATCACCAAACCCTAACCACCTGTCGTATAATACAAAATGGTAACATATGATTTATGAATGTTATCTAACGACCATTTGAGACCAAAACTTCTCTCCCCTGTCACTCATATATAAAATAGTGCCGTTTCCTTCGTCACCTTACTTCCATTCATATGTAAAGTGGTGCCGTGAACAGCTCACGCCCCTGTCTACGTTATCTAATTGAACATTCTGTTTGAACTATTTACACATTCATTTACGAATTTATAATGGACACCATTAGCGCTTCAGAAGCACAAATACAACAACATATGCATCACCAACAAATGCTGCACCAACAAATGTTACAAAATCAGCAGCAACAGCAACCCATATTACCGCATACTGTACCATTACCCCATGATATGGATCCGACTATGTTGGCTTTGAAGCAGATTACTGACTCTCTTCATCAGGTGGATCATTATGCAAAGTTTCATGCCATTCGAACAGTTGTTACTCCATTTTCGGGAGATCCCACACTTTTAAGAAAATGGTTGGTAGACATGGACAAAGTTGCATCAGTGATTGACTCAGCCTCAGATTCGGATCGCAAACGGATTGCATTTTTATCTTCGGATGGACTTGTTACAGATTTCTTACGCCGCAGAAGTAAGGCTTTTCCATATGAAACATTTGATAGCCTTCGCAAAGTGGTAGTGAATCGTTACTCTAACATATCCAATTCAATGCACGCATGGACACGTCTTAGGAAGATTAAAAAGGAGCGTAATGAACCCGTTCAAATGTTTGGGGATAGCTTACTAAATCTAGCCGAGGATGCTTTCCTTGGGGCATCAATTCCTTCCGAAGAATTAGAAAGACACTTGGTCGGAATCTTCATCGATGGTCTCTGGCAGATAACCTAAAAAAACTCTTCAGACTGCACTCTACGACGAAAATTTAAGAAAACATTTTCATCAACGCATTGGACGAGAACCACGATCAGACTATTTTGCAGAACCGATGGAAGTAGACCACTATAGACATCAATGGAGGAGAGGCACAAACAACAATGATTTACGGTACCCATCTTATTCACAGGATGCACAACATCGTAACCTACACGGTCACGATACTTTCCACAGGAATGATGGCGGACATTATGATAGACGCAATGCTCCCACGACTTCACGGTTGCCACAAATACACAATGTAACACCTATTACTTGTTATAATTGTGGGTTGCTTGGACATATTTCACGGAATTGCGACCAGATTCCGCCCTACACACAACAACCGCAAGGCACTTCTCATCACCAGCCTCACATCAATTACTCTCGTGGACAACCTAGACACTGGGAATCCTTAAAAAATAGAAGCAGTAGAGTAGCAGTTCGAAATTTCTATCAAGATATAAAAGATGGAAAGTTTTCCGAAGTTAATAATTCAAATGTCAAGACAGAAAGTGGACACTGTGTCAAAATCAAAGTGTGTAAAACAGAAAGAACCACGAACTGTAAGAATAATGATCGAGCAGCAATCAATTGTGTAAGATAGAGACTTAAGTTGAACTTGCAGACTAATACCAACACCAAAGCTCATGCGTCTCAGATAAAGATAGATGATCACAGAACTGTTCCAACACCTAGGATGAAATCTATGAGACTTGTTAGAAAAGCTACTCTTTCACAATATACATCGTCCACTTCCATTGCTTCCAGCGATGAGGAATCCATTCCTCATGCCGATATCCCTACAGCTTTCAGAGAAACCGTGGAACTTAATAGAAAGGAACGAGACACTTCATCCGAAGAAGACGACATACCATTACAAGAATTACGACAGAGGATACAACAACGCAATGCTCGGTTACGAAGTCATACTGAAACACAGACCGAAGATGAATATTCTTCTCCGCAACACTCCAACATGACTTCATCTCCGATTCCGGTTCAACCACCTACACCAGATGACCAGACTGATTCCTCTGCCACCATCACAGCGGAATCATGGAGAGATATAACTTCTGACCCACTACCACCACCCTCCATGTTTGAAGATATCCATTCTGATATAGAAATTGACATACCAACTCGATGCGCTATTAAACGTCATTACTCATCGTCCTCCACTGATTCAGCTCCATTGTCGAAGCTGATAAGACTTACACAGGAACACGTACGGCTGCGAGTTCGAAGAAAATGTCGAAAACTGCCCACCACCCCGTCGGACGTTACACATCCTCGTAACCCCGAGGAACACGTCGCTCATATCACCACGACGACTCCCCACACAGACAACCCTCAATTTGATCAGCGCATATCATCACGAGACGTCGCATTACTAGAACTGGCCAGAATGATGCTTGCCAAACACTAACATTTATAATTGTCTTTTTCTTAGTCTTTTTCAGAATGAAAATGAGTTGTTACATCATTCTTTTGACCTTGAACTGCGCGATAATTGTCACACCCCATCCGGCCAGCAATCTTTTGTGACGTGATGCAACACCGTTTGAGAAGATTAAGGACGTATCCGACTCCTCATCTAGATGGACGATTACTCTTGTCACTTCCTTACGGCCACTACGGACGGAATCGCAAGATACTATGTGCTCGTTCAGCATAATCAATCAGTATATCCCTGAGATTATTAATAATTACATTGTATTACAACTTCATTCTTATGTGTTGTTTCGACCATGTTGAGTAGAGAGACATTACAGTTATTGGAAACCTTAGTTTCCAGGCAAACTAGTTTTCAATACTGTAAGTAGATATCGTAGAGCTAGTACACCGTTCATTGGTCAAGCTCCAGTTTTTTTTGGGACTTCCACTGATGACAACATAAACAGCCTCGCATTACACGTACGTACGATCACAGACAATCCAGTGCTCATACACCAAGTCCTAAATGCGAGTCTAACAATCGTAAATAACATGTATACAGCTGTTAATTCTAATTGACTGCACATCAATCTTATGCAGAGTATCGTTACACAGTTAGTGAATTTTTCTAACTCAGCGATTCAGACATTGTATAATGACACAATGCGATGAGACATTTAAAAAAAATATGTATTGGCATTTTTGATAAAGCCAGAGATGTTTTTTTCAAATCACAAACACGATCACTACATTTAAAGGATGTGGCCGGGTAGGGTAGTGGGGGTTGCTGTTTAAATCGAGAGTATTAGATTTTGATGACTAGCTAGCCTGCTAGAGGTGATGATTGCTCTCTACAGTCTTACAGGACTTAACCAGGTTCGGGGAAAAACCTCCATGATGTTTTAGTTTTAGAGCAGATAGTTAATATTTTTGTTGCACCTGCAGCGATTAGCTTTGGTATGATCCCTTAATAATTTGTATTATGGCCAACTGCAAACATATGATTCGTCAACAGCATTTGTTTTCAATGAAACACATGTTTATTCAATTTTCAACAAGAACTGGGTTAAGTCAAATGGTAACCACACCAAATTTGCATAATAGCATGTCGACATTAATAAACAAGTATAAAAAGTCAATGCATTATTTTAATGATGCAATATTCCTTATTGCATCTCGTGATCTTTTCAACTTGTAAAAACATGGCGTGGCTCTTCTATCCTTCTAGTGTTCCTTCGTTTATTTGTTAATGTGGTCTAGATTTCACGACGTTTTTCTTATCTCTTCATTTCAGATAATGAGCCAAACTTTCTCTTATTCATTAGCATTCCTTAGTTTGACGTTCTCTCAGCTTAAGGACCTTCATCCTTGGTAAAAGGTTCAGATATATGCCTGGGTTTACAATTCTTTAGCCCAGTTTTCGAGCGTAGCTCCGTTTCAGTTATGACTGTGGGCTCTAACAGTTATTGCATGCAATTCTTAGCACTACTTACGGTTCTCGTGAATTCACAAAACATATCATTCTACATTTCGAAGTTACACAGTTGCATTAATTGTGCGAAGTCAATTTTTTTAACTTTTGATACATATTCCATCAACAAGTTGTTGATAATGTTTTGAGTTATATCATATTCATAGATAATTCAAGACGAGAGAGTGAGGATGACGATTGGCGCAACTCTTCCTCACTTAAATCCAATTACAGCGCAAGTCACAGCTTCAGACAGAAACATACAGACACTACACTTAAAGACATGTGGCGTTGGGGGAGTGGCGAACCAGAAAGTGTGGATACACTCAAGCTGCAGCCACAATCCTGCACACAGGTGGCTCAGGCCATAGGGTTGTTTCTCGCTGGAACTTTGAAGCAGCGGCAAGATCCGGCAGCCATATGGTTTCCGAGCAGGCCGCGGGACAGTCGATATGATATTTGCCGCTCGCCAACTTCAGGAGAAATGCCAGGAACAGTACAGTGACCTATACACAACATTTATTGACCTGACCAAGGCCTTTGACACTGTCAATAGGGATGGACTATGGAAAATTATGGCGAAATTTGGCTGTCCCGATAAGTTCATCTCAATTGTCCGCCAGTTTCATGAAGGTATGATGGCTCGCGTATTGAATGATGGAGAACCTTCTGAACCCTTTCCGGTCACAAACGGTGTCAAACAGGGATGTGTGCTCGCTCCGACACTATTCAGTATGATATTTTCTGCCATGTTGTCTAACTTTACGCATGGCAGTAGTGACGGCGTACACATCACATACAGGACAAATAGGAAGCTGTTTAATTTGAGACGATTACAGTCCTTTACAAAGGTGAATGAAACAATGATCTCTGACTTTGTCTTTGCAGGCGACTGTGCCCTCAACACCTGCACAGAACTAGACATGCAGAACAATATGAGAAGGCTTTCTGTAGCGTGTGATGACTTTGGTCTTACCATCAATACGAAGAAATCTGAAGTAATGTTGCAACCTGCTCCTGGGAAACCTTACCGTGAACCAAATATCACAGTAAAGAACCAACGTCTCCAAGTGGTGGACAGCTTCACTTATCTAGGCAGTACCCTTACCAAAGATGCGAATATCGACGCCGAGGTCAACACAACAACAGAATTGCAAAGGCAAGTGCAGCTTTTGGAAGACTAAGAGGAAATGTCTGGGATCGACAAGGAATTAGTGCCGCCACCAAGATAAAAGTATATCATGCAATAGTGCTCACTACCCTCCTGTATGCCTGTGAAACATGGACAGTGTATAGCAGACACGCCAAGAAGTTTAATCATTTCCACATGAGCTGTCTTCGCAGGATACTCAGGATCAAATGGCATGATAGAGTATCTAATTCTGAGGTCCTCAACAGAGCACATATCTCAAGCATCTACACATTGCTGCAGAGGGCCTAAACTAGATGGGCCGGACATGTTGTTCGCATGCCCGAAAAACGCCTCCCAAAGAAGTTGATGTACAGCGAACTCTCTATGGGTAAGCGAACAGTAGAGGCACAAAACAACGCTTCAAAGACACACTGAAAGCATCGTTGAGCAGCTTCAAAAGTGATGTCTCCTCCTGGGAGACTATCGCACATGATCGTTCTGCCTGGCGGACAAACATTACTCAAGGCGCTCGCATTGCAGAACAGAATTTAGCTGATAAGGCAGAAGGCAAGCGTGATGCAAGAAAAGTCAGAATGCGCTGCAACACTACTATCGACTCTAACCATGTGTGCTCCGTATGTGGCATGGCCTGTAGGGCCAAAATAGGACTAATTAGCCACATGAGATCACTGCACTGATGTCTCACAATTCAAGTCTGAAGCTGTCGCCATCTTCGCTTGCGATGGGCAACTGTTATTATTATTATTATTATTATTATTCATAATATTATTATACCACTTACTTCCCACATAGGCTACGTGATTGTTTCATTAGTTGATTACCATATTACATAATGTGCACCTATAGTTTATTAAGTCAGATGTTCGTAAGGTTTTCTATGATGGTAATTTACTGTTTTCACATAATTTTCAATTGTTTTCATATGATGTCATGATTATACACTCTTGTGCTTTTTAGGATGTTTTTTTTAAAGATTTTAGGTTAGATAGTACGAAAATGTCTCCCTCTAGGATACATTTTTATAGCCCCGGGACGTATGTTACAGTACGGCCAACACTAACGCAGGTTTACACGTTAGTATTAGAAATAAAGTCTAACAGACCAACGTACTTGAATGAGACTAGCAAGTATAAGCACTAGTCAAGAAAAGGTAACTCTTAGAAATTTATAGTTAGCTCCCCTTAATTAATAAGCGAAGACCTAGGCATTGTTGACACTTGAGTGTGTACAGAAAGCTTTGCACGGGTTGAGTACTTTTATAAGAAGAGTCGAGAACTAGCTTCCGAGCGGGACACACCAGTCTTTCAGATTGGTGAGTTTTCCTTGTTAGAAGTTGTGTACTATCCCTTTCTGCAAGTGTAACCTTTTCACACGACTAAGTCAAGATATTATGTTGGAAGAATTGTATACGGTTTGTACCTCTCGTTATGTGTGTGAACAGTTTGATAACTTTTATCTATGAAATTACAAAGAGTCAGTAGAAGCCACCATTGTTTACAAATGACATGGGACAGTATTTCATTGATGCTGTCGTTTTTATACAAGGAACAATGCTCTTTTTGATTGTGAACGTTCTGACCGTCAGTAGACAGGGTATTGAGTTGTGTCAACCATATGAACCTTGTAGTCCAGTTGGACTTATAAATAAACATATTGTTTTATAAAACTAAAGAGTCATTGGATATACACGTTGTAGTGGAAGGTATCAAGGAGAAAAAATAACGTGACAGCCTGTGGTGAGTAATAAGAACTTGGGTTGCATCATCTTTCCTTCGGGTACTAACAGCTCTGGTGGTAACCAGTTACACTCGAGAGATTTCTTATAACGATCACCAAAACCTAACCACCTGTCTTATAATACAAAATGGTGACTTATGATTTATGAATGTTATCTAACGACCATTTGAGACCAAAGCTTCTCTTTTGAATTCTGTCTAGTTTGCTTTGTTAGAAGCTGCAGCTGAGTCATAGACAATGCTGGCTTAATCCAGTTTCCCCCTGATGAAAGACTTGTAGAACATAGGCATTATTTTATTACTCCCCCCCCCCCCCCCCATTCATTACCTTTTACTATCCTTATTATATTTAAGGATCCCCTACAGCTTTCAACTAAATTGTCTATATGTTTTTCAAATTTAGTTGTTTATCTAAAGTTATGACCAGAAATCTTGTTGTTGAGGAGGTACATATTTTCTGTCCTTTAATGGTTATATTGAATTTGTTATTTTTTTTTATAATTTCCTTCGCTGAATATCATACCTACTGTTTTATTTACATTAATTTGGAAGCCCCAACTTCCAATCCACTCTGAAACTTTGTCTATTTGTTTTTTGAAGTTTTTGGTAAACATGGTCCAAGTTTTTTTCCAGATCGCCAAACGACACAGTCAACTGTAAATTGTGCTACTGCATTCTTAATGTCGTAAATTAATCTACTAAATCATTTACAGCTATAGTGAAAATTGAAGTTGAAATCACTGATCCCTGAGGAATCCCATTCTGTTGTTCATATATTTCTGACTTATCATTGTTCACCTGTAAAGCGTTTTCTAGATACCTATAGGTTTTACCAGTAATACCAATCTGTTTCATTTTGTAAAGAGCTCCATCTCTCCAGCATTCATCATATGCTCTTGCGACATCTAGAAAGACTGCCACTGTTTTCTCTTTCCTCTTGAACCCTAACTTTACATCGTGTTCTAATCTTACAAGCTGCTCTACTGTACTTCTGTCTGCTCTAAACCCTGACTGGTTTGGGCTATATAACTGATTTTTTTCCAGGTAGAATTTAACTCTTTTGTTAACAATAGTTTTCAGAATTTACCTAGTTGTGATGTTAAGGAGATAGGCCTATATGAACTTACATCGTTATTATTGGGTTTTAGAATGGGTACTTTCAAAGCTACTTTCCATGCTTTCGTATCTTTCCTAAGCTCCAGATTTTGTTATAAAGGGAAGTTATTATGTTTATAGTTTTTTTGGGTACTTTCTTAAGGATTTCATAACAAAGTATATCATGCCCTGAGGCAGCATTAGATTTCTCTTGTATTGCACTAGTTACTTCTTCCTCTGTTATATCAGCATCTGAACAGTCATCTATCTGGTCTGGTAGTTCCTTTGAAAACTGTATCCTAAGTCTTTCTCTTCTGTTGAGAGCGCATCATGGTGCGAAGCGATCTTGAAAAATCTATTTGGAGAGATCGCTATGCACTATGATGTGTCTCACCAAAACACAAAAACTGTGGTCATTGACGATGACTAAGCACGGTAGTGAAGCATGACGACAGAGTCCATAGTTACGTTTAGTGTGGTTTGGAAAGTGTTGGCTTATGTGGTGTGGTCCAATCATGATGTATAGAATTCTTCTTATAAAACGTGTTTAAAAGTCTAGATTTTGACTCAGAAAAAATGTAAGATTATAATTCAATATGGGACAAACCCATTTCAGGATACGTATAATCCACGGTAAGGAATAGGCGCGATTGCCCGAAGTATGTATTGAGAGACATGTCAAGGTTAGTATAACCTGCATAAATATATTTATTTGCCGACCAAAAGAAAGTGTGCACGAAGGCACAAATCTACAATAATATGACATAGGGACAGTTTATGGAAAATACTGAGGGCTTATGGAATTTCAAGCTGCATAGTGTCAATCATAAAAAGCCTCTATGCCAACTTTACGTGTAGTGTTGAGCAGAGCAACCTAACCTTTGAGGTGAAGACATGAGTACGACAGGGATGCGCCTTATCAACCACTCTATTTTTAACAGTCATAGACTGGGTGATGCGCCAAACAACAGAGGGCAGTCCAGGAGGAATAAGATGGACTACATTTTCTACAATGAAAGATCTGGAATATGCAGATGACATTGCACTGCTAACACATTCACATCAACACATCCAGGAAAAAACGGATAGACTTAATAAGTATAGCCAGCAGGTGGGTTTGAACATCAATTTAAAGAAGTCTTAGGTCATGACGCTCAATGTGAACAACCCTGAGCCCATATCAGTAGGGAATCAGCAACTGGTACAGACAGACACCTTCACATACCTAAGATGCATAGTAACACCAGACGGCGTGGCAAGCAAAGACACCAACAACAGAATGAACAAAGCAAGAACAGCATTTTTTAGCCTAAACAACATCTGGAAGTCCTCTAAATACAGCACAAGCACAAAATTAAGATTATATCAGAGCTGTGTGCTTTCTGTGCTTCTCTATGGTGCGGAAAGCTGGAGAGTTACGTCGAAAATATCCTCTTTTCACACAACATGCCTAAGAAAAATTCACCGATTTTTTTGGCCGAATGTTTCGAGGAGTGTGTTTGGTGTTTAATGGCTGTTACAGGCTGTTCTCCTTGTTGGAGGGTGACATTGACTTCATATTGATTTTCTGTCTGTATTTTGGTTTTTAATGAAATTACTTTTCATTGAGCGATCGTGCTTATGGATGAAAGTTGCGGATGCTGGGTAAACTGACCAATTCAACTGTAGTAAGTTGATAACTCCAAATGGTTAAGAGTCCACATATATTCATATTTATTTACGTATACAAACGGTCATCAATTTATGGAATCATACATTATATTATATACTCGTGCAGTCAAGTATTGTCTCGTAGACTAAATTATAACTTTCGAACAACAATGTGGGCTGTATATACGTAATGCCGACGTGCGGACATTCAATACTGATACCCACTTGATTGACGAAAGATCAATATCGATCTATTAAATACTCCCTGATAATTCGGCTCCAGGAAAACATATTTGAACAAAGATGCTCTTCCATTGCATCTGATAATAAAAGGCTGACCCTGGCCTTTCTTCAATAAGAATTACTGCACGATTAATAACAATACTGGGAGCGAAGTATAACACGTCTGACTTGAATGAAGTTCAGATTCTCAAGGGTGAAAATAGAACGTTGTCATGTGGTACTATACCAACGTACAGCGTCATCTTAATCCTAGACAATTATACAAATTCGCGTTCACTAAAATATCGTGAAGCGCGAAACATCTTATATTTATAGCATCCTAATACATTAACGCGTAACTTTAAAGTGCTCGCAATTGTAGCAGACGACATCATTAAACGTGTCGTAACACCGAATACCATCACCAACCAAGATCTGCTTACTCGGAACAAGCAAGAGGACATGCACACCATCATAGCTGGCACACGCTGGAGCTGGGTTGGCCATGTCCTCAGAAGAGACCTAGATGCCATCACAAGAACAGCTATGCTATGGACCCCTGAAAGAAAACGAAAGAGAGGCCGACCAAAAACAACTTGGCGGAGGACTGTGGAGGCTGAGATACAAAGAATGAACCAGAAGGGGCACTGTACGAAGGATGGCCACCGACCGAGCAAAGTGGAATCAATTTGTTGTTGCCCTTCAAGACGCCACTAGGCGTGATGGCCACTGACTGCTTTGACGATCGGCGGCTAAGGATCAAAGAAGAAGAAGAAGTGTGTCACTCATGAATGTCTTGTGGTAAATAAAAAAAATGAAAGTCGTTAAAACCAGAAGTCTTCAGAGAATCTTTCAAAGTTTCGGTTTCTGTATTTTAATATTCAACAATTAACAGTTCATTTCAGTGGGTTGAGAAATACGAATATAAATATGTAAAAGAACGATTACGCAGAAAAGTTCTGACCAGTTTTTGTGACAATACAAATAGAAAAACCATAAACAACAAATAGAAAATCAACGAATTGTTCTTAATAATTGTTCTTACCCGAGCGAATTTTTGGAGCTCGTGTCCGGTAGCCATTCCTCGAATCTCTGCCACAATATTAAAAACTGTCTATAAACATTTTATCATAACCTATTCTGGGTTGGCAATTCAAATACACAATGTATCGAGGAGATTTATTCGAGAGCAGTATTTCTAACAAGGATTCAAATTTAAACGGTTATCACGACTTCAAGGAGAAGGTTCGACATTGAAACAGCAAATATCAAAGTTCACGATTTCAAGTGGTACTTTAGCAGCGAATATTAATGTACCCAGGAACTTTGATCGACAAAGAAAGGGTCCAGAATATATCGATTTTCGAAACTATATTGCTTTAACCGTCATACTTCTTTCAGGCAACACAAAGCAGAGTGACGTCATACGCAAATGTTTTCAATCGTCATCATCAGTCCATTTTCAAGAGAGGAACTCATATTTTACTCAATATAATTCGACGACTCTTCCAATCTACAATCAACACATCGAGATGTATCTATTTCTTAGCAAAATTCGTGAGACCTGCTCCACAAGTGAATTTTACATGCCAGGATCTAGCTGATGTCGTTCTTCGGTTGATCAAACAATCCTAGGCCACGTTTAAGAAGGACATTTTCATGAGTCACTGCAAATGAGTATTATATTTGATGGCGATGTGTTGTCTGATCATTTAGACACCCTTTCGTCACCCTTTCTTTGCCGATCGTAATCTTTTTTTTTCATTTCATGTCTCTATATTTATTGTCCTTGTAAGCGGGTGGTTGGAACGGGCTTAATATTTCTGTCACTTCTTCGGGAGATACAGAAATGTTAACGAATCTTTAGGTATTTATTCAATGTATAGTCAAAGAATCCAGTGGTTGCACTGAAGAGTACCAGTCTTTGATTATTCATTGAATATATTGAATATTTGTTTAGTTGTTTCGTACAAGTATCGCGTCCTTTCTTTTATGCTCATTATTTATGTAAGTAGGTCACTGTTTTTACGTTTGTCAACTATTCTTCTTTTGTCTTAGTGTTGCATTTAAAAACGACTTTTTGTATTCGTACGTTAATTTTCTGTCTTGTTTAATTCTTTAATATTTTCACATATTTCCTTTCTTTTATTATTTATGACCTTGTTATACTTAGTTTCCTTATATTCGTTTTGAAACGTGTTGTGATTTGAATACAATCATCATCATCTTTGGCCTTAACCTGTGCCATCCATCTTCATTGTTAGTTTACATTGCTCTTTACATGATTTTATTTGACATTATATTTATTTGACATTAATAGGTGTTATTATTGTGATTATTTCTACTATATTGTTAGTGTTTAAATAATATTGCATAAAAACAGGTAGATTTATCCATACTACAGAGATGTCCTTGGAGGATTTTCGACAAGAAGGTATAAGACAAGGCTTATCAGAAAAGGAACTTGATGATTATGCGGATATCAAGTATGATAAACACGTAGCCCAAACATAGACTAAATAGCGGAACGTGAACTAAGGGCACAAGCAAATGAATTGAAATCTAGGGAGCTTGCTCAGAAAGAAAAAGATCGTGACCATGAACAAGCCTTAAAAGAAAAAGATCGTGACCATGAACTAGCACTAGAGAGAATGAAAATGGAAGCTGCTGCTCTGGAACAAGAGGTAAATGTTAGAGAGGCTGATAAAGAACGTGAATTTCAACGAATAAAATTAGAAAAGGAACTGGCAATTGCTAAGATCCAGGCTCATGCTTCTGTTGGACACTCTGTATCATAAACTGATCAGCCTTCTTGCCTTCCAAAATTTAAATTACCTAATTTATTGATTCTCGTGACTGCATAGATAGTTTTTTTTACAAAAATTTGAGATGAATGCCAACGATATGAAAATATCTAAATAACGCTGGAGCAATCTATTATCAGACCATTTAACTGGTAATTCCATGAAATGTTTCATGCAATTGGATGAACAAAGTCGATTAGACTTTGAGATTGTTAAACTGGCTCTATTGATAAAATTTCAACTTACGGAAGAAGGTTTTAGAGAACAATTTCATAAAATATTACCTGACAAAAAGGCTGACTTTGAAGAATTCATCTCCTCTATTAAGCTATACCTCAATCATTGGATTGATTTGGCTAAGATCCCTAAAACTTATGAAGGTTTGATTGATTTAATGTTAAGAGACAAAGTTCTCTCGGCGAGTAGTGCCGAACTTAAAGCTTTTTTGCCGGAAAGACGTCCAAAGACTATTGATGAATGTGAGTCACTCGAACGCCAATGTGTTACAGCCCATCCTGACAGAGAGATCAAGAGGTCTACACCTGATGATACATTACCGGTTTGTGCGGCTTATCATGACCATAGAGTTTAAGAGTACCGTCAGCGCCCTAAGAGTGCAGATGGTAGACATAGGTTTGGCTTCAGGTCCTCCTGAAGGTACAACTTTCCTCGAAGGCATTCACCTTCACACTATGGTAGGAATAGGTTTCCAGAATTCTCCAACTGAGGTCGTGGATATCACAACGGTAGATGGGGTGATGATATCCATCACAGAGGTTACAGACAATCATCCATTGAAAGACCACAATGAAATAGTAGGTTTAATAATGACCATGATAATCAAAATAAGGGCGAGGTACAAAATAACAAGAAGGTTGGTAACCAAAATAATACAACGACATGCAAATGTTTGTGCGGAGCAAGATGATAATACTTCTTGTACTGACCATGCGAATGCTTGTGTCATAAAGGCAAATAATAGGGATGAATGTACAGAGTGTAAAATTTAGTATGTAACAGGTTCTCAAACAAGATTATTATGTGGTCATGCATTGCCAGCAATGTCCTTATGTGAGAACATAGGACGTCTCACTGTACATAAGGGCTTCTTATACAACAGACCCATAACTGTACTTCGGGATACCGAGTGCACCACTATTGGGATTAGAGAATCTCTCATTGATGAGTCAGTGCTCACGGTTAGATCAGCGAAATGTGTGACATTTGTTGGGAATATTGATTGTTTCCCATTGACAAAGGTAGAAATAGACACACCCTTCCCTACTGGTGTAGTGACCAAATGTGTACTAAAGAATCATATCACTGATTTAATTATTGGAAATATTCCAGGAATTAAAGAATGTTCTCCAAGGTAGATTGAAGAATGGGTACAATTTCATCCACTTGTGGCGAATGCTGTTGTCACTAGGGCTCAACATTCAGCGGATTCAAAAGCTGATCCACCATCAGTACTGAAGAAGCATCATTACGACATGCACAGAACATTTCTCTACAGTTATTTATAACCAAACAACAAGAAGAATCGTTGAGACGTTTATTTGATTTGGCACAGTCTGGAGAGGTCTTATCTACAAAAAAAAATCAACATATTGTTTTAAATTGAAAAACTCTATTTTAACTAGATGTTTTAATAAAGGCACGAATGCTCGCACGCAAATTGTGGTACTTAGAATTTTTAGGCCTTTGGTTTTAAAAACCAGTCACGATATCACTATGGCAGGTTGTCAGAACGAACTTATTGTGGATGACACTCCACTGCGCTGCACCACTGTAATGTGGATTTAGAATAATAAAAAAAAAACAATGGTAATAAGCTCGCTCCCTAGGAGTACAACCACACCACAATGGCTAACATAAGAAAATCAACACCTTCTACAGGTACTTCCCTTTAATAACTCTGCACACATAATACGGCCACATACGGCCAACAAACGTATGAAATACAATAATAATATGCCTATGTAACTTGCCTCAAAAATTGCTCAATCTATCCGTATCATACACTACAGTACGAATTACTAAACGAACACTGCAATGACTATCGCTCACCATGAACGGTAAAAACTGAGACAATGGTACACTCAACTCATTGACAACTATAAATCTGCGGTCTGTAGAAAATGCCCACAAGATACTATACAAATATAGAATTCCAAGTCACAATCCGCTCAACCCGAAATATGGCAAATACTCATAACAAAAAGTCCATGGCATGACTTCACCGCAAGAATGCTAGCAAGGGAAAAATGTATCCGTCCTCACACGGACGCTGGCTAGAAACTCACTGACTCCCTTGGCGCCTAATATTTTCTGCTTCCAAAAGTCACATGACTTGCCTGTTTAGTTATCCCAATGTTGCCAACCTTAATGATGCCAGTCTGATTTTTCGTACAGCAGATGCACTGCGAAATAGCGCCGTGAAACCGGTCATATGGGTGTTAAGCCCACCTTCAGCAGAGTTACAACCTGTTTCTATTGGCCTGGCATAAACAAAGACGTTAGGCTATATTGTCGTTCAGGTCTGATATTCCGGAAAGTATCCTGTAAGGGCATAGGTCACATTCCACCCTTACAAACAACAGATGTACCAACACGTGCTTTTCAGAAGATAGCTATTGACATCATTGGTCCGATGTCAGTAATGTCAGAACGGAAATACCGTTATATTTTAACATGCATTGACCTTTGTACAAGATGGCATGAGACCATACCATGGAAAGAAATTACTACTATTTCAGTGGCAGAGATGTTGTTCTTAATATTTTCTAGGATAGGGTTACCAAAATTAATCTTATCTGACAGGGGCACACACTTTATGCCCCATGTGATGAAACAGATTGAAGATATGCTGGGAATTAAACACACTTTTACCAGTCCATATCGACCTTCTTCCAATATCAAAGGTAAATGCAAAACGTATCACATCAATATGTTAGAGGCTTATACTCAACGTCCTCCTGAATTACAGGACATTTGGAATACTATCACTGATCAAACTGTTTCTTCATCTTTTGCTATAGTCCATTCAGAGGACGCTGTTTCTTCTATTCCTTTGCGGTTTTCGTTACCTTCACTTAAATCTATTGAATCTTGGAAACATGTTTCCATTTCTGAGTCTCTGCATCCTTCTTTACAAGAACAAGTTCTAAACATTCTTCATTCGTTTGAAGAAGTCTTAAATGAAGTGTCTGGAGCACTAACTTGATTACACATGATATTGTAATTCCCGACCACAAACCAATTAAATTACGACCGTATCAAATCCCTCTTCATTATAAAGATCATGTAGAAAAAGAGATTAAGGAAATGCTCGACATGGGTATAATATCACCATCTTCCTCACCATATGCTTTTCCCGTGGCCTTGGTTAAGAAACCAGATACACCATTGAGAATTTGTATCGACTTCAGAAAATTAAATAGCATAACGATAACAGATGCTGAACCAATGCCCATCTTAGAAGATCTTTTGCTTCAGCTATCGCAGGCAACATAGTTTAGTAAATTAGACCTATCAAAGGGATGCTGGCCAATCCCTTTATCAGATGAAGCCAAGCAATTAACAGCTTTTAACACACCACTATGGAGCCGCGCTAGCGTACTGGTTACAAGACTGCGCTGGTGATCGGGTGACCCAGGATCAAACCCGGGCGAGGACATTTGAAGATTTTTCGTCAACCGGGATTTGGACTGGATTAACTCGAGCCCTGGCGAGTACATTTGAAGAAGTAACGTCGACCAGGGACTGGTGGCTCCTGAGCCAACCCAGCTTTAATGGGTACCTCCGAGTATCTGCCTGAATGGCGAGAGACCTCTGTCTCTGTTCAAGAAAACATGGATACTCACGTAAAATCAGTCTCAGGTTAGACATACTAACCTGAGATTTTGCCTCGAGTAATAGCGGGCGTACGAAAAAAACAAACCACTTGGATTATTTCAGAGGAATTTTATGTGATTTGGTCTTCTCAATGCACCAGTGACATTCGTACGCATGATGCACCTCTTATTAGGAAACAGACATGACATCATCAACTACATTGACGATATTTGTTTACATCACTCGTCATAGAATGAACATGTTCAAGGCTTACATTCTTTATTACTTCTGTTTCGATCGCACGGGTTGACAGTGCATCCATCAAAAGTTCAAATCGGTTTCCAAGAAATAATGTTTTCTGGACATCGTATTAGTCAGAATAAGTTGTGCCCAGATGGAAAAACAGTTAAACGCATATTGGATATTAAAATTCCATCAACTAAGAAGGAAGTGAGAAGTTTATTGGGCTTGATAGATTATTATCATTAATTTATCCCTAACTTTGCCTCCCTATCTGCCCCATTGTCTGCCTTGACGTGCAAGGGTGCACCGTTGAAAATATAATGGTTAGACAATGTCAATCGTTTATTGAATATAATTAAATCTGCCTTCTAAAAGCATCATATTTTAACTATACCTGACGGCAGTAAACTTTTCTTCCTTAGAACAGACGCGTCGGGCACTGGCATCGGTGGCTGTTTGATGCAATTGTGGTACGACAAGCTTCACACATGCATTTACATCAGCAGGAAGCTTCTTCCAGCAGAACAACGGTACGCAGCTGGTGAGCGTGAATTGCTCGCCATCGTATGGTCAATTTCTAAATTATCAAAGTATCTCCTGGGTTGCAATTTCATCCTTCAAACGGATCATGTGCCATTAACAGCGCTTAAAACCAAGACTTACAATAACCCACGACTACACCGCTGGTTCCTTTTGTTGCAGGAATTCCACTTCGATATTCAGCCGATTCGTGGGGTCGACAATTAGCTGGCAGATCTTCTGTCCCGGTGGTCTGAAGACAGTCACTGATACTATACTGATAATCCCGAATACATGACGTCTCGTTCGCAGTTATCTATCAGAATCGGGACAAGAAACAACACTGGTGTTCATATTAATATACCAGTTACACGTACCGAACTTGTAATTTTACGAGCTGATTGTCTCTTACTGGTTGCTCCTCAGAGCCAGTGGACATGGCATTTAAGGATTTGACATACTAAAATATTAACATTATACCTAGTATTGACATTTACTAACTTATACATAATATACAGGTATCATGTGCATAGGCAGTAATGACGTACGGCGTCCCTTGAATACAATGAAGTATGCTGAACTTGAAATATGATGCACACTGAAGTCTGCTTCTGGATAGAAGATGTACTCTATGACTTTTAATTCATATCCTATTATTAGTGTATGTAGTTTAACATACGTATATACCATTTATTAGTTTGGCGTTTCCTTTATACCATTAGGGGTCGAGTAATCGGCTCAGTGATTAATTTAATGTCTTATCTAGCGTTCACCCGACACTGAAGCTCGCGGGACGAGGGGGTAATTTTGAGAGCGTATCATGGGGCAAAGCGATCTTGAACAATCTATTTGGAGCGATCGCTATGCACCATGATGTGTCTCACCAAAACACAAAAAACTGTGGTCATTGACGATGACTAAGCACGGTAGCGAAGCATCACGACAGAGTCCATAGTTACGTTTTGTGTGGTTTGGGCAGTGTTGGCTTATGTGGCGTGGTCCACTCATGATGTATAGAATTCTACTTATAAAACGTGTTTAAGAGTCTAGATTTTGACTCAGGAATAATGTAAGATTATAATTCAATAAGAGACAAACCGATTTCGTCAGGATATGTATAACACAGCCATACAAAAAAAATTTTTTTGGTGTCAAACATTTTACTCTTGATTGTACATAAATGAGGCCTGCTCAATCCAAATATCACATTTACTTGTCTGTAGCCGCTCTAGTTTTTGAGATACAGACATTTTTGTATTTCAACTATACTGGGTGACCCAAAAAAAAAACGTTTTTTTTGGGTCACCCTGTATTATTACAATATTTTTTTATATAAGGCTATGTAAGAAAACTATTGCTGTCTAGTCCTTTACAAAAGAAAACTGCTTGTTTACTTTCAGTTTCAGTTTTCCAAGAATCTTCCCAGAATTGCCTTTTTTAGATTTTAAGCCACGGCATGCATGTTAGTATGCCACTTATTTTATTACACTTCTAACAGAGAATGGCATCATCTTCAAGAAGAGCATGTTTTCTTTCACCGCATTTATTTTGTTATATTTGTGGAGAGTACACTTTCAAAGAAGAACATGGGAAGCATATTACTGTTTTTGTGAAAAAGGCATACTCTGCTTACTTTCACTCTTTGACTCCACAGCAACGCTCTGAGCGTTGCAAAATTCAACACGCCGTGCCCCAGCAACGCTTAGAGCGTGGTTTTTAGTTTATCACGAATAAACCCTAAAAATCGTCCGCTTAATGCAGTTCATATATTAAAACTCGTAGAATGACTTCCGCTACTATTTAAACAACTAATTTGACTTTAGTTAATCAGCACATGTGCGTGTTTTGATGTTATTATCACAATTTTTGTGAAGATTCGCGTGTTTACATTTTTCGTTGTTTTTGCTAGAGAAATATGTCACGCTTTATATTTACATTTTCTAAGTCTCCTAAGCAAATAATTGTGTCAAACTACTTTGAAACATTGCTGACATTGATGATGATTGTTTGGTAGTCACAGTTTGTTGTCAAAATACGGAATATATGCAGAAAAGCTAGACACACTAGATTTAGTTGATGAGTGGGCGTAGTCATATTCTGGCCGATCAAAAAGCAACAAAACTAGACCTACCGTAACATCTAATCACTAGTTCTTGGTAGAAGATGAAGCTAGGGATACTATTAAAACATTAAACAAGAGTAAAAAAGTATTTATATGACGTTATTCTTATTTATTTGTTTGAAAATTACGTAATGCACGATTGCATAATTTATTTTTTTCATACAAAGAACCACGGACAAACTGGTGCGAATAACACTAAATCTACTAATTTTGGCCATAAGCATGTTTTTTTTTACTTTGTATATGGATTAACTTGACGTTTGAAGACTAAAAAGAAAGTTTTATTGTCTACGACAGTAATTTGTCTTTGGTAAGATCGTATTCTACAGTCAACTTTTTAGCGTTTTTCAATTTTACATGCAAAATGATTAAATTATACCGAACACACTTGTGTTAATACTACCACAGACATTATATATTTGAATTCTCTATCCATTTCCCTACAGTTTGGTATATAATAAGTACATGTTCAAAGGAAAATTCACAAACAAATTTAGACTGAAAGATGAACACTTCACTCTATAAAATTCTGCCCACAAAAAAAGTCTGGCACAGCGTGCAAAATAACTCTGGAATGAATGAGTTAATTAAAGTAAAACTAGGTGACCAGGACAAGTCTTGGGCTCCTCATATTGTTTGCAAAACATGTGTTGAACATCTGCGACAGTGGACTTATGGGAAAAGAAAATGTTTAAAATTTGGAATTCAAATAGTTTGGAGAGAGCCCAAGAACCACCATGATGACTGTTATTTCTGTGTTGTTAATATTAAGGGAATTAATGGAAAAAATCACAAAAAGTGGACATATCCAGATTTAGATTCTGCTAGGCGACCAGTTCCACACGGAGATGACATACCAATTCCAACTTTCAGTCAGATTTCGGATTCCCTGCTAGAAGATGAGACAGCAGGGGCATGTGGAACGACAAGTGACAGTGATAGTGATTTCGAAGATGATTTTTCAGATGCTCAACGCTTCGACCAGCTTGAAATAAATGATCTAATTCGAGATCTATATCTCTCCATGGAATCTTCAGAACTTTTGGCTTCAAGATTGAAAGAAAAAAAAATTACTGACTGCTGAAACAAAGGTTACATTTTATCGCAGCAGAGAGCAAGGTTTTATTCCATTATTTTGTAAAGAAAACAACCTTGTGTTTTGTACTAATGTAGAATGTCTTGTTAACAAAATGGGTGTACGTTATACACCAGATAAGTGGCGACTTTTCATTGACAGCTCTAAAAGAAGTTTGAAGGGTGTTCTCTTACACAATGGTAACAAATATGGCTCAATTCCAATTGCTCCTTCTACTACAATGAAGGAGGAGTATGCTACATGTCGCCTAGAGATTTATGATCAATAAATTTTCTATATTCTTTACTTTTCTACCCGTGTCCTCTACTTTATTATCGCTCTTTTATCCTTTTCCTGGTTTTTCGCATTCGTTCGTTTGCGAAAAATATATTTCTTTCCCATTCTGACTTTACCGTTTCTTTTTCTCATACACTGGTAACGCACGTATTACATAATGTGTCAGTCCCCGGGATGTGAGCGTATAGTGTTAGAATACATTCCGTCAGACATAGGAGCAGACATTTATCTAGCAATTACATCTGACACGGCGCTCTTGGTTTAGATTTTTTGGAGATAGGTGTGGAAACTGCCATCTGCCTCGACCAGAAATGAGACATAGGATCTAGCATTTCCATCTGACACGGCACTCTACGGACAGTTGCTTAGCAGTAGGTGTGAAGACGCACTCTTGGCATGTTATGGCCAGTCGCCTGAGTTATGGGAAGTGTTAAGAGAAAGGGAGAGACCGGCGCTATTGCGGGGGTTTGGAAATAGCGTACATCCTTTGTCTGGGTTTTAAGATATTAACGAGAGTTTTAAACTTTATTTTCATTCAGTCCTCAAGATTCGCAGTAGACAGGTCGCTCGTGTAAAGAATAAGCTGTATAGCGACATTTCTCAGGTTGTTTCGACAATTTGCCGAGCTTCTAGACTTCAAATATATATATATCAGCGTATAATTCTAAGTTGTGCGTTCGCCTGTAGTTCTGTGTTGAGGTAATATAATATATATATAATATTTTGTGAGTGATTAAGTGGATAATCGCCTATTTTATTTCACTAGATTTGTGCGCAAAATAGTTAAAAATAAGTCTGTTATATTCTCTAGCTGACGTGTTTCAGTGGAAAGCAGAATAAATTATAATTTCTAGCTTAAAAATTCATGCAGCTATAAATAATTCAATT
Source organism: Oreohelix idahoensis (assembly GCA_024509875.1). NCBI lineage: Eukaryota > Metazoa > Mollusca > Gastropoda > Stylommatophora > Oreohelicidae > Oreohelix > Oreohelix idahoensis. The sequence goes on along the minus strand of JAMPIV010000736.1, from coordinate 36,686 downwards.
TAACTGCTTAGTCGAGAATATTGTAAAACTAATTTATAACTGCATAGATTCATCACTGAGTATTGACGAAATACGTATGTATTTCTAATTCAGGATGGTTGATTTTATGAATATAACTTATTTCACGGGGAGATTTAAACAATAAGTCAAGCTCTCCGCTTGCAGTTTATAATGTAAGTTATGACCGTAGTACATAGTATGTATAAGTATTTGATATGTTGTTTTTCTTTATTCAGTGAAAACTGGGGTGACCCAACTTTGCCAGCGTTTGAGTACACGAGAAATATATGAGAAGAACTAAAAACAACATTTTCCTTAAAGACTTAGTGTATAACCTTTACAAGAACTTTAAAGGTTAAATGAAGTAACGGGCCCATCGAGCCTGATTGAACTCTTCCAGAGAAAAACCTCAAGTACCTTTCAGCCCTTGTGGCAAGTAAAACATTACAAATCATTGACCTTCCGACATTTTGACGAACTGCGGGTGTGAACAATAATTATCTATTGAAAGAATTTACCAACCGGTCATCTTCCTAAATAAGGGAAACCTCGTGATTCTGACACTGTGTGCCCGCTTAAGACTAACTCTTACCTAAACGGAGTGAAGTGACACTAACTTAAATCTGTAAAGAAAACTATCACCCAAAGTGGACGCTCCCCGGACCCCGTGAATGAAACCACGATCTGCAGAGCTGGGAATCCGTTTCAGCAAAAGATAGACAGATTTAAACGGTGCGTAATACAGTGCGCGAGACGGCGAACACCAGCAAGCTATTAGGTAAGAACGTGAGCCAGGGTACCCTGATGAAAGAACCGAGTGAAAGTAGACTGAGTGATGTTTTATGATAACTATTTATTCACCCACTTTGTAATTCCATTTATGCAAATTGTTGCTACTGCAGGTATAACTTTTCCTTAGGATAGATCATACTACTATCTACGTCTGTTCATACCTTTAAAGGGGAAAATCATTAGACTACAGCAGATGTATCCGTGACTCTTTGGGGCCATCATCTTTCCTTCTAACGGGACTGTGGGCTATACATCGAGGGAAAAGAAAATAACTGTGGGTCTATCATTCGTGTAGCAATTCATTGACTTTATGACTATGTGTATATGCTTGATGTAAATTTTATATGTTGTGATGGAATTTTAGTCTGATGATTAAAATTCAATTAAACTTAATCAGTGTGTTGGTCAGTCCGGTCCCAAAATATCTGTATACTCATTTGTTATAGTTTTCTCACGTCAGTACGTCTAACTGTCGTACCTTGTGTGTGTGTGCACGTGAATAGTATATACATATATATATATATATATATATATATATATATATATATATATATATATATATATATATATATATATATATATATATATATATATATTTAATATATATGTGTTTATACTGTCTGAATCCTCTAATTCTGTCGTAGAAGACAGGCTCAAAGATAGAAGATTTCTCGATTTCAGAGACAGCCTCTATCACATTTTACCATCTCACTCGTGGAAATCTATTTCTTTTTACGATCTCTCACTGTGACTATCACTTATTCTAATCTATTCAAAAGGGACAAGCCCAAGTCTTAATCCCCCTATCAAAAATCTACGACAAATGTGGTCTCGTCCGTAGGATTTTTCTTTGGAACTTAGAATAGGAAGACGAGTACGATAAATATATTACCTCGTCTGTTATGTTCTTTATTCTGTAATAGAGTAAGAGTGTGATTGTCTCGTGGTATTGTGTATCTTTAAAAATAACTATTCCCCTAGACTAACGATCTGTTTATGGGCGTGCTGACCACACAATTTATAATTGTTTTTCCACAGCATGTTGAGTAATATACATTTGATCTTTTGTTGGTATTTTCTCGTAAATGGTAGGAACCAGTGTATCCTTTTTCTGAGTTCTTTCTCGTCTAAGTCTCAGCCACCTTTTTACTATGGCAGAGAGGGCGAAGCTTAGGCAGATCCTCAGGAACGAAGCGAGAGAAGAAGCTTTGGACGGAGAAGAAGCGAAAGCTTTTGTCAGGGAAGAACTGGAAAGATATGACGCGGAGCAGAAGGAGAAAGCAGCTGAAGTTAGAGAGCAAAGAAAGATTTAGGAAGAAATGGAAATTTGCTGGCAAACGAAAGAGAGAAGGAGAGACAACATGAGCTGGCGCTTAAAGCTGTAGAGGTTCAAAGTCGTGGCGCTGCCTCTACCTCAAGCTATGGGGAGTCTTCTCCTCATTCTTCTTTAACTGATCTATCTAATACTCAATCTACTCACCTCACTGCTATGTCTTTTGCGCTAGAATCTTTCCCGTGTCCTAATGAGATGATTGACCCGTATCTAGAAAAAAGCTTTCTCAGGCTTTGAAAAGCAGTGCGTATGATGTTTACGCCAAACTGGAAAGCAGCCAACAAGACAACTATGATGTGTTGAAGAAAGCGTTACTGGAGCGCTTTGAAATGAATGCTCGCAAATTTTTGCAACTGTTTCGCAACAGCAGGAAGGAGAGCTCTGAAACATTTCAGCAGTTCTCGTCTCGTTTGAAGAGATACTTGACAAAGTGCCTTGAGCTTTCACAGCTCCCCTCTACCTATGAAGAACTTGAGGAATTTGTTATAACCGAACTAATAATGAACACTTTGTCTGCTGACACCCGGAGATTTCTAGCTGAGCAAGGTGCAGAAAAGCTTGAAGACATTTTGGAAAAGTCTGAGCGATATCACAATGCGCTGGCTGAACTACCGGACACAAAACGTAAACCGACAGTAGAGCATTTTCGAAAGAATAATCTAGACCAATCTTCTCATGCTTCTAATCAGAATAACCACAGAGAAACTGGACCTTAAAACCCTCCTCCAGAAAAATCCAAGTTCTACAAGAACAAGTTCCCCAACCACAGTAAACAGTCCGATCAACCCGACCGCCTTTCATGGCCCTGCAGCTAGCGAGGACAAGGAAACAAATGGAAAACCCCTGCGCACTGGACTAATGATCAGAGCGAGCACACCAAGCCGAAACGCATAGGATGCTTGCTAACAGTCTTGCAAGGCGGAATTATTGACAATGATTCCCAACCTGTAGAGGGAGACAGACCCTCTACGAGAGGTACTGTTATATTGAACGGTTCTCAAACTTTTTGTTTATTTGACACGGGGCTTTCATATGATTGCATTGTTGCCAGACACCTGGTTAAACCTGGTCAAGAGACAGGCGAGACCGTCGAACATTGTGGAGTTCTTAAGAGTGAGGCACCTACACCGCTTCCCATCGCACTGATGGAGATTCACTCTGAGTTTGTCAGAGGCGTGATCAAAGCGGCTGTTATGGATGACCCCATCTACCCAGTCATACTTAGCGGTAGATACGGGTTTATTGGGAAACCGGAAGAGCCGATTGTGGCAGCAGTAACTACAAGAGGGCAAACCAAGAAAGAACGGGAGCCTGCGCAAAATTTGTTACCTATAGAACTTAAAGAAGCGCAACAAAAGGACCCTACTTTGGCACCCTGATTTAGGAAACTGCTCATGGCTAAGGAACCCAGACAGCACGGGGAAATTTTTTCTAAGGATGGCGTACTTTATCGCAGAACGGGCAAGCCTGACCAAGGTTACAATCAGCTCCTAATACCGAAACAGTACATAAGCCAAATCCTAGAAATGGGGCGCTCTCTTCCCTTCAGCGGACATATGGGACAGAACGGCACAAACCAATGGATAACTACTCATTATTGGTGTGTACCAACCCAAGCAACGGACATACCCCAATCTCTTTGGGTAAAATGCCAATAGTCAGAACACCATTCGAATGGGTTGTGATCGACATTTTAGGACCCCTAGAAAGGACTAAAAGAAGGAACAGGTTTATCCTGACCTTAGTCGACACATGCACTTTATGGGCAGAAGCTATCCCGCTAACATGCGCAGATGCCAAGCATGTCGCAGAAGCCCTTGTGCAGATTTTCACTCGGTTGGGATTCCCTCAGCAAGTGTTGACGGATAACGGATCTCCATACCGAAACCTGTTGATGGATAAGATCGTGAAGATCTTGAGGAACCAGCACATCTACATAAAGCCTTATACTCTGGCCGGAAACTGGCTCGTGGAACGTGTTAATGGAAACCTCAACATGATGCTAAGTAAACTGGTACAAGTGAAACCTGAAGGTGGGATCTTTGTATTCCTGCAGCTTTATTTAGCTATAGAGAATCTCCTCATACTTCCACAGGATTTCCGAGAGCAACGCTTTTATTCGGAGGACCTATTAAGGGGCCACTTGAAGCCTTACTTCAGTCTCTGACAGACGAGAAGGCAGATGAGACAGTTGTCTCAGCAAGTAAATATGTGTCGGATTTAAAGGAAAGGTTGAAACTAGGATGGGACCTAACAACGACTAACTTTAAGCGAGCACGCACAAAGCTCGCTAACCGATACAGGAAAGTCGCGAAAAAAGAGAACTGGAAGCAGGAGAGAAAGTTTTGGTGTTACTTCCCACCGGGAACAACAAACTGAGAATCGGATGGCAAGGGCCGTTTACCGTCCTTAAAAAGATTTCCAAGGCTAACTACCAGATCTCTATAAAAGGAAAGGAGAAGGTCTACCATTTAAATCTGTTAAAGAGATACTTGGAAAGACCGGTGCCGACCTCCGAACATCTCCTGACGATCGCCAAAATTGACGAAGATGACGATGGTGGCAGGGAAATTCCACTGCAATCACACGGAATCTTTCAAAAATGTCAAAAGCGGCGACGCTCTTTCAAGCGCACATGGGAGACATTTCAGAGAAAGGAAACTTTGGGAGTAGACTTGAGTAAGAATTGGTGAGAGACGGAGAGGGGAGATGAGGTGGAAGAGGACAGACACCCTGAAGCTACGGATATAGGAAATTTTTTTCCATAACGTAGACATGGAGTGCTTCCATATCTTAAAGGGGGGACGTTCTGTAGCATAGAGATTTATGATCAATAAATTTTCTATATTCTTTTCTTTTCTACCCGTGTCCTCTACTTTATTATCGCTCTTTTATCCTTTTCCTGGTTTTTCGCATTCGTTCGTTTGCGAAAAATATATTTCTTTCCCATTCTGACTTTACCGTTTCTTTTTCTCATACACTGGTAACGCACTTATTGTATAATGTGTCAGTCCCCGGGATGTGAGCGTATAGTGTTAGAATACATTCCGTCAGACATAGGAGCAGACATTTGTCTAGCAATTCCATCTGACACGGCGCTTTTGGTTAAGATTTCTCGGCGATAGGTGTGGAAACTGCCATCTGCCTCGACCAGAAATGAGACATAGGGTCTAGCATTTCCATCTGACACGGCACTCTACGAACAGTTGCTTAGCAGTAGGTGTGAAGACGCACTCTTGGCATGTTATGGCTAGTCACCTGAGTTATGGGAAGTGTTAAGAGAAGGGGAGAGACCGGCGCTATTGCGGGGGTTTGGAAATAGCGTACATCCTTTGTCTGGGTTTTAAGATATTAACGAGAGTTTTAAACTTTATTTTCATTCAGTCCTCAAGATTCGCAGTAGACAGGTCGCTCGTGTAAAGAATAAGCTGTATAGCGACGTTTCTCAGTTAGTTTCGACAATTTGCCGAGCTTCTAGACTTAAAATATATATATATCAGCGTATAAATCTAAGTTTTGCGATCGCCTGTAGTTCTGTGTTGAGGTAATATAATATATCTAATATTTTGTGAGTGATTAAGTGGATAATCGCCTATATTATTTTACTAGATTTGTGCGCAGAAGTATTAAATATAAGTCTTTTATATTCTCTAGCTGACGTGTTTCAGTGGGAAGCAGAATAAATTATAATTTCAAGCTTAAAATCTCGTGCAGCTATAAATATATCAATTTAACTGCTTAGTCGAGAATATTGTAAAACTAACTTATAACGGCATAGATTCATCACTGAGTATTGATGAAATGCGTATGTATGGATGGTTGATTTTATGAATATAACTTATTTTACGGGGAGATTTAAACAACAAGTCAAGCTCTCCGCTTGCAGTTTATAATGTAAGTTATGACCGTAGTACATAGTACGTATAAGTATTTGATATAATTTTTTTCTTTATTCAGTGCAAACTGGGGTGACCCAACTTTGCCAGCGTTTGAGTACACGAGAAATATCTGTGAAGAACTAAAAAAAAAAAATTTTCCTTAAGGACTTGATGTATAACCTTTACAAGAACTTTAAAGGTTAAATGAAGTAACGGGCCCATCGAGCCTGATTGAACTCTTCCAGAGAAAAACCTCAAGTACCTTTCAGCCCTTGTGGCAAGTAAAACATTACAAATCATTGACCTTCCGACATTTTGACGAACTGCTGGTGTGAACAATAATTATCTATTGAAAGAATTTACAACCGGTCATCTTCCTAAATAAGGGAAACCTCGTGATTCTGACACTCTGTGCCCGCTTAAGACTAACTCTTACCTAAACGGAGTGAAGTTACACTTACTTGAATCTGTAAAGAAAACTATCTCCCAAAATGGACGCTCCCCGGACACCGTGAATGAAACCACGATCTGCAGAGCTGGGGATCCGTTTCTGCAAAAGATAGACATATTTAAACGGTGGGTCATACAGTGCGCCAGACGGCGATCACCAGCAAGCTATTAGGTAAGAACGTGAGCCAGGGTACCCTGATGAAAGAACCGAGTGAAAGTAGACTGAGTGAGGTTTTATGATAACTATTTATTCACCCACTTTGTAATTCCATTTATGCAAATTGTTGTTACTGCTGGTATAACTTTTCCTTAGGATAGATCATACTACTATCTACGTCTGTTCATACCTTTAAAGGGGAAAATCATTAGACTACAGCAGATGTATCCGTGACTCTTTGGGGCCATCATCTTTCCTTCTAACGGGACTGTGGGCTATACATCGAGGGAAAAGATCATAACTGTGGGTCTATCATTCTTGTAGCAATTCATTGACTTGATGACTATGTGTATATGCTTGATGTAAATTTTATATGTTGTGATGGAATTTTAGTCTGATGATTAAAATTCAATTAAACTTTATCAGTGTGTTGGTCAGTTTGGTCCCAAAATATCTGTATAATCATTTGTTATTGTTTTCCCACGCCTGTGCGTCTAACTGTCGTACCTTGTGTGTGTGTGTGCACGTGAATGGTATATAAATATATATATATTTAATATATATGTGTTTAGACTGTCTGACTCCTATAAATCTGTCGAAGAAGATAGGCTGAAAGAGAGAAGATTTCTCGATTTCAGAGACAGCCTCTATCACATTTTACCATCTCAATCGTTGAAATCTATTTCTTTTTTACGATCTCTAAATGTGACTATCACTTTTACTAATCTATTCAGAAGGGACTAACCCAAGTCTTAATCCCCCTATCAAAAATCTACGACACTACAATAAGCACAGTTCTGGAAAAATTGAAGTATTTAGAACATAACTGGATGGTATGTGTAGAGCTTAAAATGTTGAACTTCTTGCTTGGCAAGCAAATAGGATTCACCAAATATCCATGCTTTATATGTTTGTGGGATAGCAGGGAAAAAGATATGCACTGGGCAAAGAAATAGTGTCCGTTGAGAGATGAATTTTAAAGTTGGAGAAAAAATATTGTCAATAAGCCTCTCATTGATCGACAAACAGTTCTACTGCCACCATTACATGTAAAGCTTTGCTTGATGAAGCAATTTGTTAAGGCACTGAACAAAGATGGTACCTGTTTTAATTACTTATGCAGATAGTTTCCAGAATTGAACATAGACAAACTTAAAGCTGGAATTTTTGATGGACCTCAAATTAGAAAGTTAATAAACGATCCAAATTTTATTGATTCCATGAACAAAACAGAGTCCACAGCCTGGTCATCATTTGTTTTAGTTGTGCACAACTTTCTAAGTAACTTTAAGGCAGACAATTATTCTGAATTAGTTGGAAACATGCTGTGGAGTTTTTGTTAACCTGGATGCAACATGAGCATAAAATTTCACTACCTCCATAACCATTTACATTTATTTCCGGAGAGTCTTGGCGACTTTAGTGAGGAGCACGGTGAAAGATTTCACCAAGATATAAAAACAATGGAAGAGAGATACCAGGGACTTTGGGATGCCCACATAATGGCAGATTACTGTTGGACCCTTAAGCGTGACTGTCCGGGCAAATCACATTCCAGGAAGTCCTCGAGTAGATCCTTTTTGCGTTTTAACTAAACAAGTGCTAGTGATAAAGTTTTATTACATTTTTGGTAATATATGCACAGTAATTACATATAATATGAATGCAGACTAAAGTCAAAATGCCACTGATAGCACCTAACTCTAGGATTGTACATAACAATTGCCCTACTATTATGGTCATTCTTATTTATCTCAAAAACTAGAGCTGATAGAAAATATCTGAATACATTTTTGGAATCAGCAACCCAAAATTACCCAAGAACAACTATAAAATTTAAGGCACCAAAATGGTTGTATACCAGTGTAATCAGTCAAAGTAATTAAACATTCAATAGAGGGCAAAAATGTAGATATAAGAGTAGTAAAGCTTCTAACACATGGGAGTCTTCACAAGATATTCAGATAAGCAAAAACAATGCTGGCTGTTGCTGGGCACGTTAATTCTGTAATCTGCCGACAACTTTTGAAGGATGTAAGCACTTCTTAAGTTTAACTCGTTTAAGCCCCTACCTATGATTTACCCAGTGGAATTCTATTATTCTAGTATAGCTCTGTTTAGAGTGTGTGTAGTAATTTGACTGAGATAAACATGCAGTAACTTTAAAATGGTTAAATCGAAGTTAAATTTGTAACATTACAAATAACAAAATATTATAATCACTTTAGGTTTTAACAGTTGGATATAATTTGAATAGTTATGAATCAAGAAAAGTTATCATCACATTCTTTATGGAATGTGAGATATTACTAGACGTTCAAGTGGCAGCATATACGAGTATTTGAACTTAGCTGTCAATGACAGTTCTCCCCCTTCTTTTGGGTTAGTTCTTTTCAATCTGCTCGCGCTCGTCTCCAATCAAGGCTGTCGGGGGTAGCTCATTTCCCAGTAACGTCAAGGAGAGTCTACCACGTGCGTCCTTCGTCTAAAGCTTAGGCCACGGTTCCCTTCTTGTTCCAGAGATAGTATTTTCTGCTGGTACTACCAATAACAATGGTAAAGAATAAATCGAAACGCTCTTCTGAGTATGGCGTTTTCCACCCCATAGTTATGGATTCATATCTTCCCATACCACCATCCCGAATACTCAGACTTTACTATCGATGAGAATTAAATTTAATCCCTCGGGATAAAACTTTCTTTACATTTAAAAATAATAGCTTTTATAGTTACTTTATATTTAAATGAAAAGGTTAATAATACATATAGAGTATGTTTACATATACATCTTCACTGTTTGAAAAGTGTTCACAATATAAATTGAATATGTTTTCATTTATGTTTTACACTGATTGAATAGTTTGAAACTTTCGTTACTTTAAAATGAATATTTTTACATAAACATTTACACTGGATTACAGCTTGAAAACTTACATTAATTTTAAAGTGACTATGTTTATAGGGAATTTACACTGCTTTAAAAATGTAAGTATTATATTTAGAATGTACATCATTTCTTTCATCTTTCCCTCTTTGGTCCATAGGGAACCTGGAACTACTTTATGCTTTTAGTTCTCGTTACGAAACAATTAATAAAGCAACCACCAGCCCGTGCAGTAGTGGTTTATGAATCATCATTCTAGATACTGAGGTTGCCAGCCTCAAATGTCTCGGGCATCCATTAGCGAGTTTTACACATTAAACTTCCCATGGTAATATATATATATATATATATATATATATATATATATATATATATATATATATATATATATATATATATATATATATATATATATATATATATGTTAGTTCACATGTTAGTAATGAAACATATATTGAGAAATGCACTACTTACACCAACCTTGGATACAGACTTGTTGCTCAGATCAATAAAAGAGACGAGTCGGTCTCTTACACGAGTCTGGGAGGAGGGGGATAGTCTTTAATTTGACAATATATTCCCTGTCTGACTCCGTTTGTTTCTTCAGTTTCCTAGTCCCGGTGTTCCTGTTAAAATGTAGAGATTTCCTGTGCTTTTGTATGTCTTATTTGGTTCTCCAATAAACGGTCCGGTTAAAATAAACGCTCCAATCATATTCAAACAGGTCGGGTGTGCTACTTGCAAAATATTTCCGACAAGGAAAAGTTTTCAAAGGTCACGTCTCACATTTAAGCTAATATTATGTCCAATGCCCTTGTGTACAAACTTACAGACAGATCGAAGAACTCACATGACAACATGTGTAAGCTATAATACGTATTACTTTATTAGAAAGTAATGTTGTCATAATAAGTCGGCCCGGAAACGATTATGTCACACTTGTCTGTCCACATGTGTCGCACAGACAGTAATCTCGTCTTATCAGCGGTTCAATCTAAACGCGCCGGTGACTATCTTATCTCAGTTGCTTACCGCATGCTAGGATAAACATTATCTGTAAGGAGTGTCAAAAACGTTTGAACATACAAACTACTTGCTCCTTAACCGATAATGAGAAGAAATTAGTACTTTTAAAAGTACACAAATACAAATACCAAATGTACCGATACTGCTCCAAACAAAGATCGTGAAGAGGTCGTCCATTTCGTCACAGATATCAGAAACACAAAGTCCCACAGGTTAAAGGAAATATAATGCGAACAGTACAGTCAGGTGGACGAGGAAGTAAAACGTCAATCCCGAGAAAACAAAATAAAATTCCTGGACGCTCTTGCAGGACAGGCAGAAGTTGCAGCACTGATACATTTACAAAGCACAGTATATAAGATAACTAAAACCATCAGTGGAAAATGAGACAAAAACAATTATAAGAGATACACAAGGAAATCTCATCACCACAGCACAATGGCCGTAAACGATGGGCAGAGCAATTCAGAGAAACAATGAATGAGGAACCACCAGAGACGCAGCTGAATGTTCCTGAGGCTGAACATTATGTAGACGCAAGGACAGACATTCAACGAAGAGAAGAAATCATCACAGCCATCAAAAGCTTAATTTAATTAGGTTTTAAGTACTTTCTTAATTGCAAATGGACATCTCCACCAGTGCTCCGATGTCCTCCATTAGATCACACAAAGAGGATATGAGCACAGTGCATAAACTTCGTTGCACCGTAATAATCACAAGGTGTGTATATAGGAATCACACATTCTATAAGTATTTTTGTGGTGGGTAGGTTTCTCATTTTTAAATTTTGCCAGGGCAGCGGTCTTATAGCCTACTCTTTACGATTTCCAACTACCGAGAGATTTTAACGTGCGCAACGTGCACAAGGTGATCTGAGCTGTTTTAATCACTCAGAACTAAAAAAGTAAATCTCGCGTTAGCTCTCCATGGTGTTGTTATTACGGTTGCTACCCGCTCACAATGGGTCTCAGATCAGAGATAGCATCGCATATTTGATGTCTCCACTAGCAAACAAGACATGCTTGTATACAGAAAAGAGCAAAGCACTGTGTACAGTCATTCTTTGATTCACTAACCCTCATTGCCTAAATAAGCAATAGCTCTCAACAAACTCATTCCAAATCTTTATGTCGCGTGCATTTAGTTCACCATCTATTCTTGCCTGTCTCGTCATTTTCAATTCTACTTAGAGTTTTCTTCTCCATGTGTTTTTCGGTCATTTTCTACCTCTCCCAACCTGGACCTTTTACAACAAGTAATACCTATTTATGCTATAAACATTTTTCCTCTGAGTATGTCCTATCGTTTTCCAGCGACTTCTCCTGTATTTTTCCAATGGTACATACAGAATATTGAGGTGCCGGGAGCATTGCTACACAGTTACGTTCATGTCTATGGTAAATTAATTGAAAATATAGTTGCAAGACAAGTAATGAGTCACCTCAAAAACGCACACATCCTTCCTGATACCCTGGTAGCTACAGGCCTATGAAAATAACATGGGATAACACTGGAACGTTTGCGTACGATGTGTACGAGGGATTCCAGGGTAAAATAGAAACGGTGGCTGTCGCAATTGACCTAGAGGATGCTTAAAACAGTGTGGACTTTGCAACCCTAATAGACTGTTTAATGGCGGGTGGTGTAAACCCTTGGATAACAAGGTGGATATCAGCAGCCGTGAAGGAGAGATTAGTTGTATTTCGATTGGGAACATGGAAATCAGAACCAATGCGCATGTGACCAGGACTACCCCAGAGTTCTCGACTATCACCACTGCTGTTTAACATTTACACAGCAAAAGTAGCAACCTTTCAATCAACAGGACAGGAGAACATTAACTTTCGCAGATGAAATACTCATGTACAGAACTGGCTCAGACAGAAATTATACAAGGCATACAAGAGACACAACAGGTGGTTTCTAAATGGTGTGAGGAAAGCGGATCAAAGGTCAACATCAACATGACCTGTGTGATGTGGTGCTCTTTGAACAATTCCACAGTGAAAACAGACGTTCCATGCATCACTTTTAATGTAGGCAAGACAAGTGAAGTATCTGGGAGTAACATTTGGTTGTGGGCTTTCGTTCAAGTATTACATCGAACTGATCATACAGAAGTGCAAGCGAGGACCGCCAGCCTTAAAAACAATGGCTGTTGCGCGCATGGAACAGAGACTGCTGTTTCTCCTGTGTCATCAGCTCGTGATTTCAGTAATCGAGGTCGGGCTAGGAACAATCACGCTGTCAGTGTCACAATGTAAACGACTGGAAAGCATTCAAAATGAAGGGATGCGACGGGTTTTGGGCTGTACTCGTGATACCCCAATTTTGACAATGAAATACATGCTCGGATTGCTTTCGATTAGATCCTGACATGCGATGGCCCCGGCAAAAGCCTATATGCGGATAACCACCGACAAAAGAGACCTCCCTACGTGAGAACGTAGCTGACATCAAAGGAGTAAGAATAAAGAGGGGCTGTCATATATGGCGCAGGCAGAGGCTACGATTGGTCATGTGACCAGGGTTGAAAATATATCCAAAGGGGAAGAGTGGAGTAAGTCAGGGGAGAACTGGATAAACTACCAGCAGATCATCATTAGCTTTAGCAGAGAGTGCAGATCTTGGGGCAACGGAAAAGCAGAGCTGGAAATTAATCAGTTCATAAGTGATCATGCTGGGAATGATGACGCTATAGTGTGCACTGATAGGTCTGTAGTGCGTGGTGAGAACTTAGGATGGGGCTTTTCTGCAAGAATAAAGGGCAGGGTCATCGCTGAACAGAGTGGAGCCTACATGACAACAACCTCCAGCATGAGAACTGAGATAGAGGCAGTTATTGCAGCACTGAGGTGGCTATCTAAAACTCCATAAACAGTGACAGTTATATTATCAGACTCTCAAGCCATGCTTTGGAAAGTTCAGAACGGATTGCTGGGGCAGAAATGGAAAACATCAATAGAATCCTCACGTCATCCAGAACTGATGTAGATCTACTGTCCTAGCCATGCAGGGGTACGTGGCAATGAGAGAGCTGGCAGACTCGAGAGCCCCCATAGTAAGGACACTGGACATGGATAACGGAGAGATACTAAGGGCAATTAATGATCGCCTGCCAGATAACGACACAGCGATGGATGAATCAACAAGGCTGAGACTGTTGGAGTTTGGCAACAAACGTGGGACTAGCAGAGATGGACGTGAGAGAGAATTCATGCGTCGTATGTACAACCAGCGTGCTACAGGTACAGTTAGCATTCATACTCTTCGACATGTGCTGCGAGAGACTGAGCACGTATGGGTTTGCCCAGAGGGCAGTGATATCGATTCTGATCAACAATAACAATGGTAAATATTTAGGTCTTGTTATCAGCTCCACATTAGCGATCTCGTCATAACATTTCAATCATTCAATTACTCTGCCACGTGATGCCGGGTTCCGAAATGAAGTAAAGAATACAATGTAACCTACCAAGCATATTGTAACATGCAACTAAGAACGATTGAGCATGAGGACGACTACCCCGTCCTGTTGAAATTGTAATCCTCTACAACAAATAACGATAATACGCATAAGTCAACGAAAGCACATAATTAAACTGTATATATATAGGTCAATAATTATTTATTTTATTATTTTATTTTATTATTATGGCCTCTCTCCACGTCTATCTCTATTCTTCGCAATGTTCATCAACGACCTGCCACTATATCTAAAACATTCAACTTGTGACCTCTTTGCAGATGATTGTACTATCTACACAAGTGACAATGACTGCGTGGCACTTGAAATGACTCTTCAAAGCGATGTAGATAATTTAACAAAATGGAGTAATATGAATCGTATGCCAGTAAAAAAGCAAAAACGAAATCTATGTTGATTACCGCCAGACAGAAACTCCTAAGCTGCACCAAATGATCGCTACAGCTTCACGCGGAATCAATACAAATTGAACATGTAACAGAACACAAAGTTCTAGGGATCACGATTGACCAGCACTTAACGTGGAACTCCCACGTACGGAATTTAACCAAACACTAAGCTCAAAAGACGTACCAGCTAGCCAAAATAAAAAACTTCTTAGACGAATACACTAGACTATTATTCTACACCTCACATATACAAACACATCTAGATTACTGCTCTACACTATGGGATTGTTGCCCTGCTTCCACCTCGAAGAGACTGCACTCCCTGCAAAAGAGAGCAGTACGTCTGGCTAACAAAAAAAATTTTTTTTTTCTTTCTCTAACATTTCTATGTTTTTCTGGTCAATTTTAATGCGCTGTTTTTAAATCTGCAAACCATTTTTCTCTATCAGGTCGGGATCTCTAGAAATACGCAATTGAAGTTTTTTACAACGCATACAGTATTACAACATCATTTGTACAAGAAGTATAACAGTTATGTAGGCTTGAATTTCTTTGCAGTTGACTTTCGTCGGTGAATGGCATGTGGTACATCGCGATGAAGCATCCAACAATAATCGGCAAGCATGGTCACACTCCACCGTCCTTGATAACGTGACTCCATTACGGCGATATCTTGATAGAATCGTTCTCGATGTTCATCGCTGACTTCGCCAAGGTTGTCAGGGAAAAAGTCAAGATGATAATCGAGCAAATGGATTTTGAGGGACATGTTACAGCCCTTATAATTCTGTATGCATCTATGCACTGCTTAACAATATGCACATAGTCGACAGATTTGTGATTTCCCAGAAAGTTATCGTCGATCGATTTGAATGCCATCCATGCGCGAAGTTCACTACCATGTAACAAGTTCTCGAATTAATTGTCTGCAATAACTTTCCTAATCTGAGGTCCTACAAAGATACCTTCCTTTATCTTTGCATCGCTAATTTGCAGAAACTTTTCTCGAAGATAAGTGAAAGCTTTGCTCGTTTTATCTAACGCTATTACGAAATTCTTCATGAGCCCCAACTTTATATGTAACGGTGGTAAAATGATGCTGTCTTTGTTAACTAATGGCTCGGGTATTACATTTTTATTCCCGAGCTGCATACGATCCCTGATAGGCCACACCTTTCTTGCATAATGTTCCTGTCTGTTGCGGCTGTCCCATTCACATAGGAAGCAACAAAATTTAGTATACCCAGTCTGCATGCCCGTGAGAATTGCAATGACCTTTAGGTCTCCACAAATCCGCCATTGGTAGTCATTGTACTTTATTTTTGCCAAAAGTATAGCCATATTGTCATAAGTTTCTTTCATATGAACAGAGTAGGCGACTGGAATTGATGAAAATAAATTTCCATTATGCAATAACACGGCTTTTAGACTAGTCTTGGAAGAGTCGATGAAAAGTCGCCATTCGTTGACTATGTGCTCATGACCGAGGTGCACCCTTAGACCTTTTACATCTTTGCAATAGCAAATGTCATCATCCATCTCAAAGTATTGAACAAGTTCTCTGTGTCTATGACGAAATTTAGATATCGGAGTATTGGGTGCTAAAAGATTCCATTCTTTGAGTCGCGAACCGAGTAATTCCGCTTGTCCTTTGGTGAGAGCAAGATCACGTATTAGATCTGAAAGTTCTGAATGGTTAATTAAGTGAACACCATCATTCACCGGTATATAATCCGAGTCAGAATTAGTTTCTAAAGCAGGTAAACTATCACTTTCTGATGGTTCATTCACGTCCAACGGATATGGTTCTGGTGGAACTGGGATCGGGCACGTGATTGGATCATGAGGTACTGGTTTCGAAACCGATTCAATATTTGGATAAACCACAGACTTTCTAGTTTTAAAAGTGAAACCATAGATATTTGTCAAGCAGAAGTAACAATCAGTAGCGTGATTTGTCGGTTCACGCCATATTACTGGCACTCCAAAAGGCATCGACTTATGCTTCGGCGATTTTCGTAACCAACCTGCCAATGTATTTACCCAAGTCGAACAAACTGCATTTGGCTTCCAAGATTTATTTGCATCATCAACTTTCGAATTGAAATAAAGTTCATATGCTTTCTTTAGCAATGGTGTAAAGTTTTTCTGGTGAACACGATCGGTAAAATATCCGCACACGTAACAGAACAGATCAGCCGAATTTCTACAACTTCTAGAAGCCATATTTCCCTCAGAATTATTTCAAAATACAGTAACTATTTGAAATATAACGTAACATATGTCATGCATCTTTTAGCAGTATAAAAAGTAGAATTATTTTGCATTTTATTAATTTTTAAAAAGTTATATAGTAAAAATGAAACGGAGCAAATAACGGTTTCCCAAAAATATATTTATTCACAAATATCTTCAGAACCCGACGTGATAGAGATAAACGGATTTCAAATTTGAAATCAGCGCAAGAAACTGACCTAAGAACACTTATTCTTATATAAGAAAGAAAAATGTTGTTTGTCAGTGTAATCGCACGACACCACACACAAGGACAGGAAATGAACCCAAAATACTGTCGCTAAAAAAAGTCTTCTCTACAACAAAGCCAAGCTGACTCACACAATTCTATCTAACAATGCCCCGTGGTACCTACGATCATTGTTTCAAACCAGTAGAAGAGAGGAACAACAATTACACCAGTTACGTCTGCCCAAACCTAGGATCGACCTGTTCAAAAAGAGTCTAGCCTACTCTGGTGCCTACTTATAGAACAGCCTTCCACACCACCTAAAAAGCCTACCTACACAATATTCTTTTAACAAAGCACTTTTCAAACACTTCCTCAACACTGATTATCTACCCCCATAGAAACAGCTTTTGCCTGTCAACATCTCATCCATAGGTCAACATTTCTTTTCCCCCTTCGCTCGTGTTTTGTGAATAATTTGTTTTATATCCATGTAATATTATTATTATATTCACTTTAAAATATTATTATATAATGTAATGTATGTGAGAATGTACCCACATAATACTGTACTTTAGAAATGTGAGTCGTGAGAATGTACCCGCATACCACTGTACTTTAGAAATGTGAATTTTTTTTATTTTTTTTTACTGCTCAAAGACTTTTCCTGCCACAGAAGTGCGTAAGAAAGTGTTATTATTATTATTTCATTTTCCACCAAGAATGTATGGACATAAGCGAGAATGTGTTTATGTAATTTTTGTATTGATGATTGATGACACATTCAAAAATACAAATTAATTGTAGACGGATTGACCGCATGAGTGAGTGTCGGTATACAGAATTTATTTATTTTTATTTATTGTTTTATTTATTTTATTTTATTATTACTTTTTTCCCCCAATTACTAGCTTGTTTGTTTCAACAACAACAAAAAACTACTCATTTTTTTTATTATGATTGCATACTGTAAATGAATGCTGTTATGGTAACATTATGATGTTGCATGCCTTTAAATTAATGCTTAAAGTAACATGTGGGAATGACAGGATATAGTATGCAAGATTAATGAGAGTGGAAGGGCAGAATGTTAGACGGGCCTGCGCGCCCAATTCTTTACCCTTCGAAAATAAAGTTCGTTCGTTCTTTCTCTGTGAGTGAATTTATCTATGGACAATCAACTGCCAATACTCTTAGAAGAATAAACAGAGGTGCTAGCTAACCTCACACTTAAGTTGTGTAGCCTATACTTGCCTTTTTCATATGGAGGAATGCTGAAAAGCGTGTTACTGAGCGTCAGCTCTAGATGACATTTATAACATTAACTTTATTTTGAACCACTGTCACTGAGCGTCAGCTCTCGATGACAGGTATAACATTAACTTAACTTTGAACCACTGTCGTTGAGCGTCAGCTCTCGATGACAGGTATAACATTGACTTTGAACCATTGTCACTGATCGTAAACTCTCGATGACAGGTATAACATTGACTTTGAACCACTGTCACTGACCGTCAACTCTCGATGACAGATATAACATTAACATTCAGTAGGATAATGCATAAGTATTTCCTAATCAACTGAGACCTTAGTCGTATTCCACATTTACCCGGCTAATATCAATAAGCATGTCACAAATTTACAAATATAAAAGCGTTTAAAATTAGCTCTCTCGTTTACCTAATCTCTGGCAATAGGTGCTAAACAGAAGTACCTGATAATTGGGTGCCAGCAGTTTTGTGGCGTCGGAAACCCGTAATTTTACCAAAAATAGAATGTATCCTTCTCCTAATTAATTATGAATTTTCTGTTACGCTGTACCTTCCTAGATTAACAGTTATTAGATTTATTACCGGTGTAAGTACATTTATAGCACTCTGAATTACAGCCATGCAATCACACGATGCTAAAGCTCACCGAAGCTGCATTGTATGTTACAGTAATTGCCTGCTAAAAGTGACATACGAGAGTTCTGTATTATTATATGTATGTAAGAAGAATAATATACCTTTTTTAAACATTACAAGCAGCCTAAAATACAGAAAATACGAGGTCTTTGTTTTCTGTTGTCCTAAGCTACTATTAGTTAAGCTGCAGTTTGGACCTACAGATAATCATTACCGTCCACGCAGTGAAACTAATACTAGACTATAAAACCACAGAAGCTCACATTACAAACTACAAACATACATAATTTTGCAAACAAAAATTACCTTACGAAACGATAATTGTTGTATAAAAATACAATTTTGTAAGGAACTGCCAGAAACTAACTAACTTATTTTACAGCAAAATTTGTAGTATTACATTTTATAGTTGTGTGAGTGATGAGTGTGATTACAAATTCGGAAAACGTGAGCTGCAATTTAAAATCAATAATAAACTAGAAGGCACCGTACTATGTTTAGCTAACCTTGCTGAGATGACCTACATTTACACAGCCATTCATGAAATGATTCATCGTGCTTGACATTTCAATAATTATTGTCACTCTTTGGACACTAGGCATTAGCTGCGTAATTCTAGTCGATAGTATGCCTAATCTGAGGAACGATAAAAGTTGTTATAAAAAATAGGCTGCAGTTATTTAACGTTATCATCTATTAAATTTAGCCACATTCCTCAAACTAAGCTCCAGTCGTTAGTTTAGTTTTCCCCTATCTTTCGGGAAATGCATTAACAACAGTGTTGCCACTTCGTTTTTAGGGACAGCAGCCACAACTTAATACATGAAAATTGTCTTTTACATTCTGATATTACTAGCTATTGTCACAAAATAAATTTCTAGAGGTAAAATAAAAAACAGAATTAAAATAAAATAAAATTTAAAAAAGTAAAATCAGATCAAACTTTTCTTTGATAACCCTATCGTCTAGCCGATCATACAGTTTAATGACTGAATGTTCAAACCCTTGTCGAAATGATGGAAGTATAACTGCGACGATGAAGTCACATGAAGTATCTGATTCGCCACAGTTTACTCTCAGCAAACATGGTTCAGACGATGAATCAGTAGCCTTCATTAATGATAACCTAGCGCTAGTATTACAGTGGGTAATCTATACTGTGGTGTGCCTATCAATCGATGTTTTTGGTATAGGCACGAACGTTATCAACGTCATCTGCTTCATCAAACAAGGTTTCAAGGACAGCACTAATATTACTCTATTGGGTACGATAATTTGGTTTACATATAAATTATTACGATCATTATCCAGCGCTATAAAGTCCACCTACGTGCCTACGACAGTAGATCTTGTTTCAGGACACGAGGAAACCAAAGAGACAGATGATTAGACACCATCACATACATCCTGTAAAAGGAAGGGCTCACGGTAACCAGTGCGGCACACTTGGCTCATGAACGCAAACTTTAGCTTGTGACAAAATAATCTCGATCGTCACATTTTCCTGTACCATACAGTAATTCATCCTGTGCTCTTCACTTTCTATTTTCTCACTTCTGACAGTATTTGCTATTTACGGGTCATTGTTTACATTTTATTTCTTCAACTCTTGTCATGTCTGGGCTTCATCGATCATCTTTACTGATTATCGTAATCACTGACTTTCTTTAAACCCATACTGAATCTTCGATCTGTAGATGTTTTACAAGTGCGTAACACATATCCAACCAAACAGTAAAGGCACGGATTACATCGTAAACAAAACGGAGATGACACAGTCAGTTGTCTTATCACTAATACAGCTGTAGTTACCTCTGATTTCTATCTGGGAGGGAACAAGAACCCAGGTTGGTTGCGTTATAGTTATTTGTTTGCACAGGAACGTGTTGCAAAATATAAATCTGGCGACAGATTAAAGACACGCACGTAAGATAAGAATGAGTTTTTGGAACAAGAAAAATGAGTTAATCGTTTTAGGGCAGATTTGTTGTAGACAATAGTTACGATAAATTATCAATCTGGAAAGATATTGCAAAGGAAAGCAATTTCTTCTGGTCATTTGTGAGACTTCGAGGAACCCATCTTGCGCAAACCTTAGAAAATCTGAGAGTTTTTATAACTGCATTTGTACTACCAATGCTGACTGACAGCTGTAAGGCCAATTGTTGAGTAGTGATTAGCCTATCAGTAAGAATAATGCCCTCAGCGCATTTCAACATTTCTGCGTTGGTGGCTGTGGCAGGACGTCCACAGCGAGGCCGATCAAGCAGCTCCGTATCTCCACTTCCTGATTCTTTGCTTCTCTGAACCCAGCGACTGACTGTACTCCTGTCGACTGCAAAATTTCCATACACATTACATAGTCGCTTGTGAATGTTCACAACAGTTTCCTTCTCTGCAACAAGAAATTCTATCACAATTCGCTGCTTATAACGCATGTTGCTAACACGCTCCATTTCAACGGTTTAGGGCAGCCGTATTATTTGGCCGGTTGCAGTGCAATTTGGTGCACACAATTGGCACATGCCATATTTAAAGTGTGCAAAATTTCATGCTTCCATCTTTATTATTAGCTGAGAAAAACGATGTGGTGCATTACTTTCTGAAGGCCCCATATATATTACATATATTTCTATCTACTCACGGGCACACACATACACGTGACGACAGTTAAACACACAGACGTGGGAAATCTATAACAATGAATATATATATATATTAGAACGAGCTGACCAACGCACTGATTTAGTTCAAGAGAGATTTTAATTATCATCAAAAAATCTTCTCACAACACCTAAAAAAATACATCAAGGAAAACATAGTCCACTTTCACTCGGTTCTTTCATCAGGGTACCCTGGCACACGTGCTTACCTATCTGTACCGCTGTTCGCCGTCTGGCGCAACCTTAGAATCCCAGCTCTGCAATTACAGGTTTCTTCCACTGTTTTTGGGGAGCGTTCACTTCACCAGTTAAATTTTTGATTACTGTTAATGTCACTTGAATCAGTTTGGATAAGCAAGTTTAAACGGGCACACAGAGTCAAAAAACACGAGGATTCCCTTAATTTGGAAAAGATGACCAGTGGGCAACTGCTCTCAACATATAGTCTTGGTTCACTATCCACTCTTTCAATAGTGTCGGAAAAGTTAATGTTATTTCTTGTAATTATTCTCGCCGCCAGGCAGCATGTACATTTAAATGTTGTGGAGCAATATGAACTGGCTCAAAAGCCCAATATATATTTCTAGTCTTTAGAAACCGTTAGTGGGATTGGTATTACTGTCTATCTCTGATGGCACATGCACTGTCAGACCAGTGTTACTTGGAAAAACCCACGTGGTTAAAGATATGAAATGTCTATGCTTCTCACAAATATGTCTCTTTACTAAACGCCGGCAAGTTGGGTTAACCCCAGTATTCACTGAATGAAGAAAAACAACATATAATATAATATACAGAATATGTACTCGTTATAACTTACATTTTAAACGGCAAGCCTACAGCTTGACTTATATTTAAAGCTTAACGTGAAATAAGTTATATAAAAAAAAATACCTCATCATGAATTAGGAATCTCTGCGTATTTCCGTCACCACTCATGATGCATCTAGCATTTATAAGTTTGTTTAGAAAAATGTACTCGACTGAGTAGTTAGCAGTTAAATTAAATTCATTATGGCTACATGTTTGTTAAGCTAGAAATATATATTTATTCTGCTTTCCACTGTATGCGTCACTAGAAAATAATACAGACTTATAAATTAATCGCTCTGCACCAAATCTAACTAGGGAAATAAATAAGCGATTAACCACTTTAAACTTTTCGCAAAATACTAGATATACTAGATATAATATTTTACCTCACACAGAACTACGTATCACAACGAAACTAAGAGACATCACTTATAAGTTTACGTGTTCTAGAACGAAGTGACCACGTCTACTGTAAAATGGAGAATGAGTGAAGTTAGTTTCAAATTCGGGCCAATATCTTAAAATTAGACAAAAGCCCCAACTTATTTCGCAAACGAAATAATCTCCCCTAGTACTAACCCTTACGTCAGCTTACACGCATGTCGTAACTGACATCAGTGACCGAGAGTGCGCGTGTGAGTTTCAAATCTCAGACAGCCCGTCTGCAGTGCGGAGCAATTTTTCACGCTACGCCGGGCTATTCTGACGAAAACTCTCATGCGTTGCTGCAAAATGTAGACAATCCGTCTGCCTGCCATATCCGACGGAGCGAATTCTCACACCCCAGGCCCAGAAACTCAGCCGAAGAAACTGGTCGGGCAGCGCTCTGACCGGGGACACTGCAGACGCATGTCTGGCGAGAACCGTATATTCACAGCTATCGTTCGACCAGCAGAGACTGACATCTACGTAATACCATCACTAGTGCGATTCTCAGTTTTTAGAAAAGACACAGGTAACGTTAAGAAATGAGGATGAAAATATTAGTAGCAAACGAATGTATGCAAAAATACAGGAAAAAGGTAAGCTGCGATAATAAAATTAGAGAATATGGGTGAAGGAAAAAGAAGAGGAAATAGGCAATTTATGATCCAAACTCCTGTGACAGAACGTCCCCCCTTTAAGATATGGAAGCACTCCATGTCTACGTTATGGGAATAAATTTCCTATATCCGTAGCTTCAGGGTGTCTGTCTTCTTCCCTCTCATCTCCCCCCTCTATCTCTCTCCAATTCCTACTTAAGTCTACTCCCAAAGTGTCCTTCCTCTGGAATGTCTCCCATGCGCGCTTGAAAGAGCGTCGCCGCTTCTGACATTTTTCAAAGATTTCCTGTGATTGCAGTGGAATTTCCCTGCCACTATCGTCATCTTCGTCAGTTTTGGCGATCGTCAGGAGATGGTCGGAGGTCGGCACTGGTCTTTCCAAGTATCTCTTTAAGAGATTTAAATGGAAAACCTTTTTCTTTCCTTCAATAGAGATCTGGTAGTTAGCTTTAGAAATCTTTTTCAGGACGGTAAGCGGCCCTTGCCATCCGATCCTCAGTTGGTTGTTTCCCGTAGGGAGTAACACCAAAACTTTCTCTCCTGCTTCCAGTTCTCTATCTTTTGCGACTTTCCTTTATCGGTTAGCGTGCTTTGTGCGTGCTTGCTTAAAGTTGGTCGTTGCTAGGTCCCATCCTAGTTTCAACCGATCCTTTAGATCCGACACATATTTACTTGCTGAGACCACTGTCTCATCAGCCTTCTGGTCTGTCAGCGACCAAAGTAAGGCTTCAAGCGGGCCCTTAATAGGTCTGCCGAATAAAAGCGTAGCTGGCGGAAATCCTGTGGAAGTATGAGGAGATTCTCTGTAGCCAAATAAAGCTGCCGGAATGCAACAATCCCAATCTTCAGGTTTCACTTGTGCCAGTCTACTTAACATTATGTTGAGGTTTCCGTTAACACGTTCTACTAGCCCATTTCTGGCCAGAGTATAAGGCTTAGTGTAGATGTGCTTGTCCCTCAAGCTCTTGACGATCTCATACATCAACAGGTATCGGTATGGAGATCCGTTATCCGTCAACACTTGTTGAGGGAATCCCAACCAAGTGAAAATCTGCACGAGGGCTTCTGCGACATGCTTGGCATCTGCGCATGTTAGCGGGATAGCTTCTGCCCATAAAGTGCATGTATCGACTAAGGTCAGGATAAACCTGTTCCTTCTTTTAGTCCTTTCTAAGGGCCCTAAAATGTCGATCACAACCCGTTCGAATGGTGTTCCCGCTATTGGCATTTCACCCAAAGAGACTGGGGGTGCCCGTTGCTTGGGTGGCACACGTTGGCACTGGGCACAGGATTTAACATATCTGATAACATCAGTATTTACTCCTGGCCACCAATAATGAGTGGTTATCCGTTGGTTTGTGGCGTTCTGTCCCATATGTCCACTGAAGGGAAGAGAGTGCCCCATTTCTAGGATTTGGCTTCTGTACTGTTTCGGTACTAGGAGCTGGTTGTAACCTTGGTCAGGCTTGCCCGTTCTGCGATAAAGTACGCCATCCTTAGAAAAAATGTCCCCGTGCTGTCTGGGTTCCTTAGCCATGGGCAGTTTCCTAAAGCAGGGTGCCAAAGTAGGGTCCTTGTATTGCGCTTCTTTAAGTGCCATGGGTAACAAATTAGGCGCAGGCTCCTGTTCCTTTTTGGATTTCCCTCTTGTAGTTAATGCTGCCACAATCGGCTCTTCCGGTTTACCAATACACACGTATCTACCGCCAAGTATGACTGGGTAGATGGGATCATCCATAACAGCCGCTTTGATCACGCCTCTGACAAAGTCAGAGTGTATCTCCACCAATGCGATGGGAAGCGCTGTAGGTGCATCACTCTTACGAACTCCACAAAATTGGACGGTCTCTGCTGTCTCTTGACCTGGTTTAACCAGGTTTCTGGCAACAATGCAATCATACAAAAGCCCCGTGTCAAATAAACAAGAAGTTTGAGAACCGTTCAAAATAACAGTACCTCGCGTTGAGGGTCTATCCCCAATAGGTTGAGAATCACTGTCAATAATTCTGCATTGCGAAACTGTTAATAAGCATCTGATGCGTTTAGGCTCGGTGTGCTCGGTCTGATCATATGTACCGTGCTCAGGGGTTCTCCCTTTGCCACCTTGACCTTTCTGGCCACGCTGCCATGAAGGGCGGTCGGGTTGATCAGACTGTTTGGGGTGGTTGGGGTACTTGTTCTTGCAGAACTTGGATTTTTCAGGAGGGGGGTTTTGAGGTCCAGTTTCTCTGTCGTTATTCTGATTAGAAGCCTGAGAAGATTGTTCTAGATTATTTTTTCGAAAATGTTCCTCTGTCGGTTTCCGCTTTGTGGCCGGTAGTTCAGCCAGCGCATTTTGGTAACGCTCAGACTTCTGTAAGATGTCGTCAAGCTTTTCTGCCCCCTGCTCAGCTAGAAATCTCCGGGTATCTGCAGACAATGTGTTCTTTATTTGTTCTGTTAAAACAAATTCCTCAAGACCTTCATAGGTAGAGGGGAGCTGCGAAAGCTCTAGGCACTTTGTCAGATATCCCTTCATACGAGAGGAGAACTGCTGAAAAGTTTCAGAACTCTCCTTCCTGCTGTTGCGAAACAGTTGCAAAAATTTGCGAGCATTTATTTCAAAACGCTCCAGTAACGCTTTCTTCAACACCTCATAGTTGTCTTGTTGGCTGCTTTCCAGTTTGGCGTAAACATCATACGCACTGCTTTTCAGCGCCTGCGAAAGCTTCATGTTCCAACGCGACCTCTCTAAACCGTACAGAGTTGCAATTTTCTCAAATTTTTCTAGCCATGTGACAATCTTCTCATTAGGACAAGGGAAAGACTCAAGAGTGAAAGACATAGCGGTGAGATGAGAAGATTGTGTGTTAGAAGGATCAGTTAAAGAGGAATGAGGAGAAGACTCTCCATTGCTGGAGGTAGAGGCAACACCACCACTTTGGAATTCTAGAGTTTTAAGAGCCAACTCATGCTGTCTCTCCCTCTCCTTCTCTCTTTCCTCATGCTGTCTCTCCTTCTCTTTCTCTCTTTCCTCATGCTGTCTTTCCTTCTCTTTTTCCTCATGCTGCATCCTGCGAATTTCCATTTCTTCCTCAATCTTCCTCAGTTCTCTAGCTTCAGCTGCTTTCCTCTCCGCATCATATCTCTCAAGTTCGTCTCTGACAAACGCTTTCGCTTCCTCTCCTTCCAGTCCCTCCTCTCTCGCTTCGTCCCTGAGGAGTTGTCTAAGCTTTGCCCTCTCGGCCATATTATGTCAGTGACTGAGAATAGTGGAGAAAGAAAATAGGAAAAAGGATACACTGGTTCTTCCCATTTACGAGAAAATATCAAATAAAAGATGATATGCTTAACCCTGGGATACCTCCTCCAAAATAAAATCTAACTATCGCTGCTATTAATCGGCAATAAAGCACTTAATGCACCACGACTACGCCAACTAAATCGTAGTTAAGATTTCTTCTGAAAAATAAGTTGCTACAGTGGAAACAAAATAATTATTGCAAAATTAAAGAGAAAAATAATCCCTTAATTTTAAAATCCACTATAAGTTCGTCCCTGAAGTCAGATCGGGTAAGGGAGGCAATTAATCTGGACGAAAGAGTTCGAAACGCACTCCTTAACTTAGTTCAAACACCGTTCTGCCTCAGTACCTAGTGAATGTTATACACTTACCACTTTACCAGCGTTTAGTATTACAAATCAACAATTAACATATATTCTGATAAAATACACCTCTAACTCAAATGTATAATATTCAAATGCTGAGGAAAAAACTTATCAGTTTGTGTGGTCAGCACGCCCGAAAACACATCGTTAGTCTAGGGGATAAATTATTATAAAAATAAAACTCACAAGACAATCACACTCTTACTCTATTACAGAATAAAGAATCTTAAGTTCAAAATCCCGATAGACGAGTCCACATTTGTCGTAGTCGTCTTCCTATTCTAAGTTCAAAAATCCTTTGGACGAGACCACATTTGTCCTAGATTTTAGATAGGAGAATTAAGACTTGGGTTGGTCCCTTCTGAATAGGTTAGAATAGGTGATAGACACAGTGAGAGTTAGTAAATAAAAGACATATAATTTCCACAAGTCAGATGATAGACTGTGATCTGGAGGCTGTCTCTGAAAAATCGAGGAAAATCTTCTCTCTTTCACCTATCCTCTACGACAGCTTTTAAGGCGTCAGACAGTCTAAACACAGATATATATATATATTACATATATTTCTATCTACTCACGGGCACGCACATACACGTGACGACAGTTAAACACACAGACGTGGGAAATTTATAACAATGAATATATATATATTAGAACGAGCTGACCAACGCACTGATTTAGTTCAAGAGAGATTTTAATTATCATCAAAAAATCTTCTCACAACACCTAAAAAAATACATCAAGGAAAACATAGTCATAAAATTCAAGAAAATGCTACAAGGATGATAGCCCCGTTATGATCTTAACTCTAGGTTAAGCCCACAGCCCCGTTAGAATGACAGATGATGGCCCAAAGGGTTATAGATGCATATGGTTAGGGTCTAATATTGTCCCCTTTCTTGAAGGTAAGAACTGACTTATGACAGCAGTATATATTCTAAAGGAACAATTAAATTAAGCAGCAAGTCTTTCATAAGGAAACTATAAAGTGGGTGAATCAATAGTTATCAGAAAAGAACTCACTCAGTCCACTTTCACTCGGTTCTTTCATTAGGGTACCCTGGCACACGTGCTTACCTATCTGTACCGCTGTTCGCCGTCTGGCGCAACCTTAGGACACTTCTCTACAGTGAATCTGTAATCTTAGGATAAAGCGAATCCCAGCACTGCAATTACAGGTTTCTTCCACTGTTTTTGGGGAGCGTTCACTTCACCAGTTAAATTTTTGATTACTGTTAATGTCACTTGAATCAGTTTGGATAAGCAAGTTTAAACGGGCACACAGAGTCAAAAAACACGAGGATTCCCTTAATTTGGAAAAGATGACCAGTGGACAACTGCTCTCAACAGATAGTCTTGGTTCACTATCCACTCTTTCAATAGTGTCGGAAAAGTTAATGTTATTTCTTGTAATTATTCTCGCCGCCAGGCAGCATGTACATTTAAATTGTGTGGAGCAATATGAACTGGCTCAAAAGCCCAATATATATTTCTAGTCTTTAGAAACCGTTAGTGGGATTGGTATTACTGTCTATCTCTGATGGCACATGCACTGTCAGACCAGTGTTACTTGGAAAAAACCCACGTGGTTAAAGATAGTAAATGTCTATGGTTCTCACAAATATGTCTCTTTACTAAACGCCGGCAAGTTGGGTTAACCCCAGTATTCACTGAATGAAGAAAAACAACATATAATATAATATACAGAATATGTACTCGTTATAACTTACATTTTAAAAGCAAGCCTACAGCTTGACTTATATTTAAAGCTTCCCGTGAAATAAGTTATATATAAAAAAATACCTCATCATGAATTAGGAATCTCTGCGTATTTCCGTCACCACTCATGATGCATCTAGCATTTATAAGTTTGTTTAGAAAAATATACTCGACTGAGTAGTTAGCAGTTAAATTACATTCATTATGGCTACATGTTTGTTAAGCTAGAAATATAATTTATTCTGCTTTCCACTGTATGCGTCACTAGAAAACAATACAGACTTATACATTAATCGCTCTGCACCAAATCTAACTTGGCAAATAAATAAGCGATTAACCACTTAAACATTTCGCAAAATACTAGATATACTAGATATAATATTTTACCTCACACAGAACTACGTATCACAACGAAACTAAGAGACATCACTTATAAGTTTAAGTGGTCTAGAACAAAGTAATCACGTCTACTGTAAAATGGAGAATGAGTGAAGTTAGTTTCAAATTCGGGCCAATATCTTAAAATTAGACAAAAGCCCCAACTTATTGCGCAAACGAAATAATCTCCCCTAGTACTAACCCTTACGTCAGCTTACACGCATGTCGCTCGGTATAAACTGACATCAGTGACCGAGAGTGCGCGTGTGAGTTTCAAATCTCAGACAGCCCGTCTGCAGTGCGGAGCGATTTTTCACGCTACGCCGGGCTATTCTGACGAAAACTCTCATGCGTTGCTGCAAAATGTAGACAATCCGTCTGCCTGCCATGTCCGACGGAGCGAATTCTCACACCCCAGGCCCAGAAACCCAGCCGAAGAAACTAGTCGGGCAGCGCTCTGACCGGGGACACTGCAGACGCATGTCTGGCGAGAACCGTATATTCACAGCTATCGTTCGACCAGCAGAGACTGACATCTATGTAATACCATCACTAGTGCGATTCTCAGTTTTGAGAAAAGACACAGGTAACGTTAAGAAATGAGGATGAAAATATTAGTAGCAAACGAATGTATGCAAAATACAGGAAAAAGGTAAACTGCGATAATAAAATTAGAGAATATGGGTGAAGGAAAAAGAAGAGGATATAGGCAATTTATGATCCAAACTCCTGTAACAAGGTGCAGATATCACAGCTCCGGCGTAAAACAGATACAACGCAACCAACGTCCTTTTCAGGACGAACGAGGAAGAAGCAGAAGAAGAATAGATGATATCCTAATTTGTTGTGACAACATGCTACAGAGTATGAAGATCATCACTAGTTCTCTTCAGCTGAGCTGCTAATATGTATCTTTGTGTGTGTGACCTGGGTGCTCTGCATCTCATTTGCTTCTGTATCTTATTCTGATAAAACTCTTCGCCTCTTCGAAAGTTATGCTTTTATCAGGTTGAGGGACCTTTCCATCTTCCTTTGCCAATCTGTCAGCCTCTTCATTGCTAGAGATGCTACAATGAGATGTGATTCATTGTTTTCGTTTTTATTTTATTTCTTTTGTTAATTGTACAATTCTTTTGAATCGGTGACATAGTAGTGAAGAGAACTTACTCTTAGGTCATCTAGGTCTGCATTATTTTGGGTCTTCAGCTTTGCCACTACTGCTAGCGCATCTGGGAAGTAAACAACTTGTATCTCGGTGCCTTCCTCTGTCATTGGGACTTCTGCTGCAGTTGGATTCACCTACTGCTCTGAACATTCTTGAGAATTTTCCGGTTGCACTGGGACTAACTGCGGTGGCGGCTTTATATACACACACACACACACACACACCACACACACACATATATATATATATATATATATATATATATATATATATATATATATATATATATATATATATATATATATACAGTATATATTGTATAGATGTTGTTTACTTGTTCCACTAGTGCTTGGAATACTTTTTTTTTAAACCACATCTCTAACGAGGAGACGTCTCCGTAATATAATATTCTTCTTCTTTCACTTTTTAACTCCTAAAGGAGCATATATCTTCAACAAACGTATGCCAAGTCTTCCTGTCCCGTGCCATCATTTGAAGGTCTGTCTCTGTCTTCTTCATTTCCTTCATATCTTGTCTCCAGTTCTCTTCTTCATGTGTTCTTTGGTATTCCTCTACATCTCTCACCCTGGGATTTCCAGTACAAGGATTGCCTAATGCTACTATCAACAGGTTTTCTTAACGTGTGTCCTATCCAATACATTATTAACGTAAACTAAAGAATACAAATCTCTGAATCAAATTAATAGATCTAAAAGCTCGCACATTAGAACATAAAGAAATACCTAAACGGTTAATTGAAAAAAAGCATTTCGGAAAATTTTTTAAAATGTGCATTGCAAAAAATACCTAGTTATAGCAAGAGTTAAATGGAAATTGTGGAAATATGTTACAGTTCGTTTTTAATAAGGGTACATCACGTGATCTGATTTGATTTTAAATCCGATTTTTAACAAATCAATCTTATTTCACGTTAGCTTCTAAAATCATTATTTTTGATTCGATAAATTGTGGAATAAATGATAGTCTCTTCATACTTAGGTCTGGCAATATCGGATCTAGGATGCCTCATTACTTTGACCTGGACGAATATTTGTATGAACCCAAAGTTCAGCTCTTCAGATTTGCCTTTCGACGCTACAGAGGTTCAATACATAACTGGTGCAATGCCACATTGCACGTTTGCTGGAATTACTGCCTGGATTACTGCCTTAATTACCATGGAAAGATGTCTGTGCATAACAGCACCGCTAAAGGTTTGTTGCGCGAAAATATGAGTTTGTTGTTTATTGAAATACATATAATATGGCAATTTGATACATACCATGCAGTGCGGAGCAGGTGGTTGTTTTTGTTTTTATTTCATTGTTTTTGTCTTTTAAGGAAAGGGTGGGGAGTTGAATAGCTTTATTTGACTCAGCTCATCCAAAATCTCGGCAATGGCTACCTTGACCAGCATTACTTTGCTTATAATTAGGGAATGTAATGAATGTTTCCTTTTAAAGCTTATTTACAGTAACTGTTTACAATTGCCAACTACGATGGTTTGGCCATGTCTGCAGAATGGGAGAAGATCGGTTACTACGAAAACGTATGGGAAAAGGGAAAGTAAGAGCCAGCGATCCAGACCTCCAAGACGACCTGGGAGGGCACCATTAGACAATCTCTGAAGGAGAGGACTAGGGTGGAATAAGGCGAGGAGGAAGACAGACAATAGGATAGTAAGGCGCTCGCTCTCTGGCACACCTCTACACCCCAGAGTAGAAGAAGAACGACTAAGTAAGTAAGTTTACGTTTACAATCGATTTGGTTTTCTACTATAAGCAAGTCTTAATTTTTAAATCACAGTGAAGTGTTCCTTCATTTCATGATCTAATTTCAGTGCATTTATATTTTTGGGATGTTTGCTTTCATGTATACAGTGGTAAGTTGGGATTATATAAAATATAGTTTTTTATAGAGGACTTAGTGTACTGACTGAGATCAGCTGTGAAGGTATCTGTATCTAATAAGTTTTGTGGTGTGTTACAGATAACCTTGCTTGCTACCACATTTAGACGTCAGTCAGACTTATTTTATGATGACTTCGTTAATGTCTAGGGTTATGATAGTGATGAAGTATATGTTCACAACAACCAACAGACAGATAAACACTAAAGTAAGATCCACAATACTCTACAAGACTTGACCATCACAAACACATAACACTCTAAAGAGTTATCTTAAGTAAGTCAAGTGTTAACTTTTATACACTGTATTGAATTTCTTTCAATATATGGATATCCTGATCCTACTACACAGTGAATCAGGAATCACAATCAAATGTAAACACAATGTTTATATATAAAATTTTATACACAGGATCTTTGTCCAGACATATAATAGTATTATAATATG
Organism: Oreohelix idahoensis; assembly: GCA_024509875.1. Taxonomy (NCBI): domain Eukaryota; kingdom Metazoa; phylum Mollusca; class Gastropoda; order Stylommatophora; family Oreohelicidae; genus Oreohelix; species Oreohelix idahoensis. Next base: position 4,132 of record JAMPIV010000736.1, on the reverse strand, counting down.
AGTGTAGTGTTGTGGTGTAGTATTATGAGGTAATACTGGCTTTTATAGCTAGGTTGTTGTTTGTCATCACGACTTCATGTGTTTGTTACTGGTGGAAATAATATTAAAGGATTCACAGATTCTTTTCTACTTTTTAAAACAATTTACTGTCCATCTTGGAACTATTTTATGAAAGTTCAATTGAGGTTGGTTATACAAGGGTGAGAGCTGCTCGTGCTGAGACAAATTCTTAGCTCATATAGCGGCTGCAGGAAAACTGTATTCTCTGCTCGCTTGCTTCTCAGTTAGATAGAAAATACTCAATGGCCGATATCATGGGGAAGGAGTCTGCTGCCAGCTTTCTGGATCAAGCAAAGCTCAGACCATGTGCTGCTATATTGACATCAGTCCCAGGCTGTCAAATTCGTTTCTCTAAGTCGATAAAACAACATGTTCAGAGAGTTCAATGTGTTCCTCAAATGTTTCTCTGTCGCTATGAGGATATCATCCATGAAGTTTGTGATACGTGGATTATTCAGAGGATCCAACAATTTTCTCATCATTCTAGAGAAGACATGGGCGCATTTTTCATTCCAAATGGCAATCTGTTAAATTCATAGTGTCCCTCTGAGGTACTAAAAGTTAGATAAGGTCTAACCTCAGGCTTTACTGGAATCTGATAGTAGCCTTTGCTCAGAATCTACCTTTGAGAAATATTTTGCTTTTATTCAGCCTGGCAAACAGCTGATTTGTATCCGGCAATGGATCCACCTGTCCTTCTGTAATAGCATTCAGTCTCCTGTAATCTATACAGAGTCTATGTTCTCCGTAGGGTTTCGTTAAAAGTACAACACTGGAACTATATGAGGATTCACTGTGTGAAATAATTCCTTCCTTCAATAGATAGTCTATCTCTTCCTTCAAAGCTTTCTCCTTAGCAAACGGAATCGAATATGGTTTCATACAGACAGGTGTGGGGTCTATAAGTTTCATATCATATTCCAATAGGTTTGTATGCCCTGGTCGGTCTGTTAACACCTCTGCATGATTATTTAGAACCTGTTGCACTCTCTCTTTCTGAGTTTTCGTTAAATGTGTACTGATTTTCACCTGTGCTGCTGTCTCACAGGGGTGTAATGGATATTCAAATGATTAAAGTGGTTCCTTTTTTTTCATCTCCATTGCAATGGACAAGGTCAACAAGTGTGTCTCTTCCTGATGTTCTCTTTCCAAATATTTCTTCAGGAGATTCACATGATAGATTTTTTCTTTCCCCTTCTTATCTATCATATAATTTGTTCTAGACACCTTCTCTAGAACTGTATATGGACCTTGCCATCCAATTTGTAACTTATTCTGACTCCCGGGGAGAAGAAGCAGTACTTTCTCTCCCACAGCCAAATTTCTGTCTTTCGCCTTCCTGTTATAATAGGCAGCATGTTTCTTCCTGGCTTGTTTCAAATTTTCATTGGCAAGTTTCCAGCCAGTTTTTAAACGAGTGGTCAGCTCATTCACATATTGGTATGAAGATGTAATGTTTTCCTCTGCCTTTTCATCAGTCTACGTTCTTAACAAAGCTACATATGGACCTTTAAATTCACAAACTTATTTTTCTGGCACATGTCAGGTCTCTTCCACTTGAAGCACTGTTGTGATGAGTTTTTCTTCCAAGAATCATCATGCACAAAACGACCGCTACCAATTTTTTTCTCTTGGGGCTTTTCTCCCCAATTAGAATTCTTGATGAGAGATTCCCTCTCTACATCTTCTTCCTCCAGTTTGTTTAAGTCCGATTGAGGGATTGTCGGCTTATCCTGGGGTAAGACATCTTTTTTCTATAAAAATTCTCCATTGTCTTTTCATATCGTAACAAAAGAGCCTGCTTTAGCATGTCATAATTTTCCTGATCACCTCTGCTCATTTTTGCAAAAACTTCATAAGCTGCCCCACGAAGCCCTTGTGATAACTTTAAGCTCCACCTTTCTCTCTCTAACCCATACGTGGTAGCTACTAGTTCATATCTATTTAGATAGCTCTCAATATCATCGTCTTTTCTCAACAAAATGATCTAAATGAAAACTCATAGCTGAGGTTGAGGCTCCCTGACTAGCAGTGGCATCGTGTCGTGAGAAAATTCTTTAAATCCACATAATCTAAATTAAAAAAGTAAATTTTAAAGCTAACGAATTAATTCAATAAAAGGAAGAAGAGAATGGTAAAAGAACAGTGCGGTCACAATCGCGTACGCCTGTGTTATAGAACGTCATACTAACTAACAAGAAATCCCCCTTTTTATGCTCCGTCTGCATAAGTGTAACGCTTTCACGTTTTGATAGTAAAGCCTACTGGCATAAACTACACGCATGTTTAAAAAAAACTAGTACTAACTATTTCGTAGAAAACCTTGAGATAGACACACAGCCCACTGCGTAAATGACCTAGATTTAATATTCCATTCATGTCATTTTATGCAACTAAGAAACACACGTAAACGTTTAAAAAGACAGACGGGCTAAGGAGAGAGAGAGGAGAGAGAGATGTACGGAGGAACGCATGCAAAATTAACACGCCGTCTCGCGATAAAAAAAAAGTGAACGAAAATCACACGTGAAAGGCATGCAGGCCTGATTTTTTTTCAAATAGACAGTGAGAAAAAAAACACTACCATACGAGGTAAGGTTTTAAAAAAACATGTTTAATGTTATTTGGAAACATGACATTATACTGTTTTACGTCTGAAATCCTGACTTCATAAACTGACAGAACAGTCGAAAAGGCAGGACAGGTGGCGGTGGGCGGTTCAAATCACATAAAAAAAATAAAAAAATACACGACTATCCTAGAAAATACATATTTTGAACGCAGCCACTTAGCTCCATTAAACTTATATATTTGGGTGCCTTTTTAGACTTGCTGCCAAAGAAAACAATAGGTATTAAAGCCCATTACTCTAATAATTAACCCCCCCAAACTCCCCCCACAACACTTTTATATGGTGTTCGTCCCTTCACCAAACACATCATTATACTTGCTCATATGGCGGCGTGTTGGGAATCATCTCACCCCCCATCCTAATGCTTTAGAGATAAATGAGGCCACCAAGTCAAATCGATGTGACTTGGCCAGGATAATACCTGTAAGGCTAAACATCATATACTCGACTTCCCCCCCCCCCACACCATTTTTTAATTGTTCAATAGACACGGTAGGAAGGGTTATCACTTTACCAAAAAACTTTTGTCAAATACCCACATTGGCTAGCACCCATGTTGATATCCCAAAACCAAACTTACCAACTTCAGTTCACCTAACCTACTTCAAAAAAAATTACACCCCCATGAATCAAGTGCGTTGAGAAAGAACCAGCTTTCTATTTCCCCTACCCATAAAAGCACCTCGGGGACAGAGGCATCATGGGAATCTTGTTCCCAAACTCACCGCTCCAATAGTCCCACCCACCATCCCTGGTACCTGTCTTGAATTTGGTACAGCATACTCATCCAAGATATACCTTTTGACTCCACACATTGAATGTGAATTGACAATATCATCCCAATCCATGTGTGGTTCCAGTACCAAAACATAGGGCAAAACATATATATTTACCTACACCAGACCAAAAACTTCCTACATTAGAGGAGCATTATAACCCATCCACCTCCCCAATACCCTCCTCTAAATATCCCCATCCATTCATCCCACTACACATTCTCCTTTAATAGAAGGAATCACTAACTGCTGGACCATCATGCCAGAGGCGTCAATCTAACCATACACCCCCAAGGATATTCTCTCTAAATTATTTCATCAATAAGCTAGCAGTTGGCCTACCTCACTGAACTCTGTGTTCCACCCCCTGTCTTGTGCTCAGTGTGGAAATAACATTATCAATATCACCCCCCCCCCTTATTCCCACTGAACACCCCCAGGATGGTACAACCTACTTGTTTCCCAGGGACCGTAAACTTACCCTATTAGTTCAACCAGCAGCCCTCATCCCATTACATATAAAATCTTTCACACCACCCTCTTCATCACTCACCACCAATTACCTCCTCTCCCCTATAATAAACACCCTCCAACCTTATCCTCCCTCTCTCCTCCCTCCCTATACACAATCTTTCCCCTCCCTACTCAACTCCCCTCCTTTCCC
>JAMPIV010000735.1:0-118903 GCA_024509875.1 Oreohelix idahoensis | reverse complement strand
CAGGGTTTGTTCCAATTTGGAAACTTCATGCCTTTCGGCCTCGTTTAATTGCCCCAGGCTACTTTTTGTACACATGATGCGTCAAATCCTCTCACATCATCCAGATGTTATTGCATACTTGGACGATATTTGCCTTTTTAGTGATTCTTGGGAAGATCACTTTCAGGGTCTTTCAGAACTTTTGTCTATACTACATTCTCATAATTTGACAGCAAACCGTCTAAAGCCTATGTTGGGTTCAGCGACATTTCTTTTTTGGGTCACCGGGTTGGTCATGGTCTCTTACAGATGGAGGTCCATAACACTTCAAAAATCCTCAACATCACTACTCCCAAGGCAAAAAAACAAGTTCGTAGTCTCCTAGGTCTAATCCAATTTTATGGAAGGTTTATTCCAAACCTATCATCGATCACTGCATCTCTTTCATCGCTATTGAAAAAGGAGTCGCCTAACATAGTACACTGGTCCTCAGAATGCCAGTTCTCTTTAGACAAGATTAAGGAATTATTTTCTTCTCCTCCAATCTTAAAACTATCCATTGTGAATAAGCCTTTTATTCTCCGCAGTGATGCCTCATCCACAGGGATTGGGGCCGCATTGATGCAAGAGTATTCTGAAACTTTGCATCCAGTGATGTATGTCTCTAGGAAGCTGACTGCAGCAGAACGGAATTACTCTGTACTAGACCGAGAATTATTAGCTATGGTCTGGGCGATTCTTAAACTTCAGAGATTCCTTCTTGGTGCGCATTTCATAGTAGAAACTGATCAAAAAGCTCTTACAACTGTTCAATATAAGGACTTGAAGAGCTCAAGATCCACTCGCTATGCTATTTCGCTACAGCCATTTCACTTTTCAGTACGAGCTATTCGAGGTTCGAATAATGTGATGGCAGACATACTGTCTCAATGCCTACATGATTCTACTTGACTCTCATTGCCTAAATTCCCTTTTAGATTTCGGGGTTATTTATATACCCACGAGTCTGTTATACTTTAAACACACTCGGGTAGTACACTTTTATGACCCTATTTAATTCATGATGCTAATTTATGTTGTACTATCTCCTCTGTTACTCTTTCTTGTGTAACGGAGGAAGGTCTGATTATCACCATACAGGGGCCAGAAGTTTACACGGCCACATTTGATAAATTAAAATTAATTGTTGTATGTCATAAAATTCTACCTTTACCAAACAGAGATTTTCATTTGTATTTTTTCACAGTGTATGTTTTGCCATGAGAGTCACAGCTGCTTTATTGTATGTTTGAGATGTTTACCGTTGGAATTTTTGCAAGAATTGCCATTCCACTGGAACAAGTTTGTCGCTCTTCTAGATGTTTTTGGGCTTCTTACTTACAGGATACTCCTGGATCACTATAATTTATTGTTATATAGAATTTATTTGAAATAGCAGATAATATTGGATATGTATATTAGTATAGTATAGGCTATTACAGAGTATTGTATTAAGTTATGATGTAACTTCTTTATGATATTCATGTTTCATGATAATATGTTGGTTCATTGTTATGCACCATTGCATTGTTACATTGGTTGTATACTACTGTGTTTTGCAATGTTGAAAGTATGAGAATTGTAGTGATTATACTATTGTTACTTAACTGATCATTACGATACTTATCGGTATTGTACAATTTTGTTAGAAAAGAAGAAGATGAGAATAAGAGAAAAAGGAAAAGGTATTTTTTCTGACATAATGATGTATTTTTTTTTCTTTGCCCAGCACTTGATTGTGCGCTAGGGGTAACTATGTACAGCAATATTATTACATTGAGAAAATGTTTTTTCGGAGGTTGTGATGTATTTTTTTGTGTGTTTTTCATTACCCGACGCTCTATTGTGCGTCAGGAATAGCTATATATATATATATATATATATAACGGTGTTGTTTATTTTGATGTTCATATGAGCTCATTATTGATACTCCATGAGTGTATTAACTTGGTTGTCATGTTTATTAGGCTATTTTTTTTTTTAGACGATAGCTAATTATTTATTCTTTGATTTAGAGTATCATTGTTTTTTGTAATGTATGCTATTGTACTATAATGGTGATCATTGGTATAATGCATTGTTTAATCTGATTTGTTTACCATGATATATCATTGTTTTCTTTATTCTTATTGCATTGCTTTCTTTCTTTACTGCTCATTCTTCTTCTATTTTATCTCTTCTTTTCACTTTTTACTTATGATGTTATGGCTAGTCTATACTTCATATACTTCATATTTCTTTGAAGTTGTTGTTCGTCGTATGCTTATCTCATTATCTGTCTATACTTCTTTTGTACTTTACACTTACTCCTATCCTTATTTTATTTCATTTGGGTTAATATGACTTAACATTGTGTATATTTAGGTGTAGAGATTAGTAAGCTATCGACCTCTAAATTTTTGTTTCATGTATTAAAAAAAAAAATGTTAAATCATTTTTTTCCCCCTATGGGTCGGTGTAGACTGTTAAGTCAGATTTTAATCAAGGGGAGTTTAACGTTTAAATACTTGTAAGTACATGCTGGATTTTTGTTATCACCCTTGAGTAACTACAAGTATGTTTTTAAAAAATAATTTCAGGAATGTGCTGGAACATTCTAGATAGTTCTAGTGTAAACAGGCGCATGAATTCAGCTCACGTCTCAGGAGACGAATTCGCGCCGGGATGAATTTTACTGGGCTGTTTTTTGAGCGAGTGAATTTTTCGTGACAGTCGGCATGCTGAGAGCTCTGAAAAGGGGGTTGACGGTTATCGTCAGTGTGTCCCCATATAGAGAATAGTCTGTGTGAAAGGAATTTTGATATTTTCCTAGATTTTTTCATAAAGCCATGGATATAAGGCTTATTTATGTGATGCAGAACGTATGTTATTAAAATATTTTCAGGCCATGGATTATAGGCCATTATTTGTTCATATCGCCGATGAGGTATATTTTGAAGTTCGGCAGATAATTATTGGGAAGGTGAGTTCTCCCATGAGTTGTGTGATTACAGGCCTTGAAATATTTTGATTCAGACTATATGGATATTATTGTATACTGCGATACATGCAGTTCCTTTTCTTACATGAATAATTTGGCTGTGAAATTTATGATGATGAGCTGCCGTACTTATGCAGCTATTGTGCTTTGGATTTTTTTGTACTATGCACTTAACTACCTATGGATTTAGTGCTTACTTGATGTATCATATTTTGCCACGTACTGCAACCTGTGACAGTGGATTATTATTGATGTGCTTATGTACAGTATTACCAGGATGTTTACATTTGATGTGTCGCTTGTACCAGTATAATAAACAGTGTATAGACGTTCCAGTTGTTACTACATTTCCTGAGCCTGATGTTTACTAGAGTTTGCAGTGTTACCTGTTCCAGTTTTCGTATACAAGTTTAAGATGTCAGTTACCTCATATGTGTGCTATGATGTGTGATTGCTATTGCTATTCCAGTACTACATGACATTCACATCATTTGATATCTACACACCCACACACCTGGTCAGCCACCTGTAAGCCCGAAGTATGCTGATCATCTTTATCAGCAGCGCACATAATAACAGAACATTTATCTTCTTCCTGAACATTGCCCATAAACTACAAATTAATCGTTATCACAAGTGTGATGTTTATGGTGCAGCATTTACAGTGAGCAGTAATCTACAAAATCATAAAGGATTACATACAGGAGAGAAGCCTTATGTGTGATGTTTGTGGAGCAGCATTTACTCAGAGTGGTAATCTACAAACACATAAAAGAGTACATACAGGAAATAAGCCATACAAGTGTGATGCAGCATTTACTAGGATATGTCATCTACAAAGACATAAAAGAATGCATACAGGAAATAAACAGTACACGTGTGTTGTTTGTGGTACAGCATTTACTGAGAGTGGTAGACTACAAAGACATAACATTATACATAATAGAGGAAGACAAATCCTACAAGTGTGATATTTATGGTGTATCATTTATTGAGAAAGATAACCTACAACAACATAAAAGAATACATACAAGAGAGAATCCTTATTGATGTGATATTTGTGTTGCAGAACGTCATGAAATTGTCTCGCCTGCTTTGCAGTAGTAGTCCAATAGTTGCCAAAACTCAAGAGAATCTAATATGGGTCTTCAAAGGTGTCTACCTTTGCACAAGATTACTTTTGGCAGAGTTGTAGATAGAAGAATAATGATGCTTTCTCAATGGAGCGTTCATAAGATATTTTCAGAAGTGAAGAACAATGCTGCATTGGGCAGGGCTATTGTTAACTTATATCTGATCCGCCGTTTTTTATGAAGATTTATGCAATGACTAATTTTAGCTCATTAAAGCCCTCAACCTGATTTACTCAGTTACTTATGGTATAGCTGTATGTAAAGTGTATTTATGAAATTGACTGAGACAAACAGGTGTACTACATTTAAGTAATTAAATCAAATTAAATTTGTGTATAAACAAGTGACAAATTTATTAATCAGTTTTGTTTTAACAGATTTTAAAGAGTGAATAATTATTTATTAAAACAAATTACTCATCATTGTGTGATGGCAGGATGTTTTATAAAAGAAGTCACTTGGCTGCTTTTATTTGCACTTAACTGCCAATGAGGTTTCTTCTCCTTCTAGTGTTTCAGTTCTTTGCAGAAAGCTGACTAGATATCTCATGTCCCTGGTCAATGTTATAGTGCACAGCATGTTCCCAGAAGTGTTGCTGTCAGGGAGTGTCTGTGAAGTTTGTCCCACATCTCTATGACCTGTCTGATGATGGTGTCTAGTGTCTACTTCAGGCTACTTGTACCCTCACTTATTCCAGAGATAGTACCCTCAACTGGTACCACCAAATAGTATGGCAACAGAAAAGAAACAAATACTCTCCTGAGTATTAAGTTTTCCAACACATACAAATGTGCCCCCCTCTTCTTCCTATTCCACCATCTCATGTACCTCAGAACTTTTACCCTTGATGAGAATTAATTTTAATCCCAAAGAGTGAGAAAACATTCATTACAAGTGGAATGAATAGATTTACATTTACCTTTTAAAAAGGTTGGAAACTTTCGTTACATTTAGATTGAATAGATTTACATTTACTTTTACATCTACAATGTTTGAAAATGTTCACAATATAGATTGAGTATGTTGTCATTTACATCTACACTGGTTGAAAAGTTTGAAAATTATCATTACTTTTTTTTAAATGAATATGGTTACATAGACATTTACACTTGTTTGAAAATGTTAATACTAGAATAAAAATGTGCATCATTTCTTTCATCTGTCCCTCCCTGCTCCAAATGGAACTTGGGACTACCTCTGCTCGTAGTTCTCTATAAGAAACTAGCAATAAAGAAGTCACCAGCCCTTGAAGTGGTGGTTCATGAAATCATCATTCTGTATGCTGAGGTTGCCAGCCTCAAATGACTTTTTCATCCACTAGCGATTTTCACATATTAATATTCACATGGTAATATATAGAGAGAAATTACATGTTAATAATGTAAAATATAGAATTTAAAATGCACAACTTACGCCAATCTTGGGCTCACAGATTTTTCACTCAGAGAAATAAAGGTGCTTGAAGATGCCCCTTTCATGTGTTTTGAGGGTTGTTACTTTAACCGTAAGTTCTCACTATGACTCCATAGTTTAGATTCCTCAGAGTCTGGTTTTCCTTGTTAAAATGGTAGAGTTTTTTTTTCTGGACTCTGAAGTCCTCAAAAATGCTCAAACGATGGTCTGATATATGAATCTCTATTCTTCGCTTAACTCTGGCAGTCTGGTTGTCATCTTGGCATGAGGTAGATTTTCTCAGTGTCTTAAAACTGCAAAAGTGTCAATTTATATTGCATTTCACCTCTGCAGCACTTTGTTATGATTTTAGGTGAGGAACCAATCAGGAATGTGATTCTTCCTATATTCTGAATCCTCACCAATCGTTTCAATAGCTGCATGTTTGGGTGGGGTAATTCTCATTATTCCACCAGAAAAATTCTGCGCATTAATGTAGAGGACAAGTATCTCAAAATGGAAGTGAGATTTCTGTACTAGGTTCAAATATAATGATGTTACGCAAGTCAGCAGAAGATGTGGTTAAGTCCATTCAGCCCACACTGAAAATGGGAAGGAAATGGAGAGTGGAAGAAACTGTTGATGCTGCCCAAGAGTTGCTCAAACTGATTGAGGTAATTGGGTACACACAAAGAAATAGACAGGGATTTGGTCATGGAGCCATCCACTGGTGGTCCAAGGCATCAAGCAGGGAGCGCAGAGACATGGTAGTTCAGGAGATACGAGGAGCTGAGAATGATAAGAGGTTACAAAAAGCAGTGCAACAGGCTCAACAAGGCCAATGGACTTACATGGGAAGGCTCCCTGCAAAGGTCCTTGACATGGAATGATATATGGCACCTCTTAGGCTCAGTTTTGTTGTTAGAGCAATGTATGACCTGCTGTCGTCGGCCGCAAACCTTGTGAAATAGGGAAAGTTGCATGATGAGCAGTGCATCCTGTGCCAGGGGAGGCAGACACTTGAACACATGCTCTCAGCATGTAAGGTGTCATTAGGGCAAGGGTGATATACTTGGCGCCACAACAAAGTGCTAAATGAGCTCGCTGCGACAATAGACCTGGCAAGGATGAAGGCGAATAGCAAAGCCAGGCCGAGCACAGCAAATACATATGTTCTGAGGGCAGGAAAGTCAGCACACCCAAAACCGAGTAAACCAGGTAGCAGATTACCATCTCTTCTTGACTGTGCAAATGACTGGGAGATGGCGGTAGACCTACCTGGATGAGGGGCATATCCAGAGAGTATAAGAAAATCACAGAGATGGCTGGATATAGTGCTTCATTCTTCAGCATCGCTTCAGGTTATACTGATTGAACTGACCGTGCCATTTAAATCCAGATTGGATGAGCAACATTCGTTCAAAGCGGCCAAGTATAATGATCTGGCCGTGGATCTGAGACACAATGGGTTCACTGCAAGGGTCATGGCTGTTGAGGTGGGCACAAGAGGGCTTGTGGCTGCATCAGTGTATGATTTATTGAAACTGTTGGGGCTGAGGGGACAGTCGAGAACAAGGGCACTGAAGAGGCTTAGTTAAACTGCTGAAAGGCATCATGTTGGCTGTGGAACAACCGCAATGGGCTATGGAATTCATGACTCTAAACTCTGCGGTACAGAAAACACCAGAAATTTGTGGATTTTAAAGTTGCTACCACAGTGAAATGGGTTCATTTTCGATACAAGACAACAGGAGGCTGAGATACTTGGGAGTCATGACCCAAGTGTGCCTGCCCCCCTTAGAGTGTAAAGGAGTATACAGTGCCGAAACATTTGTTTGACAGGGGGGAGGGTGGGGGAACTTCTTCAAATGATCAGATTGCCTCCTGTTGAATCGCTCTGTAAAGAGTTTCCTATCACTTCTTACTTTCACCTATAGTAATGTCTTTGGAATAAGGTGTGCAGGAACCAATTATGTCATTCGTTTCCACCAAGTGCATGTATGCCTTCTTTCACGGGAGAGTAATTTTATCACCTTTCACGGCTTGGGTAAACACTAGCTATGCTAAATCTGACTGGCCCAGATGGGTGTTCCTGTGTCTAATCTTAGTAAAGCTGTGAAGTGCCAAGCATAAATGAGCAGTTATCACCAAAAGGAGTGTAGATTGATGATAAATTAGCAAATACCTGCTTGATAGCAGATAAAGAAATGTACTGACCACATAAATTTCAAGTAATCAGTACTCACAAGTGTACCTAATTACTTCTATAGTGGAGAAGAGACCACCCAGAATCATTCTGTGACACATAATTTATTTAGTGTCTTCTTCTCTGTTGGTCCATTGTGCTGACTGACAAAGCAATCAGTGACCAACATGCCTGGTGGTGTCTTGTAGGGAGCAACAAACTGTCTCTACTGTGTTCGGTCAACAGCCATACTTCATGTGGTGCCACAGATCTGGTTCATGCTTAGCATTTCAGCCTCCATAGTTCTCCACCCTTGCTTTCACTTTCTGTCTGGAGTCCATAGCATGGCAGTTCTGGTGATGGTGTCATTATCTCTTCTGTGGTTCTGGCCCACCCAATTTCAGCATATACCCACTATGATTGTGCGCATGTCTTCTTGGTAGCTCTGCATTAGCAGTTCTTAGTTGGTGATGGTGTTCAGCCAGAAAATGTGAACAATTTTCTTAGGCAAATTACTCAGAGTAGTGGCCTAAAATTACATTACAGGATTAATGCAGGAGAAGTGTAATTTACTGTGAGAGGTGGTCTACAAAAACATAAAAGAATGCATACATGAAAGATAACTTACAAGTGTAATGTTTGTGGTGCAGTATTTACTGTCAGTGGTAGTCTACAAAAACATAAGGGAACATACGCAAGAGAGATACCTTATAACTGATGTTTGTGGTGCAGTATTTACTCAAAAAGGATGCCTATAAAATTATATAAGAACACAAACAAGAGAAAACCTTAAAATTGTGACGTTCTTTGATTCAGAATTTACATAGAGAGATGTTCCACACAAAACATAAAAAATTACTTACATGAGAGAAACCTTACAAGCATATGATATTTATGGTGCAGCATTTACTGTGAGAGGTAGTCTATACAATTATAAATGAGTATATATAGGAGAGAAACCTTGCAGGTGTGATGTTTGTAGTGCAGAATTACATGAAAGAATACAGATGAAGAGTGATGTTTGCAGTGCAGCATTTACTTTGAGACATAACCTAAATATGCATAATATAATATATGCAGAAGAGAAGCTTACAAGAGTGGTGTTTGTGGTGCAGCATTTACTCACGGCTGTTTGTGCCTTCTAAAACGGCACTACTTTAGTAGCAAGCACTTTCTCTTGTTCTGAAGGCAAAAAATCTCTTTAACTGACGAACACAACATCATTTCCTTTTGTGGGAATTATCAGCTGACTTTGGCTTGAAAAATCATGAAATTAAACATTTGAGAATCATTGTTCCCATTATTATTAATTACATAAAAACTGTTTCAACTCAAAAGTTACTGTGATTCTCAAAATCTCGTGTAAAGTAATAATATCATCTTTCTTAATATTCAATAAATATTTCTCATTAACTTTTACAGTCAGAGGCAGGACATACTGAAAACCCTCCATGAGAGGTCCCACCAGTTGGGTCTGAAAATACACTGGGAAAAGACAAAAATAATGAGAATAAATGCAGGTAATGATAACGGGGTTGAACATGAAGAAACACCAATACAAGTTGTAGAATCGTAAACATATCTTGGCAGCAATATAGACAAAGTTGGAGGGACAGACAGTGATTTCAAACTAAGAATACAAAAAGCAAGAGGAGCTTTCATTGCATTCGTAAATAAATGGAGATCAAGAGAAATCAGAACCAACACGAAAATAAGAATATTCAACTCAAATGTGAAGTCAGTCTTATTGTATGGTTCTGAGACATGGAGAACATCAAAGACAACAACCGAAAAGTTACAGACTTTCATAAATGGGTGCTTGCTTTGAATCTTCTTCTTCTTCGATCCTTAACCACCGACCGTCAAAGCAGTCAGTGGCCATCACGCCTAGTGGCGTCTTGTAGGGCAACAACAAATTGATTCCACTTTGCACGGTCGGTGGCCATCCTTCGTACAGTGCCCCAACTCTGGTTCATTCTTTGCATCTCAGCCTCCACAGTCCTCCGCCAAGTTGTTTTGGTCGGCCTCTTTTTCGCTTTCCTTCAGGGGTCCAAAGCATAGCTGTTCTTGTGATGGCATCGGGGTCTCTTCTGAGGACATGACCAACCCAGCTTTGAATAGAAGGATTAAAATGGTATGGCAAGGTTACCAACGTGGAACTGAGGACAAGAACTAGACAAATGCCAGTGGAACAAGAGATGAGAAGAAGACGATGGCGATGGATAGGACACACACTGAGGAAACCTGTTGATAGCATTACAAGGCAGTCCTTGTTCTGGAACCCCCAGGGCAAGAGAGGCAGAGATAGACCAAGAAGCACATGGAGAAGAGAGCTGGAAACAGAGGTGAAAATGGTGAGGAGAACGTGGAAAGAACTTGAGATGATGGCATGTGACAGGAGAACTTGGCATGTGTTTGTTGAAGGCCTAAGCTTCTTTGGGAGTGGAGGGTTATGAATGAATGTTTTCATTTATATCTCCACTATTGAAAAGTTTGTAACTTTCTTTAATTTTAAAGTGAATATGTTTACGCGGACATTTACACTGGTTTGAAAATGTAGATATTATACTTAGAATGAACATCATTTCTTTCATCTTTCCCTCCCTGTCCCATATGGATCTTGTGACTACCTATGCGTTTAGTTCTCTGTTAAAAAAAATCTAGGAAATGACTTTTCTGAAATCTATACAGAGGTTAATTTGTCCAAGAAAATTATTGAGCTCACTCTAGATGTCATACTTTTTCTCTCTGAATGGGGATTGGTTTTCTTCGGTGCTAACCAATGCATAGGTAATCATATTAATGACAACTTTCTAGGCATCATAGAACTGCTAAGGAAATATGACTCAATTCGAATGGAACATGTCAGAAAAGTTGAGAATCACAAGATAACCAAGAGCGGATGCAAGTACATTACCTCTCCACACACAGTCAGAACAAATTCATTGAAATCTGATTTATTTGTTCAAAATTATATTCTCGATGGCATTCAAAAATGACAAATATTTTGCAATAGTTGTTGATACTACATCTGCGGCACGAATGGAAAACATCAATAGTATCCTCAAGTCTTCTAGAACTGGTGTGGATCTACAGTCCTGGTCGTGCAGGGGTACGTGGCAATGATATATCTGACAGACTGCCCTCGAGAGCACCCATAGTGGGGACACTGGATATGGATAAGGGAGAGATACTAATATTTCTCTCCTCCTTTCTAGCCTCTTGGATCGGCACTCCCATCAATCCGCATTTCTGCTAATTCTCTCTTCCTCTCTGCTTTTATTTCCCAGCCTATCTTGGATCGAAAATCCCTTCGATCCGTATCTCTCCTACTGCTACTATATCTCTCCTCCTTCCTAGCCTCTCGGCTCTTGGATCGGTACTCTCTTCGATCCGTATTTCTACTTCTACTGTCAGCTCTATTCGCCCCTGTATCTCTACTCTTAGATCGGTCATCTCCTTGATCTCTTCTTCCGCTGCTATTCTCTCTTTCTTCCTAACCTCTTGGATCGGTACTCCCGTCGATCCGTACTTCTACTGGTTTCATGTGTCCTAACTTCTTCCTCATTGTTCTCCCTCTTTTCCGCCTCTTCAATTTTCCCATTGACCTGTGGTCAATGTGCTGTTGTATCTTTCTCCTTATCTATACTACCGCCATTTCCTTCCTTGCTGTTGTATCTTTCTCCTTATCTATACTACCGCCATTTCCTTCCTTGCTGTTGTATCTTTCTCCTTATCTATACTACCGCCATTTCCTTCCTTGCTGTTGTATCTTTCTCCTTATCTATACTACCGCCATTTCCTTCCTTGCTGTTGTATCTTTCTCCTTATCTATACTACCGCCATTTCCTTCCTTGCTGTTGTATCTTTCTCCTTATCTATACTACCGCCATTTCCTTCCTTCTTTTCGTTCTTCCACTTTTCCCACTCTTCAAACTTCCTGTCGATATATCCGTAAAGTACAGCTATCTGTTTCTCATCCTCTCATCTACCACTATTTCCTTCTTCCTCCTTGTTCTTCCTTTTCTCCAACTCTTCCAATTTTCTATCGAAATATGCACACAGTGCCGTTATCTCTTTCTCATTCTCTCTTCTACCACTAGTTCTTGTCTTATTCTTCCTGTTTGATCTCACCCCTTCTACATGCCTCAACTTTGCGGGACGCCTTAGGTAACCGGACGAACTGTCTGATGATGTATAACGTCTCTTCGTCCCGCGTTTATTATCTTCCTCCACCTCTTTCTGCGTTTCCGACTCTTTAGTTGACGTTTCTTCCACGTCGTGAGGTTCTACTCTAAACTGTTGCTCCGTGCTTCTCTGCTGCTTCTGTTCCCTTCCTTTAGCCTGCGTATTTCTCTGTATCTCCTGTAATTTCTCTATCTTTCGTTCCTCCACCAATCTATTTCGCCTCTGCTCCGCCGTTCTCGTATGCTTGTAAGGTGCGTCTGCCTCCATCTCAGCCTTATTCTGCTCCGTTCTCTTCTCTCTCTCGTCCCTTGTAAAATGTTATACTGCGTATCTACCCGTGTGTCCTGCGTGTTCTCTATCTCACCTTCCTCCGGCATATCCCTTCTTCTCTCTTCCTGTTCCTGTTTCTCATGCTCTGTGTACCTTCTGCGGCTCGCTATCTCCTCTTGTTCTCGGTATATGTTTGGGGGCGGGGGTGGGGAGGGGAGGGGGGGGGCCAACTAGCTGTTACCCTGGGTTGTGCATGAACTTAAGCTTTCGTGACGATCTGCTGGCTCGCTGGTGTGTGTACATTGTCTTTACTGGAAATAATCTCTATTTCATCCGATACTACTAATTATCCAGTTGTCTCCTATCCTCTTGACACCGTTCCAGCCATATACTTAACGTGTTGTCTCCGTCCCATGATTCCATATCCGTTCCCGTATGTTATTGTGCTTCTGTCCTTGTGTATTGTGTAGTGTGTTACTAGGGATCCGTGTACATCTTTCTTCCCTCTCTCCCGGTATTGATTCGAAATGTGCTCTTCTCTTATTCTCATCCACAGGTGGAACAACTACGGGTTCCTTCTCCTGCCTACTCTGATGTTGAACATGTGATCTTATGTCCTTTCGCAATTAGAATATGTGGTGTTAGATAATCGCTTTATCGCCTAACATCCGGTTTGCCATGTATCCCCAAACTTGTTGGTGCTGTCCTGAACTTTATGGCACACAGTGTCTCCCGGATGACATTCCTGCAACGTCGCAATTTTGTTTGCGTTCTCTCTCCTCTTTTTGCGCTGTTTGTGCCATGTTGTTTATTGCCATTTTGTGCGCCATGTGTTCGGGCATCATGAGATTTTCCATGTGACTTTCTCCGAAGAACCTTCTTTTGGGCTTTAACAACTTTTCAATGTATTAATGTAAGCCTGAGAATTGATTGTCTCTCCTCTTAGGATAACGTCCACAAGAATCACACCTGCAATGTCCCAAAAGACAGTGATCATGACCTTTCCAGCTGAAGGAATTGTCTTGAATTTCTTTCTTCTTGGTCATTGCTGATGATGCCACTCCATTGACTATCTTGTTGTCTAAGGTTCAAAATGATGTGCCCAGGTTTCGTCACCTGTAACGATCTTAGCGAAAACGTTCTCTTAATCAGCATTGCAACGCTCCAACAATTCAGAAGAAATTGCTTTTCTTTGCAATCGGTGGTCATTTGTGAGACTTCGAGGAACCCATCTTGCGCAAACCTTAGAAAATCCGAGAGTTTTTATAACTGCATTTGCACTACAGATGCTGACTGACAGCTGAAAGACAAATTGTTGAGTAGTGATTCGCCTATAATTAAGAATAATGCCCTCAGCGCATTTCAACATTTCTGCGTTCGTGGCTGTGGCAGGACATCCACAGCGCGGCCGATCAAACAGCTTTGTATCTCCACTTTCTGATTCTTTGATTCTCTGAACCCATCGACTGACTGTACTCCTGTCGACTGCAAAACTTCCATACATATCACATAGACGCTTGTGAATGTTCACAACAGTTTCCCTCTCTACAACGAGAAATTATATCACAATTCGCTGCTTATAACGCAAGTTGCTAACACGCTCCATTTCAACGGTTTAGGGCAGCCGTATTATTTGGCCGGTAGCAGTGCAATTTGGTGCACACAATTGGCACATGCCATATTTGAAGAGTGCAAAATTTTATGCTTCTATCTTCATTATTAGCTGCGAAAAACGATGTGGTGCATTACTTTCTGAACGCCCGTCGTACATCCCAAACATCCTGTCTGTCATTTGCATACTTCGATAGGATATTGTGTATCATCGCATGGAGGCGTTCGTTTTTCCCAATGCCTTGTGGACGATAAGGAGCTGTTCCGATATGTTTTATGTTCTTTTCCTTAAGGAACTGTTGGAATTTGTTCCCTGTGAACAATGTGCCGTTGTCTGTTACGATAGAATACGGGCAATTATGCCGAGATATAAACATTTTCATTATTATCCCCACTATGTTTCTCCCTTTCGCTTCATTCGCTGCGCAGCGTTCTGGCCAGTTCGATAAACATGTCTACCACGTGGATGATGTATCTATTCCCTAAACGGGCCGTCGGATATGGTCCCGAAACATCGATGCTGATCTTGTCCATGGTGTACTGGGGAATATCCATTTCTTATACGGGACACTAAATTGCTCTCAAATTTCGTCTCTTGCAAATCAGACATCTTTGAACATGTGTTACCACATCCTTATTTAATGTCGGCCAAACATATCGTGCCCTGATCACTTGTAGTGTCTTTTCTCTTCCAAAGTGGCCATTGTTGTTATGCAGAGCTTCGAATACTTTCATGACCAAATGGTTTGGCACGTACTTTTTAGGTACTCCATCTCCTTTATGGTCTATATACACCAATATGTTATCCTGCTGGTTAATCACAAAATTATTTCCCTCTTTGCCTCCCTGTTCTATCTCACGTTTAAGTGCAACTACTTTGAGGTCCTTGTTTTGTTCCCTCATGAGGTCAAATTGTTCTTGTTCCTCTTGCTGCTCTACTGAGCTCCCTTCAATGTGTGACCCTATCTGGTGTTGATTCTGATTCGAATTTATGATGTTAACTTGGCGAAAATAATCACTGATGTCAATTACAGCGTCTGGGACCTCAAGACGCAGCAATAGAGACCGCAGTCAGCGACTCATAGCTTGACTGCCTGCGTCAGGACCAGCGAACCAGAGCTGGTCAAGACCGTGCTCCACCTCCACGTGGTGGACCTGGAAACAGTCTGCAGCAGTGCAGGCTGGCTGAGCGAGCACGGATCGCAATGGGAAGGCAAACCTAAAAAATGCCGTGCAGAAGTCGGATGTGTCGACCGAAAGGTGCAGATATCACAGCTTAGGCGTAAACAGACACAACGCAACCACCGTCCTTTTCAGGGCGAACGAGGAAGAAGAAAAAGAATTACAGCTTCTTGGTCCGTCATATCCGCTTCCACCTTGCATAGTATTCTGGATAACAGATATGCACTTGCGTCTTGTTTTCCTGGAGTGTGTTCTATCTTCTTATTCTTTGATCCTTAGTCACCGACCGTCAAAGCGGTCAGTGGCCATCACGTCTGGTGGCGTCTTGTAGGGCAGCAACAAATTGATTCCACTTGGCTCGGTCGGTGGCCATCCTTCGTACAGTGCCCCAACTCTGGTTCATTCTTTGCATCTCAGCCTCCAGTCTCATTGTGTTATATGTTAATGTCTTCTTCTTCTTCCTCGTTCGCCCTGAAAAGGACGGTGGTTGCGTTGTGTCTGTTTACGCCATAGCTGTGATATCTGCACCCTTCGGTCGACACATCCGACTTCTGCACGGCATATTTCTGAAGATTCAATGGCCATGTTTGCAATTTGCGGAGCTGTTCTGATGTTTTGGTGAGCCATGTGCGCAATGGTTGGTCGTCTGTCCTTACTGTAAAAGGCGTTCTTTTCAGGTGGAAGTCTAGCTTCTGTATTGCAAATTAAATTGCAAAGGCCTCTCTCTCAATCGCAGTCCATTTCATCTGGGATTTACTGAACTTATGCAACAAAAATTCGATGAGTCTCTCGTTTTTAACATTTCGTATAATCTGTTCCTCCCCATTCAACGCTGGTTGGACCAGACATGCTCCAAGTGCTGTTCCGGAAGCGTCTGTATATAGAATCATTGACCTTTCCTGTCTGCGTGTGCCAAGAATGGTAGTTCTGTCATGGCTCTCTTCGGATATTCGAAAGCCTTCTGGAATTCTGCTGTCCACTTAAAACGCGAATATTTCTTGACCAAATTAATCAGAGGCTCTGCGGCCCGGGTGAAGTTGATGACATGCTGTTTAAAGTACCCGCATGTTAGCAGAAAACCTCTCACTTGTTCGTTGGCGCAGGCATTTCTCGAATAGCTCTGACCTTGTCCTCGTCTGGTCTAACTCCGTCCTTGTTCACTATAAAGCCAAGGTATTTAGTTTCCCTCTGTAGGAAGTTACACTTTTTCAACTTTAGCTTTATATTGTGCTCTCTGAGCCTATTGAACACTTTTTGAACGTGGTTCAGATGATTCTGTACTGTTCCTGCTATATGCACCAAAATGTCGTCTATGTAGTCTATGACGAACTTCTGCATACCATTGTGGACTTCGTCCATCAGCGCCATATAAGTGTCGAGATTGCTTTTCATTCCAAATGGCATGACGTTCCAAGCGAACGTTCCTACATGCGTACAGAATGTGCTTTTTTTCTTGGCATCCTCTGTGAGTAGTATGCACCAGAATCCAGATCCGGCATTCAACGCAGTGAACCATTCTGATTTTCCCAGTAGTTCTAGGATGTCGTCTATCCTCGGAATGGGGTGTGTTACGTCCTTCGTAACGCTGTTCAACGCTCTATAGTAACAGCAAAATCTGTGACTGCCGTTCTTTTTGTGACTATCACAATAGGCGACGATCACACTGAGCGTGACCTTTGTATGACCCCAGCGGCTAACATCTCCTCGATATCCTTCTCCGTTATCTCTCGTTTTGATTGGAGTTTTGTATGGCTTCTTACTGACTACTTTTCCCGGCTGAGTTTCAATATCCATAGTAGTATAGTAGGACGGTTACAGGGCAGATTGTGGTGGATGCGCATGACTTTTATATAGCAAAATACTCCAAACGATTGTGGTGGATGCGCATGACTTTTATATAGCAAAATACTCCGCTCAAGTATGGTAGACGTGTTGTGTCTTGTATTGTGTTGTTTTTACACCAGTTATACATACATATTACAACAGGTGTTACAATATTTATTTTACAACAGTTACACATATTTTACAAACATTTAGTTATACATATATTTTACAAAACATGTAGACAATATATATTACAACAGTTATACATATATTTTACAAACTGATATACATATAGATGATATATAGACAATATAGATAACAAAGATTTTTTAAATAAATATATTTTATTACCAACAGTGTTTTGTTACAGCAGTAACAAAAACACATGAGCAGGATCATATATTGGAAGGCGGAAAGGGGAGGTCTGTACAATTTTTATATTTATATATTTATATTTCTAAGTAACAGTAATAAAAACATATGAGCAGGGTCATATATTGGCAAGAGGGAGGTGTGTACAATTGTTATATTTTCAAGTAACAAAAACATATATGAGCAGGGTCACATATTGGCAACAGGTTAGCTGGAAATAGGGAGGAGCGTACTTCTTATTGGTAAACAACAGTAACAAAGGGGCCATAGTGGAAGAGATATATTTTTTAAATGGAAAGAGGTGAAGTGGTGACATTGTCGGCGTGTACCTGTCTTTTGATGTAAAAATAGGACAGAGAGTTGCGATGTTGGATGTATGTGTAGATGGCGGAGTTGTGTGTTCTGAATCCTACATTTTTCCCGCCCTGATCTTGTTGCGTGTTGAGTACTTCCAAAAACGTGTGTTTATCTATTGTGTTGTGGTGTTTATTGAGTCCTTTAGTGGTTGTTTTGTCGTAATTCCCAAAACAGTGGTAAGTTTTGCTACAGAGGGAAATCATCCCACTGCCCTCATATTGTAACGTGAAAAGGCCCGGTGTCCATTTGTCAAATAACTTTTGGTCGCAGCATTTCTAACAAACGCTTCGCGTTTTACCCTCACTAGTTATGAAACTCGATCTATGATCGGGACACACTTCGGCTGAAAACCATCGATCGTAGTCGGTATAAATTTCTTTTCGCATAGCAGGTTTAACGGCGTCTGCTAGGTTATTTGTGCTAAGAGCCAAATAAAGACTATCGGTATCAGTCTCGCATAACTGTTTGTGCTAAGATATGAGTGTGACTGAAACAATAACTGTATATGTTCTAATATGTAAGTTATTATATGAGAGTATTTTGAAGTTGTATACATAGTGGAATTTCTTGTGTCCACAGCAATTGGTAACGGCCAATAAAAGGTAGCCAGTCTTCTCAGGAGAGAAAAGTCGAGGAAACGCCCAAGGCGTAAGAGCTTGTACCGCGGTGGGTATCGGCTCTGATTACATTGACCCAGAGAAAGAGAGAGAGAGAGAGAGAGAGAGGAGTGAGAAAGAGCAGGTCGAGGCAGCAACGCAGTCTTCAGCGAAATGGTTTTCTTAAAACCCGGAGCTCTAAGCTCATATACACCCATCGAACCCAAGCAAGCGGGTTGGTGTGTCGTTTATAATAATCGGTCATAATATTACCGACGGTCCTAAACCCAATGAGGGGTAATCGGGCAGGTGAAAACCAGTTGTTGCCAACAGTGAAGCCTTTACAGTCTACGGCAAGTACCTAGTCAATATTTTCAGAAGTCATCAGTCAATCTTTTCAGAAGTCATCAGTGTAGAAGTCAGAACATGGGAGAGAGGAAAATCATGCCCGGTTGCTGAAAACGAAATGAGAGAAGCAAGGCAGGAGAAGGAGAGAGAGAGAGAGAGAGAGAGAGAGAGAGAGAGAGAGACAGTGAAAATATATCGGAGACCTGTAGAGTCTCATATTATTCTTAGAAGGTAGCCTCTGAGCATTAGAGTTATAAAAGGTGGCTACAGTTTATGCCCCACTAAATTAGACGGTAGCAAGAACCCATTTAATCATTCTGATTTTTGTCCCCAGCAGGGTGAATGAAGGAGTAAAGCGGTTGGGTTCTTTATGTAATTTTGTGTGCTTATAAATTTTAATTGATTCTTTTGTTTCCAGGTAAGTGCAACCTTGCACGATATATATATTTTTTGCTTACTGTGTTATGAACTTATATTGATTTGTATAATAAACTTATTCATGTTGAATGAATAAGCTTCCTCACTATACAGTCCTTAACTGTTGTCTGTATAGTGGTGTCTGTGGTATTAGTTTAACCTTATCTCTTTTAGTTTGTTAAAGGTAGTGGGGGGGGGGGGGTGAGTTTATAGCAATTCTTAAGTCACGGTTGGCGAGGAAGGTTTAATCTAGGTTATCATCCTCTGTAAAACTAAAAGAAGGAGAGACCATGGTCAACCTGGTCATAGTGTATGGGCCAAATGGGGAAGGGAGAGCAGAGGTCAGGGAGGAATTCTTCGAGCTGCTTCAAAGGACAGTGGATGACTGCCTAAATGAAGTTGTCATGCTCGGAGATTTTGGTGCCGGAGTTGGGGATGGCCATGCTGGATGGGGTGGAGTTGTCGGAAGATATGGAGGGGGTGCTCTCGTTGGCAATGGAAAGCGACTCCTTAGATTCTGCAGTGAGCAGAATCTGATCATTACAAACACAGGGTTCCCCCATGGGCGCATACATGCATGCACTGGATGTGGGCCGGCCGGGAATGAGAAGTCAGTGATCGACTGTGCCATTGTTCGGAGAAGCTCATTCAGATATGTCCGAGATGCAAGAGTCTGGAGGGGGCCAGAGATTGGAAGTGATCACTACCTGCTAACAATCAAACGAACAACTGAAAGAGTTGCTCAGCCTAGGAACTGCCCAACATCACGCAAAAAACCAAGTAAACGAGCCGGAGAAATGAGCATTAGGACCGACAAGCTGAGAGAGCCAGAAATTAAGACCAGATATCAGGGGCTTATTGCTACAGCGGTGAGCAACACAGGGGAACGACCTGATGACTTGGAAGCCCTCTGGAATAAATTCAAGGATATCATAAAGACAGCTGCTGCAGAAGCATGCGGTGAAGTCCGACTTGGGAACCAGAGAAAGAGGACACCTTGGTGGACAGAGGAAGTCAAAGAGAAAATAAGAGAGAAGAAAATGGCATGGAAACAATACTTAGGAGCTTAAGGCACAGCAGGACAGATGGAAAGGTATAGAGAATGTGTGACGCTCGGAACAGAAGCAAAGAACAAAGTGCTAGCAGCAAAACAGAAGTCCTGGGAAGAATTTGGAGAAAGGCTAGAGAGGGATGCACGGGAAAACCAGAGATTGTTCTATAAGACCCTAGAGAACATGAGGAAGGAAAAACAATGCCCTCTCAAATTTATAAAGGACAAGCAAGGCAGGTTGCTTGCTGCCCCGGGGGGGGGGGGTGGTAGAGAGATGGAAAGAATATTTCTCAGAACTCCTGGATGGTGAGCATGGTGAAGCATCGGAAATGATAACCACTAGCACAGAAGAGAAAACCAATGATGGTGAGGATGACATAGAGATGGGGGAGCTGAGGGCAGCACTGGAGAGAATCGGGATGGGCAAGGCAGCATGGCATGATGGTGTAACACCAGAGGTGGTTAAGTACATGGGAGCATCGGGCGACCTATTACTCTTAAAGGTCCTACAGGCAGCATGGTGCAACAAGACCATACCAAAGGATTGGGAGATTGCCATCATAACACCAATTTTCAAAAAGGGTGACAATCGACAATGTGGAAACCATAGAGGCATATCCCTTCTCAGTGTCCCTGGTAAAATCTGCTCTAGAATCCTAGAGCAGAGACTCCGACGCCTAGCTGAGCCACAATTGGATGAGGTCCAGTGCGGATTCCGAGCAAACCGAAGTACTCAAGACCTAATCTTCGCACTCAGACAGCTGAGTGAAAAGGCCCTTGAGTATAAGAGTGAGATCCATCTTTATTTCATAGATCTGGAAAAGGCGTTTGACAGGGTCCCCTGGAGCAAACTTTGGGACTGTTTGGCAAGGAAGAATATTCATGTACCTCTGATTCATGCTATACAGAGCTTCTACAAGTCTTGCAGAAATTATGTGAGGACAGCAAACCATGGGTCAGAGGAGTTCAGGACCACCACTGGTGTAAGACAAGGTGATATCCTATCACCTTACCTCTTCATACTCCTTATGGACGATGTCATCAAGGCATGTAAGGAGAGAACAAGAAAGTATTCATTGGGTACTGGAAGATGGGACAGGTCTATATTTCGGAGCTGGCATTTGCTGATGATGTTGCCCTGATTGCTAAATCAGAGGCACATCTCCAATCCAACCTGCAAGTCTGGAAGGAAGAGCTGGAGAAGAGAGGGATGGTCATGGGCAGCTCTAAAGCAAAGTCCATGGTAATATCACGAGAAGAAAGAAAACATCAGATTAAGTTGGGAGAACAGGTCCTGGAGCAGGTCGACCACTTTAAATATCTCGGAGCTATTAAAGACCGAAAGGGAGGCATCAAAGAAGAGTTGGCCACTCGAAAAGCAGCGGCTGGGAGACTTTTTCAGGCCATAAATCGTGGATTCCTCAGCGGGGGAGGGGTTGGTGGGAAAACGGGGATGGCTGTGTGCCGCTCCACCTGTGTCCCAGTCTTGACGTATGGATGCGAGTCGTGGGCGGTGACTGCAACCCACAAAAGCCAGATCCAGGCCTCAGAATCGAGGTATCTGAGGAAAGTGGTTGAGGTAACAAGAAGAGACATGGTCCGCAACCAGACGATCCGTCAAGGCCTAAAATCCAATCCGCTGCAGACCCAAATAGAACAGTCCCAACTAAGATGGTTTGGCCATGTCTGCAGAATGGGAGAAGATCGGCTACCACGACAAGCATGGGAAACAAAGAGCCGGGGATCCAGACCTCCAGGACGACCCGGGGTCCGCTGGGAGGACAACATTAGACAATCTTTGAAGGACCGAGGACTAGAATGGAACCAGGCCAGGAAGAAGAAAGCTGATGGAATGGTCTGGTGCTCTCTCTTCCAAACCTCTACACCTCACGGTAGAAGGGGAACGACTAAGTAAGTAAGTAAGTTATCATCCTCGAGCCAATAGACTCACCTTACTACATTCACTATCATTTCTCAACAAAAATCTATCATCTTAGTCTTTTCCTCATACTAGGGTCTTCTCCTACACTCAGGCATAACTCTAACTTAAATCCAACTCGTGACAAAGTGGGTAGGCAATCGTCCGGTGGATCATCTTTGTAGCATCATTCTGTGATCGTATCTAGATTCACAGTTTTTTTTTCTAATGGAAAGTCTGAGAATAGGTTCTTTAAATATCCCCTAGACTGAGCTATTAGAACTGATCCAGGTATAAGTTTTTTTCAACAGAAAGGTTTTCCACAGGTTGCAGTCATTTTAGATTGGATTGTAGAGTAGTTAGTTGATGACTAGAGTTAATTGATGGCTAACTGATTTTTTTCTTATCATCATCATCTCAACCCATAACCCGTCATGGGTCGTAGGGGTGCCATGGTTGGAAGCATCAGCAGACATGGTCCTCCACTGCTCTCTATTCTCAGCAATGCGTACAAGTGTGGAAAAACCGTGTCCTGCCCATTCTTTGATGTTATCAGCCCAGGATTTTCTTTGCCTTCCTCTTCTCCGTTTACCTTCGACTGTTCCCTGGAGGATCGTTTTCGAAAGGGAGTCATGACGAGTTACATGCCCAAACCAGGCAAGCTTTCGAAGTTTCACTATTGACAAAAGTGGTTCTTGGTGGCCTGCATAGGTGTTTATCTTCTCTCTAACATAGACATTTGTTTTGTGCTCTTTATAGCAAATGCGCAAAATTCTTCTATACCATTTATGCTCGAAAGCCTGAATCCTTCGCTCCGTATCTGCAGTGAGTGTCCAGCCCTCACACCCATACAAGAGAATAGATAATATAAGTGATTTGTATAATTTGATCTTCACAGGAAAACTGATGTTACTTTTCCAGATCACATTCAACCTTGTCATGGCAGCTGAGGCCATCTCAAGTCTTGTCTTGATTTTCTTACTTGATCTTCCATCACTACATATAGTGGACCCGAGATATTTAAAGGATTTTTTTCTTAACAGGAAGGTAAAGTCGGGTTTTTGGATAGCTGTAATACATACATTTTTTCAGGCAGTTATTAGTCAGACTTGGTGCTAGTCTGAGTTCAGGTTTTAAGACAGCGGTTATACAGAGATTAATTCCTAGTAGGTAACAGGTAGTTCCTTCCTTGTTTTCTTCTTTATGTCAGTCTCTGTAATTGTGTGCTTACAGCAATTCACAGGTAAGATGACAAATTACGAGCTGCCTAGCGCGAGGCTGCTCAGGACATGGGTATGGATAAGGAGGAGACGAAAGCTTATATGATCAGGGAAAACGATAGACACGTCCAGAAGGAGGCAAAGGAAAAGGGGGCTGAGATGGAACTTCATAAATTGGAAGCAGAGAAAGAAGAGAGGGCTCGACTGGTTGAGATGGAACTTCGTAAAATGGAAGCGGAGAAAGAAGAGAGGGCTCGACTGGCTGAGATGGAACTTCAGAAACTGGAAGCACAGAAAGCGGAAAAGGAAGCAGAGAGACAGCATTAACTTGCCATGCGTTCTCTGGAACTGCAAAGTAGATCTTCGGAACGCAGTTCAGCTAATGGAGAGTCTCCCAGAGCAGGGGAAACAGAACCTCAGGAAATGGAGGCCCCCAGATGGCGGCTATGAATTTTCCAATGGAATCTTTCCCTAACGGAATGAGAAAATATATATATTTTTGGACAAATTCGAACGGATGGCAAAGGCATACGGGTTGGAGGAAAGTCTTTGGTGTCTGAAATTGTCGCAGTCCCTCAAAGGGCATGCGTATGACATCTACAGTAAGATGTTCGTAGATGGCCAAAATAACTTTGAGGCACTACAGAATGCACTGTTACAACGATTTCAGTGGACTCCCTGTAAGTGCCAAACTATGTTTCGGGAAAGCCATCCAGAGAAGGGAGAAAGCTTTCCTCAGTTCGCGGAAAGGCTGAGGAATTACCACACTCGCTGGGGAGAGTTGTTGGGTTTGGCTAAATCTTTCGAAGGGCTGGAAGAGTTAGTTCTGTGCAAACAGATAAAGGCACCCATGTCTCCCGATTTGAGGAGGTACCTGGCAGAGCAGGGCGCCCAGCAACTAGACCAAATTATTCTTTTTGCTGAAAGGTTCCAGACGGCACAGGCCGAAATACTGGGTCAAAAAGAAAACATCCAGACCTGCCAGCCCCTGACAAAGGACCATTTTCATCTCAGTCATCTTCGTCTTCAGCTCACCAGCAGTAAGGGCCGTCGCGAAAGGAGCCCCCTCCCAGTCATAACATGCGCTCCCAGCCGCACAAAAGAGCACAGGGGCCGACCTCTCATGAACACGCCAGAAACCGGGGAGATAATGAGAGATATTGTCGGTTCTGTCGGACTACTTCTCATTGGACGTCACGGTGCCCGAACAAACAACCCGCCCATCATGCAGCTTGTTTGAGGCCTGTGAGAGCGACAAAAGAGAACACATGAGAACCCATTCAGTCGGAGAAGTTGTTCTCCAACAGCGGACTAGCAGAAGTGAACGGGATTGCGATCACTTGTTTATGTGACAGCGGGCTTACATACCCCAGCATAGTCGCCCGGCATCTGGTGTAGCCGTGGCAGATGACCAGAGAAAAAGTGGATATTGTTGGCGTTTTAAGGAAAGGGACCTCATAGTGCTTTCCGGAAGCCAATATTGAGGTGAAGTGTAAGTTTGTGCGCAGCATAATCAAGGCAGCTGTAATGGCTCAGCCAGCCTACGACTTCATTCTCGGCAACCCATATTTAGTTTTGGGGAACTCGCCCACACCGATCCTTGCTGATGCAAGGGGCCTACTGCAGGCAAGTTAAGTGAACAGGGACAACCCCTAATTCACGGAGCCTCGAGCTAGCTCGAACAACCCTGTATTGCAAAGGAGAGGTTAGAGGCCTCTAAAGACAGTGATATGTTAATTGCAGAGGCGTATTCGCCTGTCAGCCCTGTACAGCCTAATGGCCAAACAGTGGTGACGCCCTCTGATTCCGGAAATACATGCTTTGTTGTCGGGAATTAGGCCCCGATGGTATTAGCTCCTTCAGGAGAGGGACATACTGACCAGAACTGTATGACATATGTCAACGACAAGCGCACTCTTAAAAGGGCACAAGACGGCGAATCGAGCGAACATATGTTTCCAACCAACCCTGGAGCCCCATCCGACCAGCACTTTACTCAGACGGAAGAGAACAGTGAGCTGAGTGACCGTTTGCCTATAAACGGAGATGGGCCCCACAACTCGCGTATCTCGTTTACAGGAAACGACCCGTGTAACGAGGAGCCTGAAAAATTGGCTATATTTTCCAATTTGTTTCATGGAACATTGGAACCAGTCAATGAGTACTTTATCTCAGATACTCCGCGATCTAACGGGATCTCAGACCGTCAAGTGTCACTGCAGGACACATTCCAACTGACGCCAGTAACTCTCACAGGGGAGGGCAAGGTTAAGGATAGAACCAGGGTGTTAGACGGAGGACTCCCGTGGTCTACAGTTTCGTCTCACGAACTTTTCAGGCCAGAAAAGAGTGAGAAAAGTGGCCTTACAAATTTTCAAGGAACTTTGTTAGAGAGCTCGGTCCCTTTTCGTGTTGGTAGGGGAAGAGCGATCACAGAACAACTGCCAGGGGCAGATATTACCTATCTTTTCCCAAAGATAGAAGCTACTGGGATCAGTAAGGATTCAGTAGACACCCAGCAAATGATCGGAAACCCGGTGTCAGAAATACACGAGATTTCTCATGTTCACAACCCCGCTGACGAGCAGCACCGTAGTCGCAATCGCCAGGCCTCTACAGAGCCAGTCGGTCAGTTCAGCTGATCAGGTCAGTCCTTTGAAAAACCCAGCAAGGGAAGTTTTAGACCCACCACTGGACGGCACAGGTCTAGTGAGGGAACAGCTCTTCAACAGAAGCCTTGGGGTAGATAAGGAAAGAAAGGAGAAAATTGTGCATGGTTCTTTGGACAACGGTGAACAGTTACGCGCGGTTACGGCGATTTATGACTCAGTCAGTCAGCTGGATACAAGTAACAATACGTTACCGCGCACAGTTAGGAAATTACGTGGGAGAGCTCGCAGGAGAGGAAAGGTGAAGAAAAACCTTGGGAGCGCGATCGCCAGGGAAATTCCCAATAGTGACCCTGAAACTTCAGCGCTTACAGACAACTCCTTAGACATAGATAGGGACCAGTCTGAACCCCCAATACCACAGTAATTAGATCGGCAGGCACCGACCTCGAAGAGAGGGTAATGTGAAGTGTTACTGTGATTTGGGTTTCAACAGGCCCCATTTTGTTTTCTCTTTGTAACTATATGAGTTTGCTATTTGTGTCTTCTCTCTAGAATAGAAGTGGAGTGTATTCTTCCTCTCTATAAATAGTAGGGGTGTTTAGTATTGTTTTGTATGTAAAGGAATAGCGGTTTTTTTCTATAGGGATTACTGTAAGTTAGTACTGACTTCTGCTTTTTTCTAGATAATCGCGATCTTGTAATTCCATTTTTTGCTTTGGTAAAAATTATCGCGGTCATTTATTGTGTTAAGCTTGAGAGTGATTTAATTAACCCCTACCCAGTAAATCGGGGGAAGGAGTGATGAACCACTACCCAGGTAACGTCCAATTTACGTTAGAGCGAATCACATTTTGATTCTACGCACGCTAACAGACCATGTTAGGTAACGTTACTGGGGCGGGAAAGACGCACGCATTTAAAGTAAGCAGGTTGCTCATAGGTTCTAAATTTAGAAGATGAGCACAGGGATATTTTTAGATTTATCACTAATTCTACTGGTTGTAACGGGACGCCAAGTACCCAGTAGGTTTGGGGTCAGCATGGCAAAAATAAAGATATATACTAGCAAAGATCGATTCGAAGTCTCTTCGTCTGCAGAAATTCCTGGCCATGCATCCAAGCTTTTATTGTCTGCTTCTGAAGCGGAAGAAACGCAGTAATCGGTATGTCTATAATTTAAAGTAGCGTGGTAATTAAAGTTAAGTTTCTCTCATAGAGTCTTAGCCCAGTTCAAGTGTAATTTATTTAAAACTAAAGTAACTTGTAACGTCATCAATTATTTCTTCGAAGATAGCAGTGTCCCCGAGTGATAAAGAGATATTACGCATGTGTGCTCTGTAAGATTTAATAGAAGGTCTGTAGAAATACACGCATCCTTGATTTATGTTAATTTACAGAATATTCGGAAGCGCGTGTATTTTATTTCATTGAGAGTTTAATTCTGATAAGTCACATATAAAATTACGGGAACGGATTTTGGTAATTTTTAATCACGTGGTTACCGGGATTTAGTTGAGTAGGAATTCGGAATGGACAGTGGGGATAATTAAATATTTTCCTATCTGTGGAGTTAATATAATTGCAGTGTAACCACGTTGGGTAGTTGTGTAAAGTATGTTAGTGTGCCTTCAAGTGATAGTGAATTTAATATTATGAAGAGTAGTACAAGTATTTAATTTTTCTGTAATGGGATGTAATGAGTCCTAGAGGATAATAAATAATTATGTACTTGGAGATGTAATATATAAATGTATTGGGGAATTTTAATAACGGGTGTGCAGTTAAAGGTTGTGTATTTTATTGTATTGGGTAAACGATTTCCATAGTTAAAGTAGGCCTAAGTTTGGGAGATTTCCCTACCTGTTCTAATGTTTATGCTTGAAGCAAGCTGTGTATAATCAGTATTTGATCAGAGCGTCTGGATGTTTACAAGTCAGACAGGGTTGTAGTCGGGGGGGGGAGGGGGGGTAGTTGACCCAGGGGTCAGTAAATATTTATGTATCGTCGTGCACAAGAGGAAGGGGAAAGAGTGGAGCAGTCTACGTTTTGGGTATTTACATGTTTGTGCTAAGATATGAGTGTGACTAAAGCAAAAATTGTATATGTTGTAAAATGTAAGTTATTATATGAGAGTATTTTGAAGTTGTATACATAGTGGAATTTCTTGTGTCCACAGCAATTGGTCACGGCCAATAAAAGGTAGCCAGTCTTCTCAGGAGAGAAAAGTCGAGGAAACGCCCAAGGCGTAAGAGCTTGTACCGCGGTGGGTATCGGCTCTGATTACATTAGCCCCAGAGAGAGAGAGAGAGAGAGAGAGAGAGGTAGTGAGAAAGAGCAGGTCGAGGCAGCAACGCAGTCTTCAGCGAAATGGTTTTCTTAAAACCCGGAGCTCTAAGCTCATATACACCCATCGAACCCAAGCAAGCGGGTTGGTGTGTCGTTTATAATAATCGGTCATAATAATATCGACGGCCCTAAACCCAATGAGGTGTAATCGGGCAGGTGAAAACCAGTTGTTGCCAACAATGAAGCCTTTACAGTCTACGGCAAGTGCCTAGTCAATATTTTCAGAAGTCATCAGTCAATATTTTCAGAAGTCATCAGTGTAAAAGTCAGAACTCGGGAGAGAAGAAAATCATGCCCGGTTGCTGAAAACGAAATGAGAGAAGCAAGGCAGGAGAATGAGAGAGAGAGACAGTGAAAATATATCGGAGACCTGTAGAGTCTCATATTTATCTTAGGAGGTAACCTCTGAGCATTAGAGTTATAAAAGTCTATTTGATAGCAGTTCAGAGTGTGACTTAGTGGCGTATATCGATGACAGAGTTAGCAGCTGTGCAGATAGTCTTCATGCAGTGTCAGCAGCCATTGACAATAGAGATAGTAGTGTAAAAGATAGTGGTAGCTACAGTTTATGCCCCACTAAATTAGACGGTAGTACTTACTTACTTACTTACTTACTTAGTCGTTCCCCTTGTACCGTGAGGTGTAGAGGTTTGGAAGAGAGAGCGCCAGACTATTCTATCGGCTGTCTTCCTCCTGGCCTGGTTCCATTCTAGTCCTCGGTCCTTCAAAGATTGTCTAATGTTGTCCTCCCAGCGTACTCTGGGTCGTCATCGGGGTCTGGATCCTTGGCTCTTTGTTTCCCAT
This sequence comes from Oreohelix idahoensis, assembly GCA_024509875.1. Lineage (NCBI taxonomy): Eukaryota > Metazoa > Mollusca > Gastropoda > Stylommatophora > Oreohelicidae > Oreohelix > Oreohelix idahoensis. The sequence goes on along the minus strand of JAMPIV010000735.1, from coordinate 90,079 downwards.
GCTTGTCGTGGTAGCCGATCTTCTCCCATTCTGCAGACATGGCCAAACCATCTTAGTTGGGACTGTTCTACTTGGGTCTGTAGGGGGTGGCATTTTAGGCTTTGACGTATCGTCTGGTTGCGTACCATGTCTCTTCTTGTTACTTCAACCACCTTCCTCAGATACCTCATTTCTGAGGTTTGGATCTGGCTTTTATGGGTTGTAGTCATTGCCCATGACTCGCATCCATATGTCAAGACTGGAACATAGGTGGAGCGGTATACAGCCATCTTCGTTTTCTTACCAACCTCTCTCTTGCTGAGGAATCTTCGATTTATGGCCTGAAAAAGTCTCCCAGCTGCTGCTTTTCGAGTGGCCAACTCTTCTTTGATGCCCCCCTTTCGGTCTATAATAGCTCCGAGGTATTTAAAGTGGTCGACCTGCTCCAGGACCTGTTCTCCCAGCTTAATCTGATGTCTTCTTTCTTCTCGTGATATCACCATGGATTTTGTTTTAGAGCTGCGTATGACCATCCCTCTCTTCTCCAGCTCTTCCTTCCAGACTTGCAGGTTGGATTGGAGATGTGCCTCTGATTTAGCAATCAGGGCAACATCATCAGCAAATGCCAGCTCTGAAATATAGACCTGTCTCATCTTCCAGTACCCCACTGAATACTTTCTTGTTCTCTCCTTACATGCCTTGATGACATCGTCCATAAGGAGTATGAAGAGGTAAGGTGATAGGATATCACCTTGTCTTACACCAGTGGTGGTCCTGAACTCTTCTGACTTATGGTTTGCTGTCCTCACATAATTTCTGCAAGACTTGTAGAAGCTCTGTATAGCATGAATCAGAGGTGCTGGAATATTCTTCCTTGCCAAACAGTCCCATAGTTTGCTCCAAGGGACCCTGTCAAACGCCTTTTCCAGATCTATGAAACAAAGATGGATCTCACTCTTATACTCAAGGGCCTTTTCACTCAGCTGTCTGAGTGTGAAGATTAGGTCTTGAGTACTTTGGTTTGCTCGGAATCCGCACTGGACCTCATCCAACTGTGGCTCAGCCAGGCGTCGGAGTCTCTGCTCTAGGATTCTAGAGTAGATTTTTCCAGGGACACTGAGAAGAGATATGCCTCTATGGTTTCCACACTGTCGATTGTCACCCTTTTTGAAAATTGGTGTTATGATGGCGATCTCCCAATCCTTTGGCATGGTCTTGTTGCACCATGCTGCCTGTAGGACCCTTAAGAGTAACAGGTCGCCTGATGCTCCCATGTACTTAACCATTTCTGGTGTTATACCATCATGCCCTGCTGCTTTGCCCATCTTGATTTTCTCCAGTGCTGCCTTCAGTTCTTCCATCTTTATGTCATCTTCATCACCATTGGTTTCCTCTTCTGTGCTAGTGGTTATCATTTCTGATGTTTGACCTTGCTCACCATCAAGGAGTTCTGAGAAATATTCTTTCCATCTTTCCATTACTTCCTTCGGGGCAGTAAGCAATTTGCCTTGCTTGTCCTTTATAAATTTGAGAGGGCATTGTTTTTCCTTCCTCATGTTCTTTAGGGTCTTATAGAACAATTTCTGGTTTTCTTGTACATCTTTTTCTAACTTTTCTCCAAATTCTTCCCAGGACTTCTGTTTTGCTGCTAGCACTTTGTTCTTTACTTCTGTTCTGAGTGTCACATATTCTCTATATTTTTCCATTTGTCCTGTTGTGTTTTTAGCTCCTAAGTATTGTTTCCATGCCATTTTCTTCTCTCTTATTTTCTCTTTGACTTCCTCTGTCCACCAAGGTGTCCTCTTTCTCTGGTTCCCAAGTCGGACTTCACCACATGCTTCTGCAGCAGCTGTCTTTATGATATCCTTGAATTTAATCCAGAGGGTTTCCAAGTCATCATGTTGTTCTTCTGTGTTGCTCACCGCTGCAGCAATAAGCCCCTGATATCTGGTCTTAATTTCTGGCTCTCTCAGCTTGTAGGTCCTAATGCTCATTTCTCCTGCTCGTTTACTTGGTTTCTTGCGTGATGTTGAGCAGTTCCTAGGCTGAGCAACTCCTTCAGTTGTTCGTTTGATTGTTAGCAGGTAGTGATCGCTTCCAATCTCTGGCCCCCTCCAGACTCTTGCATCTCGGACATATTTGAATGAGCTTTTCCGAACAATGGCATAGTCGATCACTGACTTCTCATTCTTGGTTGGTTCACATCTAGTGTATGCATGTATGCGCTTATGGGGGAACTTTGTGTTTGTAATGATCAGATTCTGCTCACTGCAGAATCTAAGGAGTCGCTTTCCATTGTCATTGAGAGTATCTTCTCCATATCTTCCGATAACTCCACCCCATCTAGCATGGTCATTTCCAACTCTGGCATTAAAATCTCCGAGCATGATAACTTCATCTAGGCAGTCATCCACTGTCCTTTGAAGCAGCTCGAAGAATTCATCCTTGACCTCTGCTCTCTCATCCTCATTTGGCCCATACACTATGACCAGGTTGACTATGGTTTCTCCTTCTTTTAGTTTCACAACCATAATGCGCTCTGAGACAAAGTTCCACCCATTGATACTATCTTTTTGATTTTGGGCCACAATGCAACCCACACCCCCTTTAGCTCTTTCGGATATGGGTACACCACTGTAGAGCAGCGTGTTGCCACTGAGATCCATGACTCCTTGTCCTTTTTTCTTTGTTTCCGTTATAGCCAGGATTTCTAGTTTTGCTTTCCTCATCTCCTCCACCAGCTCCTCTTTCTTCCCATTTATACTTCTTGTGTTCCAAGTTCCATAAGTCGTAGTCCGTAGTCCGTTCCAGTTCGTCGCCTTTAGAATCAGTCCGGTTTTCTCTCTTGTGTTACTTGTAATCGTGGTTTAAAGCAAACAGGTGATTGGCCTGTTGTGCCTTTGCATGGTGGAGGGGCTGCCTCCTTACGGCCTCCATGCAGGCCGCCCTCCTCCTTTTTCATCCGGGCTTGGGACCGGCATAGGCGAAGTTTAGACGGTAGTAAGAACCCATTTAATCATTCTTATTTTTGTCCCCAGCAGGGTGAATGAAGGAGTGAAAGCGGTTTGGTTCTTTATGTAATTTTGTGTGCTTATAAATTTTAATTGATTCTTTTGTTTCCAGGTAAGTGCAACCTTGCACGATATATATATTTTTTGTTTACTGTGTTATGAACTTATGTTGATTTGTATAATAAACTTATTCATGTTGACTGGATAAGCTTCCTCACTATACATTCCTTAACTGTTGTCTACATAGTGGTGTCTGTGGTATTAGTTTAACCTTATCTCCTTTAGTTTGTTAAAGGTAGTCAGAGGGGGGTGAGTTTATAGCAATTCTTAAGTCACGATTGGCGAGGAAGATTTAATCTAGGTTATCATCCTCGAGCCAATAGACTCACCTAACTACATTCACTATCATTTCTCAACAAAAATCTATCATCTTAGTATTTTCCTCATACTCAGGCATAACTCTAACTTAAATCCAACTCGTGGCATGCAGCAGCTGTCTTTATGATGTCTTTGAATTTAAGCCAGTGGGTTTCCAAGTCATCAGGTTGTTCTTCTGTGTTTCTCACCGCTGTAGCAATAAGCCCCTGATATCTGGTCTTAATTTCTGGCTCTCTCAGCTTGTAGGTCTTAATGCTCATGTCTCCCGTTTGTTTTCTTGGTTTCTTGTGTGATGCTGGGCAGTTCCTAGGCTGAGCAACTCTTTAAGTTGTTCTTTTGATTGTAAGCAGGTAGTGATCACTTCCAACCTCTGGCCCCCTCCAGACTCTAGCATCCAAGAAAATATTTGAATGAGCTCCTCCTAACAATGGCATAGTCAATCACTTCTTCTTCTTCTTCTGCGTTCGGTTTGTAGTCATGCTAAATCTGCAGGCCTGTCGCCAGGACGAAGTCCACAGTCTTTTCCAGGTCGGCGCGGCAGCCCCATAGCTTCTGCTGGAGCTCATCACCTTTTGGCCAGGTCGCACGTCGCAATTTATCATGGGTTGGACAGTTCTGGAGAATGTGTTCTGGAGTCTGGATATCAGTTCCACATGGGCATTCATTCGTGTGGGATTTCTTGAGGCGATAGAGATGTCCAAGTAATCTGCAGTGACCAGTTCTCAGGCGGAAGATTGTTGTCTGTTTGTATCTGTTTAGATGGTGGATTGGGTCATCTTTGCTGTATATATCCCATTCCTCCTTCCACTGATTTTTGCACTTGTTGTGGATGATGGTTTTTCTTCCCGATAGGGCAATGGGTGGCTGTATTGTTCCATTTTACTGCCACTTCTTGATAGAGCATCTGCTTTCTCATTACCAGCGATTCCACAATGGGCAGGTAACCACTGAAGGGCAATGGTTGATGACATTTGGATGATGTTAAGCTCAGATCTGATCTCATTCATCATGTTATCATTTCTGGTGTTTTGTATTGATTCAAGTAATGATCTGCAGTCAGTGAAGATTACTATCTTAGCTTGTGTCTGCTGTTCAGGTCTGGTGAGGATCTTCAGGGCTTGCAGTAGTGCCATAGCTTCTGCCCTAAAATTGGAGGAGATCTTTCCAGTTGGGAAGGCCTTTCGGATGATCTTTCTATTTAGGAATCTTATAAAAATGCCCCCTCCACCGTTCTTTACTGCCCCCTCAGCAGATCCATCTGTGTATGCATGTGTCCACTCCTTCGGGTTGTACTTTTCTTCAATCATTTCTTGAGCCAAAGTTTTTAGTTGTTGAGGGCTCAGGTGGCCTTTTTTTTATTATTTCAGGGACTTCTGTGATGATAGATATATTTCCATGGCAGTCGTCTGGCTCCTCGTAATCAATTAACATTTCAATCTCAGTAGATCGATTTGGGAGGAGGTCTTCATGGCATCGATGCAGATGTTTGGAGTTGTTTAGGAAGCTGGTTCTTTTCAGCCTGTTCTTTGTCACACTATGGAGTTTGGCATGCATTGGATGACTTGGCATTCGTAGAAGCTTCTCACTGTGAGTGAATACCTTTTCCTCACGTCTGTCATCAAGAGAGCGGATGTTGGTGTATCGCTCCATTGCCTGGATTGGAGAAGTCTTCATCCCTCCAGTGATTAGTCTAAGGCCTGAATTTTGCACTTTCCCTAGACATTCTGTGTTTGTTTTAGATGCTGTGGCCCAGGCTGACATGTCATATTCAAGTACAGGTCTGACTGTGCCTGTATAGACTTTTTTAAGTATGTTGGTATTTGCCCCCCAACTTGTGCCAGCCAGTTTCTTCATAATAGAGAGCTTTCTTATTGCTCTCTGTTCTACTGCTTTTATGTGCGGCTTCCAGGTGAGTCTCTTATCCAACTTGACTCCTAGGTATGTTGGGTTTTCCTCGATTGGAAGTTCACTTCCATTTCGCTGCAGTTTTATCGTTTCTCGGCGATTTGACAGAGAGAAGCAGGTTGCTACTGTCTTTTGGAGAGGTTTATCTGTACTCTCCAATCTGATGCCCATTTACCGATGGTATTTAGCGCTGCTTGCATCCTGAACTTCGCAGTAGGCAAATGTTCAGCAGCACACCAGGCAGCAAAATCGTCAGCATGAAGAGCCCTGGAGATATGCCCGGACAGTTTCTCTGCAATATCATTTATATATATGATAAAAAGTGTGGGGGAGATAACTCCTCCTTGTGGCACACCCTGTTGTAGAGTGACGCGATGGCTCCGTTTCCCGTCAAGTTTTACTCTTGCTGTGCGGTATCGAAGAAAGTCCCGTATCCAGTTCAACATTCTCCCTTTAATTTTGCTGTTGAGCATCTTAAGGAGGAGTCCTTCTTTCCATACCTTATCAAAGGCTTTTGTCAAGTCTACAAAAACCGTCAGCACTTTCTTTTTCTCCTGAAAGGCATTTTCTACTTCCTGGGCTAGATATACTAGTTGGTCTTCGGTGCTGCGATTTTTCCTAAATGCTGACTGTGTGTTATCAAGCAGATGGTTTTTTTTCCAGATGTTTCAGTAATCTTGAGTTCACCATTCTTTCCAATACCTTACCCAGACAGCTCAGTAGGCTAACTGGTCGGTAGCTGGACTTGCTTGTTTCTCCTTTTGTTTCTTTCTGATGGGAACAATGATTGCTTCTCGCCATCGATCTGGAAATTTTCCAGTACTCCATGATTGATTGAAGATTAGGAGGAGCTTGTGCCTGGCTACAGGTCCAAGGTTCTTGATCATATCATTTGTGATGCCATCTTTTCCTGGAGCTTTTCTGTTCTTTAGTTATGTTATGGCAGCACTGAGTTCTCTCATAGTAAGGGGTGACTTCATGCAGATATCTGGGTTTTGGTGCTTCAGTTTTTTCTTTTACTTATTTACGTACTTTTTTGGATCCGTGCATATGAAAGTGATGGGGTGCTTTCTTAAGAAGTTAGCCATCCTGAGAAAACTAAGTGGAACCACATGGGGAGCCAGCGGGAAAATACTTAGTAAAGTTTACCAGCAGGGCATACGACCACACCTGGAATATGGGTCAGCTGCGTGGTGTCCAGCATCAAACACCACATTACAAGAGCTAGATAAGGTGCAAAACCAGGCGCTTAGGGTCATCACGGGGGCAATGAAATCGACGCCTATAGTGGAGATGGAGAAAATGGGGAGGATACAAGCACTGAGAGAACGCAGAGACGCGAAAGTGCTAACACAGGCAGAAAAGTTCCTCTGTATGCCGAGCCATCCAATGAAGGACAGATTCCAAAACCTAGCAATGGGGCGACTGAAAAGAAGCAGCTTTATCCACCAGGCCAAACGATTTCGTAGACAAACCTCAGACATGCCTGAAGTTAACAGCCCCCTAAAGTCTGTGCCAGAACAAACCCCTTGGAGAGAGGAGCATGGACTACCAGTACACATCCAGACAAAAGTGAAAGGAATATTCGACAGGGATGAACAGAACAGCGTGCAACGTAGGACAGTCAATCTCAGTTTCCTGGATGATTAATACCCACAGGACCTCTGGGTCCGAGTATACACGGATGGGTCAGCACAGAATGCAGTAAAGAATGGAGGAGCAGGAGTGTACATAGAATACCCAAACAACACTAGGGATACGGTCAGAGTACCAACGGGGAAATTCTGTAACAACTATGATGCAGAAGTCCAGGCAATCAAGGTGGCAACTGAGAAACTGTTGAACACCAATCTCGGTCCACAGCCTGTGGTATTCCTGACAGATGCAAGATCAGCACTCCAAGAACTTCAGTCCAGAAAATTGCCAGGTATACAAGCCCTACTTTCTGAACTGTGCAACCAGCGCAGGGTCGCCATGCAGTGGATACCGTCTCATTGTGGAATACCAGGAAACGAGAGAGCAGACGGACTGGCTAAAGAAGGTGCTGCAGACGAGCAACCGGATGTACCAGTTACGTACCATCAGAAGAAAAAGATGATCAAATCTATCAGAAAGCCACCAACATCAACGCAGGATGACTACCAAGCTATGAACAGATCAGAACAAATAGTCATTCTGCGCCTCAGAACAGGACACAACCGCCTCCGCAGCCACATGTATACAAAATTCAAGATTGGCAATTCAGCCATGTGTACATGTGGACAGGCACCCCAGACAGCGGAGCATGTACTTCAAGATTGCCCCGAATATGATATATTGAGGCAAACCCACTGGCCCAGAGAAACAACACTGGAAGCAAAACTATATGGACCTCTGTATGAATTACAAAAGACAGTGAAGTTTATACAAGAAACAACATTGCAGATATAGACAATATATTTCAAGCGAACGAAAGAAGAAGAAGAAGTTTCTTCATTTAGTACTCTTGTCAGATTCCATAGCTTGCTTGAGTCCTTTTCCATGTTGAGACTGCTGGTCTTCTGGTGCCAGCTCCTTTGGATTTCAGCTTTCTTTTGTTCATTGAAAGCTTGTTTTATGCTGTTGTGTCTCTGTGTGTTCTCTAATGTGGGATTTTGCTCCATAGTTTCCCGTGCTTTATTTAATTCCCTATGGAGTTTTCCCAGGTTGTCACTCCAGTATGGTTTGTAGTCTCGTCGTTTACCTCGTGGAATTGACTTCTTTGCTGCTTGGATGATTGCCTCACTGAAGATGGAGATGTTTTTATTGATGTTATTTGAGTGGGCAATGTTCTGACAGAAATTGTCGGCTTGTTCTTTAAAAAATCCCCAGTTTGCTTTTTTGAAATTCCAGCTAGGAGACATATTGATTTCTCCTGCACTTCTTATCTCAGATATCTGTAATGTGACTGGTACATGGTCACTTCCCCCAAGTTGAGTATTTACTGTTCTGGTGGTGAGTCGATGTATGTCATCTGTAGCCATAGCAAGATCTGGTGTGCTCGTTGCCCTTAGTTCTTTTTGCCCTGTCTTGGCGGAAGGATTGGTATCCACGTACAAAGAATCGTTGGGTATCTTTTAGGTGAGTTTCTTGGATGCAGATTATATCAATGTTATTTTCCCTGAGGAATTCTTGTAACTCCGGTTTCTTGTTCCTCACTCCTTCTGCATTCCATTGAGCCACTGTAAGATAGTGGGTTAGTTGGTCAGTTGCTCTACTTTGCCTTCCCCCGACCATTTGGTTGGCAAAGGCACCGGTTGCTTGGGTGGGCCCTTTCGAGGCTAGGGGCCCGGCTCCGCTCCTCCCCGGTTGTAGCTGATAGGAGCGACGCCATGACGTAAGTCGAGATTGTCGCATGACTCCATACCGCAAAAGCGTGTGTGTCCTAATTTTTCCCGGTGTCTGCGCCGTAGCTGACACACTCCGTCTTCGGCAGGCCGGGTTGTGTTTGTTGTTCAGGGTTGTCTCCCATAGCCTTTCCATCTCCCGGTGGTAGCTGCAAGGCAGCAGGTTGGTTTGTTTACCGAGGTTTACCTTCCCCGTGGCTAGAGTTTATAGCGGCTCTTACTCGCTTGATGCACCCATCATAGGACATATGGGGGATTTCAGTGGGGATAGCAGTGCCACCTGTTACCCCTCCCCGTCCTGCTGGGAGGACATCGCCGTTTGGTCCGCGACTGCTTATTCGTCCAACAATTCTGACTTAATTCGCAGCTGACACACCATATCTGGAGCGTTCCACTATCCGCCACCCGTGGACGCGCCTGGTTGGGGTCGGTCGCCCCTTTGCCAGGAGTCAATCACTGACTTCTCATTCTTTGTTGGTTCACATCTTGTGTATGCATGTATGCGCTTATGGGGAAACTTTGTGTTTGTAATGATCAGATTATGCTAACTGCAGAATCTAAGGAGTCGCTTTCCATTGTCATTGAGAATATCTTCTCCATATCTTCCGAAAACTCTACCAAATCTAGCATGGTCATTTCCAACTCTGGCATTGAAATCTCCGAGCATGATTATTTAATCTAGGCAGTCATCCACTGTCCTTTGAAGCAGCTCGAAGAATTCTTCCTTGACCTCTGCTCTCTCATCCTTATTTGGCCCATACACTATGACCAGATTGACTCTGGTTTCTCCCTCTTTTAGTTTTACAACCATAACGCACTCCAAGAGAAAGTTCCATCCCTTGATACTATCTTTTTGATTTTTGACCACAATGCAACTTACGCCCCCTTTAGCTCTTTCAGATGTGGGTACACCACTGTAGAGCAGCGTGTTGCCATCGAGATCCATGACTCTTTGTCCTCATTTCTTTGTTTCCGTTATAGCCATGATTTCTAATTTTGCTTTCCTCATCTCTCCCACCAGCTCCTCTTGTTTCCCATTTATAGTTCTTGTGTTCCAAGTTCCATAAATCGTAGTCCGTTCCAGTTCGTCGCCTTTAGAATCAGTCCTGTTTTCTCTCTTGTAGTTTGCGTAATCATGTTTTAAATCAAACAGGTGATTAGCCTGTTGTGCCTTTGCTTGGTGGAGGGGCTGCCTCCTTACGGCCCCTATGCAGGCCGCCCTCTTCCTTTATCAGCTGGGTTTGGGTCCGGCCTAGGCGGAGTTACTTTCATTAACATAATTGTTGCGGCCTTTTTGATGGAGTTTCATACGTCGATTTATTGGTTGTATGTTTTTCACCCTGGTCAAAGTTAGGTAACTATGTCTTAACTTTGCTGTGTCAGGTTGATTAGGGGTTATCTCCCTTTTTGGTTCATTCATTGTATTTGACCTTTTGAGTCAAAGGTAAACAGTTCTGGGCTATGTGCCATGCGCAGTGGTTGCGCGCAAAATGAGACTTCCGTGAAAGGTGGAGATGAAATCTGGCTTCTGTCAGACATGAACGTCCGTTGTATTCTGGGGAAGGAAAATCTTCGAAGTGACTGCGTTGGCAGTTTTCCCCAGTGATTTACTGTACGTCAGGAATGACGACAGTGTTATTTATTGTGTTCTGAGGATTCGTTTCAAGGTAACACCGACTTTATCATTACTATGCATTCGGTGGCAGAATTTGTTAAAGGATTACCTGGCAGTGAGAACAGCTCACAGATCCTGTATGCAGAACTTATATTTTGTGCTCAAGATAGCTATGTAAGACTATTCGTATTAATATGTACATAAGTCCAGTGACGAAGATACATATATGGTGGTATATTTATACAAAGATAATAGCAGAGTTTAGGCAACCTGCTTAATGAAGAGTACACAGCTGACGTCATATTTAGGCCTGTGTAATGGCCACTATTCTACAGCATGAAAAGAAGTAACTGGCGTGTTATGCCAAGCTGAACGACGGCCCTGGTAATAGGATTACTTGAGGTAAGGGCTCGCCTTTTGTATGACGGAGTTATTAAGGTATCTGACGCGTTCAGTCAGGGATACCGAAGCGGCATTATGAACTGTACATAAAAAATAAAACATACCACTATTGAATGCATACATATTTGAATGTTCACCAGCCTTAGAATGCCTGATATGTACCAAGCAATTTCAATTAACCTGATGTACATGAACCTGTTTACATTGACTGTTCCTGTGTGATTCTACTGTTAGTCCTGTCAATAAATGTATGAACTGTCACAAGTAGTTTCAACCATCATTGACTCCAGTACGAATGTGACTGGGTGTTTTGTTCAACTATATATGAGCCTAAACACATTTGCGTCTCTTCACACCCATGTCTCATCATCCTCATCATCGTACAAGAATCATGTATGCTGTCAGCGTGAGTGTCCCAGATCTTCAACTACACATCAACATTTGCATCACGCAGAAAAAAACCAACTAACATTCCTGGCAGTAACATTACTAGTGGCCAATGAACAAGAAATAGCCACTAACATAGCCTTTGCTTGGTGGAGGGGCTGCCTCCTTACGGCCTCTATGCAGGCCGCCCTCTTCCTTTATCAGCTGGGTTTGGGTCCGGCCTAGGCGGAGTTACTTTCATTAACATAATAATAACACAGCCAACGTGTGATGCATAGGCCTACTTTTATAATTAAAACGTCATGTTAGGCAATGCTGTGCGTTTTCCCTTCGTCGTACTGTCAAATATTTCCCCCTGAATTTAAAGGTATTACCAGTACAAAATCAGTGTCAAAGACTTCCCACGAGCACACTTGGGGATCAGTGGACAAGGTCAGATCTTGACACTTTAACAACATCTAGAACTCTAGTCAACATGACCTCCCGTGAATATAGGAGTAGTTTAAAAGGTCGAGCTGAAGTACTTAAAAGTATAGAGGGACTGGGCACAGAAGGCTGAAAGCAGACTTACTAAATGTTAGAATAGACAGAGAATGAGGTAGTATTGAGAGGGAGAGAGAGACAGTGGGGAAAGAAAGAGTCGTTTTACGAATCAAGGCTGCCTCGTTAAGGACGAGGTACCATCTCAGGGGCGATTGATAAAACTTTCTGACGAAGAATGTGCAGAAATGAACCAGCGTTAAAAATACGATAGTTAAACGTGTTAAAATTCTGAAAACACCTAGTCTGAAATCGAAATCCTCATAAAATAATACAAGTGACAGTGGAACCAGAGTTGAGCAGAAGACGCTGGCTAGGGATAGGATTAGGACACACATTGAGGAAACCTGTTGATAGCACTACAAGGTAGTCCTTGTTCTGGAATCCACAGGGAAAGAGAGGCAGAGGTAGACCAAAAAACACACGGAGAAGAGAACTGGATACAGAGGTGAAAATAATGAGGAAAACATGGAAAGAACTTAAGCGGATGGCACGGGACAGGAAGACGTGGCATGTGTTTGTTGAAGGCCTGTGACCCTTGAGGAGCTAAATGGTATTGATTGGATCGATATTTAATGTCAGGAAGAAACATTATTGGAAAACTGTAACTTCTGATTCCAAACTATATAACTGTTAACGTAATTAGCCTTAAAATTCCCTAGGTTTGATTCCTCGCTAAGCCACTCACGTCTGTTGTTTCTCTGTTGTCTAGTTTTCTACTTCTTTATTTCTCACGAGCTCCTGAAAACATACCTGTGTGTGTGTGTGTGTGTAATGTTTATTTACCGTTTACAGGCCTCGTGTTTCCCTTCTTTATGTGTTTAAACGTTTAAACTAAAGTGCCATATTACGCTACTCATAAAATCAACATGAATGTATTTTTTGGCAGTTCATGGTGAACATTCATTTTTTAAATGCACTGTGTTTAACTCAAAAAAATATTTAAAAGTGGCAACACTGGCAACAACAAAACCTTTGAGCAGTGCCTCGAGAATTCATGTGTACGTAATGAAAATTGTCTTTTTTTAAATATATAAACAGATACGAGGAATATATACCTTTGTCATCTTCAAGTACCGTGCTCGTAGGTGACCACGATGGTTCAAAATTTATTTCGCTCAATGCTGTTTAGGCCTATCGATTTCGTGATTAAAAGACAATATTAATGGAGACCTCCATCTTGGATTTGTGATTTTATTTTTAAAGCGACCTCAGTGTATGTCGGGCGTTATTATTTTTGGCAAAGCTCGAAACAGTATTGGCGATAGGTCCACGCTTTCTATCCTGTGTAGTTTTGTATTTTTTATTTTACCCATTCACCATAAAGGATACGATTTTTTTTAAATCTGAGGTCATCCAGGTCTGTATTGTTTTGGCTTTTCAACATTGCAATTAGGCCCCTACTGACTGACTGTTCATCAGTAAAGAAAGCAACTTGTCTCTCTGTGCTTTCCTCTGTCAATATAACCTCTGCTGCAGTTTTCAAGGCCTCTGCCTCTACTGTGAAGTTACTTGAGAATTGTCCTGTTGCCACTGAAAGCCTTTTGTCTGCATCAGTTAAGGTAAAAAAAAAACACCCCCACCTCCATTTTCTGTTGCATTCGTTGCTGATCCATCTGAGTTTGCGTAGATCCAGGTGTTGCGTGGGTCCATTTAGTTTGAAACTTCTGTACACATGTTTATCACAGTCAGTTAAAAGATATAATTTGTTTATGGTTTGAAATAATTTGTTGTTTTCAAAACCACATATTTCTGTAAAAGCAGGCACAGAAAATTGGTGCAGAATGTCTCTTCAGGCAGTAGATAGGGTCTACATATATTATATCAGTAGGTGCTTTTGGTACATTTAAAAAATGGAATGAAATATCTTGTGAAATGCTTTAAATCATTATAAGGTATGAGAGTGTGTGTTATTCCTTATGAAGTGCAGATGGGATAAAAAGTAGTTTAAAAAATATATAATTGTGTTGTTTACTTAAATATTTCAAATCCAATTTAATCTATGGCCATAATATGTTCAGAATACCAATACACATTTAGTTTGAAATATATCTACATATCATTATCATTTGACATATATAATTTTTTAAAGAGAACCAAACATTTTAATAAAAAGTTGGAACCCAAAATGGTGGTTTATTTCTAAATGTTGTTTCACATACAGGCAGTAAAAATATAGGACCTACATTGATTCAATAGTTGCATGTGCTTTGAATGCTATGAATAAAAGTATGGGAAACAATCTTAGAAATCTTGTGAAATGTTTTAAAACTATTATATTATGTGAAAAAATGTCTTGTGAAGTGCAAACCTGATTGAAAATAAAAATAAAAAAGATTAAGTAAATGGAAAATAAAAATAAAAAGGATTAAGTAAATGTGCATCCATTTTAAAACATATCAACACATTTTTGTCACAATTACTTCACAGATATATCTGTTATGAATCTATTTCCAAAATCACATATTTCAGTTAAAATCAAAGAAATATAAATAATATTATTTACATATACCAAATTCTATTTTATGTTTCTCAGAAGAAATTTGCCACTATTTATATGCTTTCATGGTAGACATACATACATTGTGGCTGGTTTTTACACCCAGTGCAATAATGATGGGAGTGCTGATGACATGCAGGTGTGCTGCTGAGGACACAGTTCTTTTCTGTTTGTGTATAACATATCAGATGCCTTGTGTCACAAAAGTTTTTCAGACTGCTTTCTTGGATACTTAGTTTACTCAAAAAAAAAAAAGGGCAGAAGCTTCAGTGAGTTGGTGAAGCAGATGTCTCTTGAACTGCAGCATGATGAAAACAGTATAACATTGGAAGCACTGACCTCCTCTTCTTCAAGCAGCCAGAAGAAAAATGTTTCCAACTATTAAATATTTTTTATATTAAATACACTATAATAGCCAACTCATTGGTCTAGGAGGTCATATCCATTCATTGAATTATTGTATTTCTCTATAATTTTCAGCTTTGCAATGTTCTTCCATGTGGTTATGGTCTCTAATTAGACCTTAGAAAACACAAAACTGATTTCTTGGCCTTTTTATCTCTAAAGTCTGTATACAACATCTTGCTTGTTTGTATCATGTACCATATGTATTCAAGATAACTAAGGTGTAGAGTCTTTAGTTTCAAGGGAAAGTTTCTTAAGATAATGTTGGGAGTGCTGGTGTAGTAATGCTTCTTCTCCAGTAAGAAGTCAGTAAGTTCTCTTGAGGTGTAATTTCTGTCAGCAAATAAATGGTGGCCTGTACCCAAAGGCTTAATTGGGGTCCAAAAAATCTTTAGAGCTTGCCCACTGTTTGAATCCACTTCAGGATCATATGATGTATCTGAACCAAAATTTATGAACATTTTCACCACATACCCAGTTGCTGAATCATACAAACCAAAGACTTTTCTGTGATATTCGCTTGGTTTATGTAGATTATATTGCTGAAGGAATATGCCTTGACACTAGGTCAGATGGCCTTATGTTTAATTTTTCAAGGCTGAAGGCAAAAACAAAAATCAGAAGGGTCACCATAAGTAGCTTCAGAGCTTGATGAATCACTTCACCTAAGCATGCAAGGACTTTGACCTGACAATAAGTCTAAAGAAAATGATTGTGCTGAGTCAGGATGCAGGTGCTGCACCATGTATCACTATCAATAACTATGTAATGGCAGTAGTGCACCACTTCACATACCTGGGGTCTACCATCAATGACAAACTCTAATTAAACACAGAAATTGACAGCTGCATTGGCTAAGCTGCAGCTACCTTTGCCTGCCTCACATCGCGTGATTTAGGAAATTCCAAACTCACAACGAAGACCATGGCTGCGGTGTATATGAGACCTGCATCCCTAGCGCACGCCCATATGGCAGCAAGACTTGGACAACCTATGCTAAACAAGAAAGAAGGCTCATTACCTTCCATTTACCGTGTCTAAGCCATATCCTCGGGATCTCGTGGAAAGATAAAGTGACAAATGTTGAGGTGTTGTCACAGGTTGGTCTTCAAAACATGTATACACTGCTTAGTCAGCACAGACTATGCTGGCTTGGCCCTGTCCACTGTATGGAAGCTATTTGTGGCGCCACCTCAGATGTGGCAAAAAGAAGCTCACACAACAAGCCGAAGAGAGGAGAAAATGTTGAAAGGAACATCAGGAAAATAAGCAGCCGAGGGCTGTCACCACAGGGGCACATTCCCATAGTCAGTTATTGACTGAAGGGGCTATTATTATTGCTTGTATTGCCATCTGCTTTTGTACCTTATGCCCATTTCATTTAAACTGAGATTATGGAGTGAGTGAAAGGCATTCTGAATTTTCTTGTTACAAAATGTTCATAAATGGTTCAGTCTTTTCTTTTCCTTGTGAAAGTCATCAGAGACATGAAGCATAATATGATATTATGCTTCATTTCTATTTCTTGAAAACATGTGACTAAACCAAGGTGTATACAATTCTGCAGATGTAGACCAGTAGTCATGAATGAATGGTTTCTTTTGAATCCCAATATTTATTAGGACAGCAGTAAATTGACACATGTAATCTTTAATTTCATCAGTAAATAAAACACTATTTCATTTCATCAAGGTTGACAAGTCAAGCCCCTTAGTCACTCATTTTGATAAAATTGAAATGCATTCTGTATCAAGCTGTCAGCAATTTCTATCCACTCTGGGACATCTTGTGATACTCTACTTGCTCAGTATCTCTATCAGATTAATCACTTTCATGAATATTCTAACATGAAGTCTTTGCAAAGTCCTCATCTGAATCACAAAGACTAACTGAAAAACTACTGTTGCTATAATTCTCATCTGTTCACTGAGAAATCAGCAGCTGTCCTTGATCAGCTTATAGCCAGTGTTAAGAAGATGAATCTCTTCCCATTGCTCATAACCAGATGATTAGCAGCGCTAATTACGGATATAAAGAAGTATAATATTTCAGCTTCATAATTTTTTTCCCTATTACAAAATGTTCACACACATGTGCCAATGTATTGAAATGTTTTAAATCAGCTTATTGCCAGGTATTTTCAAATTTTCTTTTCAAACTCAGACATATATCATGCGGGTGAAAGATATGGCTTGTAGATAAATATAAAGGGCAAAGTGGTGTGTAGTACTACTTGTGGGTTAGAGTGAGTTAAAGCTGTTTGACAAAACTTGAAACTGACTTGTTGTAAGCTTAATGCTAGCTGTAATCTATGTACCAATAGACAGTCTGGCAACATAAGAGACACAATCTCCTTATCCAAACTTCTGTTATTCTTTTAATGTATTGTGTGATTGCAATAACTACAGAGGCATCTCTCTTCTTAGTATTGTTGGTAAGGTTTTTGCCAAAGTCATCTTAATGCGACTACACAAGTTAGCTGAGCGCATATATCCAGAGTCACAGTGTGGATTCCGAGCTGGCAGATCAACAACAGACATGATCTTCTCTCTCCGCCAGCTTCAGGAAAAATCAAGAGAGCAGAAAAGACCATTATATATCGCCTTTATAGACCTCACAAAAGCATTCGACCTGGTTAGTAGGGATGGACTCTTTAAAATCCTCCTGAAAATAGGCTGCCCTTCTAAAATGCTGGAAATGATAAAGTCATTCCATGACGGCATGAAGGGAACAGTCCAATATGCTGGAAGCACGTCACAGCCCTTTGATATACGAAGTGGCGTTAAACAAGGCTGTGTTTCTGGCTCCGACCCTCTTCGGAATCTTCTTTGCCTTACTCTTGAAACATGCATTCAGAGATGCAACTGAAGGAATATGCCTTCACACTAGGTCAGATGGCCGTCTGTTTAATCTTTCAAGGCTGAAGGCAAAAACAAAAATCAGAAGGGTCACTATAAGAGACTTGTTGTTCGCTGACGATGCTGCAGTCGTCACTCAAAGCCAACAGGAGCTTGAGAGCTTGATGAATCGCTTCACTAAAGCATGCAAGGACTTTGGCCTCACAATAAGTCTAAAGAAAACGAATGTGCTGAGTCAGGATGTGGGTGCTGCACCCGTTATCACTATCGATAACTATGAATTGGCAGTGGTGCACCACTTCACATACCTAGGGTCTACCATCAATGACAAACTCTCACTGGATACAGAAATCGACAGCCGCATTGGCAAAGCTGCAGCTACCTTTGCCCGCCTCACATCGCGTGTTTGGGGAAACTCTAAACTCACAATGAAGACCAAAGCTGCGGTATATAATGCCTGTGTCACCAGCACACTCCTATATGGCAGCGAGACCTGGACGACCTATGCTAAGCAAGAAAGAAGGCTCAATACCTTCCATTTGCGGTGTCTACGCCGCATCCTCGGCATCTCGTGGAAAGATAAAGTGACAAATGTCGAGGTGTTGTCACGTGCTGGCCTTCAAAGTATGTATACGCTTCTTAGACAGCGCAGACTTCGCTGGCTTGGCCATGTTCGCCGCATGGATGATGGTCGCATCCCAAAAGATATCTTCTACGGACAATTAGCAGATGGCAAGAGAACAGTTGGGCGACCACAGCTGAGGTTCAAAGATGTGTGCAAGAGAGATATGAGGGCACTGGACATGGATCCAGCAACATGGGAGGATGAAGCTGCCGATCGCACTAAGTGGCGATGCTATTTACGGCGCCACCTCAGATTGGGCGAAGAGAGGCTCACAAGAAGCAGAGGTGAGGAGAAAACGTCGAAAGGAGCACCAGGAAAATAAGCAGCTGAGGGCTGTCATCTCAGGGGCGCATTCCCATAGTCAGTTATGACTGAAGGGGCTATAATTATTATTATTATTATGAATAAAAATATTCAGTTTAACCTCAGTCATAAATAAATTATTATAATTTTTTTTAATGTCTAAATTGTGCCAGTGTTTGCATGTGTGTGATTTGCCATTTCCCAAAAGTAATTTGTTTGTACATATCACAGTGCAACAAAAACAAAACAACAAATAGGATGTAAGGAAGTAGAGCATTGTGAAGGCTTGAAGTGTTTGGAATGATTTTTTTAATTGAGCTTTTAATTTGTCATCAACAGTATGTAGCACTAGAACCTCCTCACAAGATCTTCATTTTTCCTAACATGCCTCACTAATCATTATATATTTGTTTTCATTCTTGCTATAATCATTTATTAGTTGATTAATTTCTAGCTCCACTTTTCCATGACCTCAAGCTCTGCACTCCCTACCTAATCTGTTGATGACCTGCTGATACTTTATTTAGTTCTCACATTACTTACTCCACTGTTCACCTTTGAATATATATTTTAACTGTGGTCACCTGATCTATTGTTCCATCTGCCATTCATGATAACTTTCTTTATTCTTACTCCTTTTATGCCAGCAATGTTCCCATGAAGGTTGTGTCTTCTGTCTGTGGTTATCAGCATATAGGCTATTTGCCTGGACATCAAATATCTGAATCTAATCATTATTGATCCAAGCATGCAATTCATTGTCACAGTGGGCTTATCTCATGCACAGCCCATGATGATATGCATCCCTTCATTTTGATTGAGTTCCCAACCATTTACATTGTAATATTGACAGCATGAGTATTCCTAGCTCATATTCAACTACTGACATGACAGCTGATGATACAAGAGAAACAATAGTCTCTGCTCCAGGTGCGTAGCAGTCATTGTAAAGCTCCAGACCTCACTAGCCCTTCTGTGTTCAGCTTAACATGGTACTTGTAAGATAGCCAATATTTGTTCTATAATTATTATATGATACTGTAAGAAAAGGGAAAGATGACATTAATCATCAAAATTGTCATGTTTAAAAGCAAAAAAGCAAAATGCTACAATGGTTGGAAATTTATGCACCTGAGAACACAACCCCTACATTTATTCCTGTGAGAACACACCCCTACTTTACTTTTATTCCTGTGAGAACACACCCCTACTTTACTTTTATTCCTTTGAGAGCACACCCCCTCCTTTACATTTATTCCTGTGAGAACACACTCCCTTCTTAAATTTATTCCTTTGAGAACACACCCCCTACTTTACAGTTGTTCCTGTGAGAACACACCCCTTACTTAACGTTTATTCCTGTGAGAACACTAGTTTTGAATTATGTGATGTCCTCATTAGTGTTTCTCTAACATAAAATGTGATTACACTGTACCTCACAGGTAGCTAAATGGTAAGCAACAGAAGAGATCTAGTGATGAACACATGAAATAATGTGGCTAATTGGGAAAATTTATATCAAATTTTCTTTTATTTACTTCATTATTCTGTGATAGAATTTACGAAAATGTAGCACTTTCTGGCAAAATTTGTAACTTGTCTGTATATCTGATTTCAAGATTAGTACCCAAAAAAAAAAAAAAAAAAAAAATTGTAAAAATTCCACATGTTTATATTTTAAGAAACTTAGATTCTAGCTATCAAATGGTAAAAGCTACATTTTTCAAACATGATCTTACACATATTTAGTATAAATTTGAAAATCTCTGAATCACTCAGAAAATCAAAATGGCACAAACTGTTTAAAATGCCATCACAGACATACTATCTTCAAACATGTATAACACCCTTTTAAAACATTCCTATATGGCTGTTAATTGTCAATGCTGATGTTTGTTGCCATTACATGTTGTTTATAACTCTCAGGTCCTTACCATCGAGGTTGATGCTTTCTAGCATTTTTATAATTTTCTCACGTGTTACTATGTTTAATACCTTAGTGTAGTGTATAAAGCACAGGTATAGATAGATTATAGGTAGAAGTTACTTTTTTTTAAAATGATCATATACGCATTTTGCATGCACTTGACAGATTGGAACCATTGAAGGCTGTTGAATCTGATATTGGATATACTACGATTAAACATGTATCACTCTTCCTTATATTTTCAGGTTGTTACATTTTTTCCACCATTATTAAACAAAAATAAATGACTGAAATTTCTTGTGATATGAATGTCTCAAATAGCCATCATGTAACTAATTGTCTAAGATATTGTTGCATATATTTCATTATTCTTTTCAGATTGCAAAAAAATATGGAACAGAAGATACCATTTCTGGATCAAAAAATAAAACAAGAAGTCAGTACAGATTTTACAGTGAGTATTCTTTTTAATTTTTGATAGCAAATTTTTATACAGCCAAAGTGAGTTATACTGAGAAATCTATTAAAATATTGTCCATATAAACATGTTATTACTTATTGCTAGGCTCTTTGTTTTTTTTCCCCTGTAGTAGTGTAGTATATGTAAATGTAATATAAGGTCTTCATCAGGGTCAGAGGCATAAAACACTTGAGAAAAGAATGTAATTTAAATACCTACAAATTTATCATGTAGTTGTAAAACTGGGGCATTGTTTAAGACTGAAGTTTGTTTCAAACTTGAAAATGTTCAATATTTTGTTTTCAGGGACACACAGTGAAGATAGTTGTCAAACTGGGGCAATGTTTAAGACTGAAGTGGTTTGTTTCAAACTTAAATATGTTCAATATTTTGTTTTCAGGGACACACAGTGAAGATAGTTGTCAAACTGGGGCAATGTTTAAGACTGAAGTGGTTTGTTTCAAACTTGAATATGTTCAATATTTTGTTTTCAGGGACACACAGTGAAGATAGTTGTCAAACTGGGGCAATGTTTAAGACTGAAGTGGTTTGTTTCAAACTTGAATAAGTTCAATATTTTGTTTTCAGGGACACACAGTGAAGATAGTTGTCAAACTGGGGCAATGTTTAAGACTGAAGTGGTTTGTTTCAAACTTGAATATGTTCAATATTTTGTTTTCAGGGACACACAGTGAAGATAGAAATTGAAGGTGAGGAAGATGGTCATGTTTCTGCAGGGAGAGAGAGTATGAGGACCAGTTCCACATCTGTATATCCTGCTGGGGACAATTTACTCAGTAATGCTTTACAACTTTTTAACATAAATGTAACCTGTACTCAATATGTTACCACTATCAACAAATACTTAACATAATAATTGTTATTTATACACATCCACCACAAGCATCATCATTTTTTAGGGTTTCAACCCTTTATGCAAATGTGTATGTTTTTGTTTTAATTTCAGTTATTTTATCTTTTTTGTTTATCTTTAGTCCAGACAGAAAATCCCTTGGCGCAAATTTTACTTCTTTGGGGCAGTGGCGCACCGAGGGTTTTTAACACCGGAGGCAAAAGAGGAAAAACAGCATTCCCTGTCACCACCAGATAAAATACATGTTCATTTTGTAGACCAATCAAAAGTATAAAGGACTATATCAAGCACTGATGTGACTTTTAAATTCTATTAGGAACAACCAAATAAATTACTGAGAAAATAGGAAATTTAAGCATTAGTTAAAAAACAGAAAATAAAATAAATAAACTGCTCTTTCTTATAAGCTTTTTATTTTAACAGCATAAACAGTACATCACAGATGTCACTTTTTCTTTTTTTTTACTACAAATTGATCCTGCAAATTGATCAATTCATTCATTCATTCATTCATAACCCTCCACTCCCAAAGGAGCATAGGCCTTCAACAAACACATGCCAAGTCCTCCTGTCACGTGCCATCATCTCAAGTTCTTTCCATGTTCTCCTCATCATTTTCACCTCTGTTTCCAACTCTCTTCTCCATGTACTTCTTGGTCTTCCTCTGCCTCTCTTGCCCTGGGGGTTCCAGAACAAGGACTGCCTTGTAATGCTATCAACAGGTTTCCTCAGTGTGTGTCCTATCCATCGCCATCGTCTTCTTCTCATCTCTTGTTCCACTGGCACTTGTCCAGTTCTTGTCATCAGTTCCACATTGGTAACCTTGTCATACCATTTTAATCCCTCTATTCTACGCAAGCACCATTTATGAAAGTCTGTAGCTTTTTGGTTGTTGTCTTTGTTGTTCTCCATGTCTCCGAGCCATACAATAGGACTGACTTCACATTTGAGTTGAAGATTCTTATTTTCGTGTTGGATCCTACTTCTCTTGATCTCCATATATTTCCCAATGCAATGAAAGCTCCTCTTGCTTTTTGTATTCTTATTTTGATATCGCTGTCTGTCCCTCCAACTTTATCTATATTACTGCCAAGATATGTGTATGATTCTACATCTTGTATTGGCGTTTCTTCAAGTTCAACCCTGTTTTCATTACCTGCATTTATTCGCATTATTTTTGTCTTTTCCCTGTGTATTTTCAGACCCAATTGCTGTGACCTCTCATCGAGTGTTTTCAATTTGTCCTGCATCTGATTACGGTTATGGGACAGGAGAGCCAAATCATCAGCAAAATCCAGATCATCCAACTGCTTAGTCAGAGTCCACTGGATTCCATTTCTGTTGTGTGTTGTCGATGATCTCAAAACCCAATCTATTGCCAGCAAGAAAAGAAATGGAGACAAGAGGCATCCCTGTCGCACTCCTGTTCTTATCCCAAATGGTTCTGTAAGCTGTCCTTCATGAAGAACTCTGCACGTCATGTCTTCATAGGTTTTCTTTATTAAATTAATGATCTTCAGGGGAACTCCATAATGCCTCATCAATTTCCAAAGTGATTCTCTGTCCACACTGTCAAATGCTTTTTCGTAGTCCACAAATCCGATGTATATTGGTGAATTCCATTCCAGACTTTGTTCAACTATTATTCTCAAAGTGGCTATCTGGTCTGTACATGATCTGTTTTGTCGAAAACCTGCTTGTTCATCTCTCAATTTCTTGTCTATGGACTCCTTTAATCTCTCAAGGATAATCCTGTTCAATACCTTTCCTGGCACTGATAGTAACATTATTCCTCTATAATTTGTGCACTCTTGTAGATTTCCCTTCTTAGGCAACTTAACCAGATATCCTTCCTTCCATTCTGCTGGTATCTCTTCTTTTTTTCCCAGACTTTACCAAGTAATTTATATAACATCTCTGTAGCCGTGTCGATATCTGCTTTGATGGCCTCTGCTGGAAATGCCATCAGGTCCAGACGCTTTTCCATCTCTTAGAAGCTTTATGGCTTTCTTTATTTCTTCCTTCGTTGGTCTTTCACCGTTAATTTGTAGCTCTTCTTCTGCTGGCTGGATGTCCGGCGGGTTTTGTGGAGCTGGTCTATTGAGAAGGTCCCCAAAATATTCTGTCCACCTCTTCATTTGCTCTTGTATATTGCTGAGCAGTTTCCCATTCTTATCTTTTATGAGGCAACTTGTTTGCTTGTATTTCCCTGTTAGCTTCTTTGTGCTGCTATACAGTTCTCTCATATTTCCTTTGGCTGCAGCATCTTCTGCCTCTCTTGCCAACTCCTCAATATACTTCCTCTTGTCTCTTTTGATACTTCTTTTTACTTCTTTGTTTGCTTCTGTGTACACTTCTTGAGCCTTGGCTTTGGAACTTCTGGTTTTGCTTGTGTTTAACTCTGCTTTCTTGTTTTTTCTATCTTTTATCTTATTGATGGTTTCTGTTGTTATCCATGCTTTTTGTTGTCTTTCCCTTTTCCCCAGTATTGATCAATTATGTTACCAAAATGAATGTTCTCAAGAGTTTCTCTTTCAGTACTAAGAAGTGACAGATTACTCCTATAGACACTCATAAATATGAAAGAATTAGCTTTAGTGTCCTAAACTAATGCTCACAACTGGCTACTAAAGTAGAAATCATTTGCAGAATGTACAGTGCTGTCTGTAACTTTGGGAATACATCATTTCCATAAGACACCATGAATGAAAGTAAACCCAAAACAGTTGTTGAACAAAATCAGTTTGTGATTACATTAGCATCCTGCAATCACTTATCTTTGAAAGCAAGACCTTGCCATGAAATGACTTTTATTTCTGTTGGTTAATATTATTGTTTCATAACCTAATCTAAACCGTAACAAGAGAAATCAACGTGAGATAAAAATTTTCTCATTCAGACTAGAATAAAGGGTTGTTGACATTGTCTGTCTTGAGGAACTCTACATTTCATGTCCTCTTATATTTGACATATATTTTTAATGAACTAAGGTTGTGACTGTCAACAAATTCTACATTTCATGTCCTCTTATCGTCTTCTTTGATCCTTAGCCGCTGACCGTCAAAGCAGTCAGTGGCCATCACGCCTAGTGGCGTCTTGTAGGGCAACAACAAATTGATTCCACTTTGCTCGGTCGGTGGCCATCCTTCGTACAGTGCCCCAACTCTGGTTCATTCTTTGCATCTCAGCCTCCACAGTCCTCCGCCAGGTTGTTTTTGGTCGGCCTCTCTTTTGTTTTCCTTCAGGGGTCCAAAGCATAGCTGTTCTTGTAATGGCATCATGGTCTCTTCTGAGGACATGGCCAACCCAGCTCCAGCATCTGCCAGCTATGATGGTGTGCATGTCCTTTTGCTTGCTCTGAGTAAGCAGATCTTGGTTAGTGATGGTATTCGGTCAAAAGATTCGGTGAATTTTTCTTAGGCATGTTGTGTGAAAAGAGGACAATTTTGACATTTCCTTCTCTGTAACTCTCCAGCATTCCACACCATAGAGAAGCACAGAAAGCACACAGCTCTGATATAATCTTAATTTTGCGCTTGTGCTGTATTGGGAGGACTTCCAGATGTTGTTTAGGCTAAAGAAGGCTGTTCTTGCCTTATTCATTTTGATGTTGATGTCTTTGCCTGCCCCGCCATCTGGTGTTACTATGCTTCCTAGGTATGTGAAGGTATCTGTCTGTACCAGTTGCTGATTCCTTACTGATATGGGCTCAGGGTTGCTCACATTGAGCATCAGGACCTCAGACTTCTTTAAATTGATGTTCAAGCCCACCTGCTGGCTAAACTTATTAAGTCTATCCATTTTTTCCTGGATGTGTTGATGTGAATGTGCTAGTAGTGCAATGTCATCTGCATATTCCAGATCTTCCAATGTAGAAAATGTTGTCCATCTTATTCCTCTTGGACTGCCCTCTGTTGTCTGGCGCATCACCCAGTCTATGACTGTTAAAAATAGAGTGGTTGATAAGGGGCATCCCTGTCGTACTCCTGTCTTCACCTCAAAGGTTATGTTGCTCTGCCCAACACTACACGTAAAGTTGGCATAGAGGCTTTTTATGATTGACACTATGCAGCTTGGAATTCCATACTGAGGGCTTATGGAAAAAATGTCCTCTTATATTTGACATATATTTCTAATAAACTAAGGACGTGACTGTCAACAAATTCTACATTTCATGTCCTCTTATATTTGACATATATTTTTAATGAACTAAGGACGTGACTGTCAACAAATTCTACATTTCATGTTCTCCTAGGGAACCATTATAAATTGACCATTCCTAGCAGACGTACATTTAATTATTAAGTCAAACAAAATATTGCAGCAGGCTGTTAATTTCTTGTAGGTTGTTTCCGGATGACATTAAAACATTCTCACCCACTTAGATGTATTTACTTGTCTTAACTGATTCCATACGCAAGATCTTTTAAAAGACGCAATGGCCGACCGCTGTATCTGCAAGATCTTTTAAAAGACGCTGATTTATTTCGTTGTTTCTTTCCATTCTGATATTTTATACTGCCCGGAATTTATCTTGAATGGAAGTAAACACAAAACTGGGCAAATTTCATAAAGCTTCTACGTCTTTTATTTGCGATTGAAGGGAATTCACATTTATCTTCATTTTTAATCGTGTTTTGTCGTATCGCCATAATGGCTGAAAACTTACAGGATATGTTACCAATATTTGAACAGTGAACAAACTGTGTGATCAAGCATAACTTTTTTACTTTTTCTGTGTTTCTAAATGGATTAGCTGCACAAAGAGAGCAGTGAAACTGTATTGTGATAACAATTTATGTTACAAGCCTTACGTAAGTCGAAGATTTTTGTTCAAAATTTCAAGTTATCTTTTTTTCCATGTACATGTTATCTGTTATAGCATAAGCATAACATAAAATTAACTAGAAAGGCATATGGATTTATATTGTTCATCCAATGTACTTTAATTTGATATATAATATGTTATACTTAACTCATGATTAGACACACATTGTCAGTAAACGTAAATTATGTATGTGTAAATTTTTGGGGCTTAAAAATAATTCCGTCCAGAGCTGAAAATAATTACATACTGAATGAGTTAACATTTGTGCTTCCTTTCTGTGACAAGGCTTAAATGTGAGACAGTTAAAAAAATAAAATCAAATGGGGAACTGGTGGCAAGAACAAGAGAAGAGATGAGAGGAAGATGATGGAGCAGGACAGAATACACATTGAGAAAACTTACTGATAGTATTACAAGAACAAGAGGTGAGAGGAAGATGATGGAGCAGGACAGAATACACATTGAGAAAACTTACTGATAGTATTACAAGAACAAGAGGTGAAAGGAAGATGATGGAGCAGGACAGAATACATATTGAAAAAACTTACTGATAGTATTGCAAGAACAAGAGAAGAGGTGAGAGGAAGATGATGTAGCAGGACAGAATACACATTGAGAAAACTTACAAGACATTGCTTGTTCTAGAATCCCTGGGGAAAGAATAGTGGAAAAAAAAAACACAGAGAAGGGAACAGAGGTAAGACATGATAAAGGTAAAGAAAACATGGAACAAGTTGGAAAGGATGGCACAGTATATGAAAACTTGGTGTGCATTTTTTACAGGCCAATGCTAGAGACAGTTTCCATTTCAGACTTTGTTCCACTATTATTCTCAATGTGGCATTCTGATCTGTACAGGATCTGCTTTGCCTACAACCTGTTTGTTCTCTACCCATAGACTCTTAAGTTCTTGAGGATGAACCTGTTAATTATTTTTCCTGGAACTAATAATAAAATTATTCACGTGTAATTTATGTTATTCCTTCTTTCCATTCTGGTGGCATTTCTTCTCTCTCCCAGATAGTTCCACAAAACAGACTCAACATCTCAACAGACTGGATCCACAAAATCCCCCAGACTTCCAGCCAGCCATCAAGGAGCTACATGACAACTGTGAAAAACCAACTAAGGAAGAAATAAAGAAAGACATAAAGCTTCTAACAGAAAGAAAAGGAGCTGGTCCTGATGACATTCCAGTAGAGGCTATCAAAGCAGAAATGGACACCTCTACAGAGATGTTATACAAATTACTGGGTAAAGTTTTTGTGGTTAAAAATTGTCTACAGGATGTGGTAACTGGTCCCATGCCCAACCCTCCTTAATAACCTCATATGACATGCCTGGAAGATAACATTGGTAGGATTCTTTACTCTCTTAGCAGCCCTTAGTAACCCACTTGTGTGATAAGCAATATCTTATGGCACATGAAATATTTTAATTGAGGTCTATCAGTTTAACTCACTTGGCTAAATCTTAAGTTTTTATCTAGAATTAAAAAGAACATTCACTTTAAAATCTGTTATTTACATCCTCTTTTATTCTTTGATCCAGAAATTGGATTTTGCTTTCCTTTTTTTTTTTTTCAATCTCAAAATCAAATATATGTGACAAAATCTTAAACAGATGGTAACATGCAGGTATTTTGAGATGCTGCTAACACAAAAAACATGATGCAAATATTTTTTTAACCTGACAAATGTATTGCATTCTGAAAATTTAGTGAAGAGTTATATATGTTTGATGATTGTATATCTGTGATGTGAGTCATAGAGCTTAATCAATTTTCAAAGTGGTTCTCTGTCTGAACCAGTGCTTCTTAATTTTTCTAGAAGTCCCCCACCCCTTTACAGTATCTTAAGAAACCATGTGCCCTATTATCTTCTAGCTCACAAAACATGCTAGAAGTCCCCCACCCATTTACAACATCTTAACTCATTCTAATCTGCGAGCCATATGAACCATCTTTTTATGTTTTATTAATTTTGAATGCGATTTAAGCGTTGCAGAACGTTATGAAGTTACATATATCTCACAAAATGATACTATACACACAATGCACATGTGATGTAATCATCACTCACTTTCTCACTGCTCCATTCGGAGTCTGGGGTTACGTCTGCTTTTGGTTCTCAGTACGAACTAGCAGAAAGCTATCACCAGCGCTTGCTGTAGTGCTTTATGAATATACTACTTTTATATGCTGAGGTTGCCAGTCTCGTATGACTTGTATAACCACTAGCGAGTACAAACATGTTAAATTCACATTTAAGTGATCAAGCATCACCTCTCCCCTCTTTAAAGGTAGGGTAATCTTATAACTTGCCGCGGAGGCAGACACACTCAATTTGGCTTCTATTGTATTTTCCACAACCGTGTCGGGACGTGTTTGCGAAGTACTTGCACCCAGATAGATAATCTTGTCGTTGGTTGTGTTGTGTCTGTTTACAGCAGAGCTGCGATATCTGCACCTTTCGGCAGGCACATGCGACTTCAGCATGGCATTTTTTGGGACCGGATTTGCCTTTCCTCTTTGATCCCTACTCTCTCAGTGATGCAGCTTGTTTCCAGGACCACCATGTGGAGGTGGAGTAGGGTCTTGGTCAGCTCTGGTTTGCTGACCCTGGCGCAAGCAGTCAAGCTATGAGTCACTGACTGCATTCTCTATTGCTGCGTCTTTGGGTCCCTGATGCCATATTCCATAGCAGGTCTGACTGCCTGTGTACAGCTTTTTGAGGATATTCTCATCAGCACCCCATGTGGTACCAGCTAACTTTTTCATGATGGCCTTGCGAAGTTTTGCCCGTAGCTGTATTTAGATTATCTGTGATTTCCATGACATTTGGTGGTCTATAGTGATTCCTAAGTATGCATATTTTAAATTAATTCTTTATTTTTATTTTTTATTGCTTCTACACTTCACAAGACATAACATACAATTATAACATCAGATAAGAATTCAACATTGTTTCAAAACATTCTGCAGCCAATTTACTAAAGTTTGATGCATAATATATATATCTATTAAATTAATATACGAGGTAGCTTCAAAACGTTCCCAGAATTTGTGGATTGTATAGAAATAAATAACAATACAGTTATTTACACTACATTTCCTTCAAAATAGTTCCCTTCAGCAACTCACACTTTTGCCAATGTCCATACAGCTGTTGGAAACATTCCTGGAACACATTGTTTGACACCTCTCAGCTGCTTTGTCACATTGGTGAAAATGTCCTCAGCATCATTGAATCTCTGCCCTTTCAGTGCCAATTTTAGGTGAGGGAACAAGAAAAAAAATTAGGCGGTGACAGGTGGGGAAAATATGGAGCATGTTCCAGGGCAGTCACATTGTGTGTTACGAAGTACTGCTTCACCAGTAGGGATTGATGTGCTAGCGCATTGTCATGCAGCAGAACCCAACTGTTTGTTCTGCATATTTCTGGGCATTTCCTTCTGTTTGCATCTCTTAAATGATGGAGGATATCAACGTACATGTCCTTGTTAACCGTAACTTTTCCTTTGCTCTTGTCCAAACGAAATTTCTGTGTCCGGGGAGATGAGGGTGATTTCCATTCAGAGGGCCGACGTTTTGTCTGAAGATCATACAAATATCACTACGTCATGTCTCCCAACTAAGAACAGAATACACCAGACTCACCAAGCACATACAATAATTAAACCCCAATACTTAAACCTAATTGCCACTACTGTACCCATCCAATGAGGTAGCCCAGATTGTGCTGCTCACTTGCCCAGGACTTTCCACAGAAAGAAGAAAGCTATTACTTGGCTCCTCAACAACCACAATTTTGATGGGGGACCTAAGCACAAAAGTAGGAACAGACACCAGCTTTGAAGAAGACATGGATTAGTTTGATGAACAAGAATAGGGTGCTATTAATAATTTCTGTGCGTAAGATCAACTGGCTGTAGGGGGAAGCATATTTCCACATAAAAGAATACATAAGGCAACATGGATATTACCAGGCCATACATAAGATGTATAGATCATGATCATTTTATGTAAAGTACAGAGGAGCAGATGCAGAATCAGATCACTATCTTCTGTGAGCAAAAAGAAAAATGAAATTTAAAATTTATGTAAAAACTAAAAACAATGTCAACAACCGGATGATGAAGCCGATCCAGAAGACCACTAGCAACAACAAACAAAAAATAAATGAATTAAGTCATGTGGAGAGGTACTGGGAAAAAGAGAACATCAGCACAAAGCATCGATAACAACAGAAACCATAAACAAGATAGAAAACAGGAAAAACAAGAAAGCAGATAATAATCTTCAACCCAAATGTCAAGTCAGTCCTATTGTATGGCTCTGAAAGATGGAGAACAACAAAACAGGTTACAGACTGTCATAAATGGAAGCTTGCATAGAATATAAGTTTTGAAATGGTATTATAAAGTCACAAATGTGGAACTGATGACAAG
Source organism: Oreohelix idahoensis (assembly GCA_024509875.1). Taxonomy (NCBI): domain Eukaryota; kingdom Metazoa; phylum Mollusca; class Gastropoda; order Stylommatophora; family Oreohelicidae; genus Oreohelix; species Oreohelix idahoensis. Next base: position 59,268 of record JAMPIV010000735.1, on the reverse strand, counting down.
AACTAGACAAGCTCCAGTGAAAGAAGAGATGAGAAAAAGATGCTGGCGATGGATAGGACACACATTGAAGAAACCTGTTGATAGCATTACAAGGTGGTCCTTGTTCTGAAATCCCCAGAGAAAGAAAGGCAGAGGTAGCCTGAAAAACCACACAGAGAAGAGAACTGGAAACAGAGGTATATTGATTATTGACCACCAATCACAAACACTTTAATCATTACCAATGAGAAGCCTCAAAACACATAACAATTCTTCAAATTGGCATTGGCTGCAAAAGGATGACAAGCTTTTTTTTTATCAACAACAACAACAACCTCTTGTTAAGAAGAACTAGTCTAAACTGTCAAAGACTCTTCTTGTAAGTGTGTTGTTATATCAGTAAACATTTTACTGAGTTTATACAACTATAGATAATATTTTTGTTTCAAACATTCTTGTACTTTATAATAACCAAAACTGATTTTCAAAATACATTAAAGATTCAGTCAGAATGTATGTAATAATTAAAATATATTGTGTACTGTAATCAAAATTCAGGATCTGATGAATGTAAGCAGGAGTATAATGGAGGCTTCCAGAATCTTGATGCTAATACTGAGGTGGGATGTTGTATGTACTGTAATTTAGACAAAGTATAACTTCTGATGATCAGATTGTCTCCTGTTGTATAGCTCTGTATAGAGTTTCCTATCATAATTACATTGTCAGACCATTAACAAGCAGGTAAAGACCGATGGACTTCTGGAAAGACAGATGACACTGAGAAAGAGTAGGAACCAGCTGACCAGGTTGGCAACACTGTAAGCTGTAAATAATTGCTACAGGACCAAAACATGATAGATGTCCCCAGGATTCATTGAATAGGGGGGTGGGGGGAAGAATGATGAATCCACAGTTTCACAGACTTTGAGTCTGACGAATGACTGGAATTTCCATGTGCCTGTGGTAGGAAATTCTCTACTCAGAGAGGTATGAAAATCCACAGAATGAAAAAGGGGTGTGTGAGCTCATCAGTGGTAAATCAACAGCACTCCTCTACAACAGGTACAACATTAGAAGACCTCAGCCAGGAATCAATCCACAGTGCAAAAAATATTCAATTTGATCTGCCTGATGATGATCTCACACACTTCTTGGATGGGAAAAGAGATACAATAAAGTTTCCACCTGCCAGTGCAAAAGGGCTTCGGGAACAACTGGACAAAACCTTGTCAAAAGAGCTGGATAACAACCTGAAACAGAAAACCTTTGAGGAAAAACTGGAAATCGTTGGTGACATAATATATCTTCACTGTCGCAAAGTGTTTGGAGTCAGGGAGGCAATGAAGAGTAACCCACCACAAAAAAATTAGAAGAGAAATCAGAATAGAAGAGATCAAGAAAGAGAAGAAGCATGCCTAAAAACAGTTCAAGAATGCAGTGGACACTGAGAAGGAAGGATTGCAACAGGTTTGGGAGCACCTGAAATGCCAACATTTTCTCTGTGTAGAAAAGGTTGTGTAGGAAAAAAAGGAAAACACGGAGGGATAATGGAAAGATTCTTCAGGGAGCCCTTCAAGTTTGACAAAGAATTGTTTCAACAGCCATGGTCGGGGAACATTAAACATTGGAAAAGAAGATCTGGAAGAACACCTTAGAAAGACCTATTCAGATGTTTGCAGATATAAGCTGTTCAGCAGCATGTAGAATGGATACACTGACACTACCATCCAGAAAGGATGTATCCCAGGTACACCAGGGTGCCTAGAGTTTTCCACAATAATCTAGGAAGCAATTCATAAGGCTAAGTTTGACAGAACAAATCTCCATGTAATCTGGTTGGATCTAGCTAGTGTGTATCAATCCATTCCACACTAGATGTTGTGGCAGGCCCTAGAAATGTACAAGATCCCACAAGAAATTGCAGCAATGCTGAAGCTTTATTTCTCAGGGTTCTTTGTGAGATTTTCAACCAGAGATTACATTACAAAGTAGAATTGCGATGGATGCACCATCTCTGATATTATTCGTGTTGGCTATGCAGGTAATCCTCAAAGCAGCTGAAGGATTTGCAGAAGGTCAAAAGCTCAATTGAAGATATCACATGCCACTGCTTAAAGCATTCATGGATGGCACAACAATTCTGACATCAGATGAACACCAGGCCCAGAGAATGTTAGCACACCTGGATGAACTAGTCAGCTTGTGCAGAATGAGCTTCAAACCTAAGAAATGTAGAAGCCTATCAGTCAGGAAAGGGAAGACAGTTGAGGTCACATTCATGGTTTCAATCAAAAGAATCCCTACTGGCAGTGAGGAATCTGTTAAAAGTCTTTGCAGGGTGTATGATACCTCATAAAAGACTCAAAAGCAGTTCAACAGACAATAGAAGTGGCAGACAGAGGACCACTGATAATAGACCAAAGCAGACTCCTAGGAAAGTTCAAGCTGTGGTGCCTCCAGTTCATGTTGATACCTAAATTGCTATGGCCACTACTTATATATGGCGAGGGTCATGACTGTTGAGATGGGTGCAAGAGGTCACATGGCATCCTCAGTGTATGATCTACTGAAGCAGTTGGGGTTGATGGGACAGTCAAGAAAAAGGCAGCTTAAGAGGTTCAGCGAAACTGCAGAAAAAGCATCATGCTGGCTGTGTAGCAACCACAATGGGCAGTGGAACTCGGGACAGTAATTTGTTTTCAACTTAGGGGTTACTTTCACAATTTGCCTCAAGCTGGCAGAACATAGGAGTGAATTTGAAAGCTGCAACCAAAGTGGATTGGGTCCATTTTTCTGCACAAGACAACAGGAGGCTGACACTTGGGAGTCATGACCCAAGTGGGCCAGCTGCCTTAGAATGTAAAGGAGATTAAGGGGCTGAAACACTTGTTTGATGGGGGGACAACTTCTGATGATCAGATTATCTCCTGTTGTATTGCTCTGCATAGAGTTTTTCTATCTTAGCCAAATAATTAGCCTTGTAAATAATTACAACATAGTACAATCATATGTTGTATGTATTGTGTTTTAGACAAATTATGTCAGTCAATTAATTAGCCTTATATTTTGTATGTACCATTGCTTAGACAAATGATAGCCAGTTAATTAACCTTATATGTTGAATGTTCCAGTGTTTAGAAAAACTATATCAGACAGTTAATTAACCCTCGTATGTTGTGTGTACCACTGTTTACACAAACTATAGCAGCCAGTTAATTAACCTTATTTGTTGTGTGTACCATTGGTTAGACAAATTATATTAGACAGTTAATTAATATGTACTCCAAACTGAATTTTCAAATTACATATTTCTGTTAATAACATATGTAGATGGGTAGATCTATTTATTGTAATCATTTTGGTACCAAATTTAATGCCCTAGGTGAATTTGTTATGCAATTTTGAATATTTGAAAAAATTTGGCATGTTGCGCAACTTGTCAAAACACCAACTATGAGTGGTCATAAATTTAAAATTACAAACACACACTGACAAAACTTTGTAAACACACTTTCATGTAAACAGACAACAAATGCAATTTTTTTCATGAATGTCAAAGAATACCAAGTTCAAATTTTATTAGCTTAAAAATGGCTCGAGGCCCAATTTTGCAAAAAATAACACATGGAGGTAAAAACTTACAAAAATATCTCAGACGTAAGGGTCTTTTGTGTTTGGATATGCACCCTAATATAACCGACTAGGTTGAACGGGACGCGCCTCGCCAAAACAAGGCAAAACTTTATATTTTTAAAAAAAAATTGTCATTTTTTAAAAATCATTAAAAAAATCAACAATTGCATCAATACTGATAGAAATTACACCAAGTTATCAGAAAATTCAAGCTCTTTAAAAACAAACATTAATATACTAATAACACAAAATACCACTTAACATAATGCAATCTGCAGCAAAAAATGAAATTTCATTGAATTTAAAACAATTATTAACACATTAACTATTGCAAGCCGCTTTCAGCGGCTCAAAAAATAAACACATTTGGACCGCAAGCCGCTCAGAGCGCCAATCTAATTTTAGTAATAAAACGAATGAAAAATGTACTGAAACACTTTCTGATCTAGTTCGAGATTTTAAGTTGCCACCGGAAAACAAATTCCCAAAGAATGGTTGTTGTAGAACACTGGAAAATTGATATTATGTTCATATTTTTCAGCGTTTTGGGATTAGTTACCAAATCCTGCAAAACTGTTTACCGTGGCAACTAGTGATAGGACTACAAAAGATGCGTGTACATTTTGTCTAACGGCTGAATAGGATAGAAACGTGTTTCAACAATTGACTGATAGATCTAGCGACGAGGACAAGAGTGAAAACGGTGTGCACATTGATTGAAATTGTTATTTTGATAGAGATGGGGCGCAAGCAGTTATAATTGTGAAAATATTGCAAGTCCTCGGCCATCGGAGGGCCGTTAAATAGCAACAACCTCTATTAGAGTTACAACCGGTGTTTATTGTAATAGTACATTCATTTATCTTTAAAATGACTGTAATTCATAAAAATCTGTAAACAATTACGAAAACTACAGCTTACTTTGTGCAAACACCTACAGGATGAAAATGGGAAAAAAATTTAATTCGGCCACAGTGTGTTTTTTAATTCGGTAGTTAATGTGTTAAGAATTTGCCAACAAGATGACAATTACATCAATTTGTCAAGATTATTATCCTCTAACATAGAACATATACTTTAAATGTTCATCCGTGCCATAATAATCTGTATTATGATTTTAGCAAACAGTCCATTTCACACATAAAAAATACAATCTTTTTTAGTGGTACTATAGTTAGTACACTCAGTGTGTCACTCAGAACAAGCCAAAAGTACCATTACCATGTCATATTTTTTATTCATATTGAAGTTTTCACATTTATGTAGAAGTGGAAGGGACTTATGAAGACAAGAGCTCATGTGACAATACAGATTTTAAGAGATTGAATCTTAAATCAAACATTTCCAAACTTTAATTTCTTACCACAGAGCTTCTGATAACAAATTTCTGATTTCAAGACATTGATCAACTTATTTATAGACTTTGTTTCTGACTCTAATTGCATTACAAGATTGTCTAAATCTTCATTAGAACGACAAGGACCTCCAGGTCTTTTTACAACCTCGAGAATATCAGCATTTTTTTTTTTTTTTTTATCTGTGCCAACTCTTTATCAATTTTTTTTGCTGATTTTCTACAAATTTCTCTCGGATCATTTCTTTTACTTGTTTCTCCATTTCTCTATTTTGCTTCTTCAGAACTGGACCTAATCTTCTTGCAGTAGCAAAGAGTTTCCGTCTGACTATGGGAGATGTTTTTGACACAAACTTCATAGTTTTGTTATGATTTATGCAATGGACAGCAGATCTGTTGTGTAAAGTTGTATTCCTGCGTTTATGCACATCAAAATCAAAGTCTCCAAAAGCCACTCTCCCCAACCAGATTGGTAAGGGTGCAGTGCTTCAGCTGATATTTTGTTTCATCATCATCATGTGTCAAACAAATTCCCACACAGAAAGTATGCCAGCTGCCTATTTGTCACAATAAGACATTGACTGCATAATGATCTCAATATGTTGGTCATTACAGACATTCACTGCATAATGATCTCAATATGTTGGTCATTACAGACATTCACTACATAATGATCTCAATATGTTGGTCATTACAGACATTCACTACATAATGATCTCAATATGTTGGTCATTACAGACATTCACTACATAATGATCTCAATATGTTGGTCATTACAGACATTCACTACATAATGATCTCAATATGTTGGTCATTATAGACATTCTGATTTTTTCTGCAAATGAATGAACAGCATAACAAAGTTCAGAATTTAAGCATATATCTGAAAAGACAGAAATAAAATTGACATCCAGAGTTTCAGTCAGATCCTCTGACCACTTCTCTAAATAGGACTACAAGGGCCTGACATAGAGATGGAAATCTGTGTACAGTACAGAACTGCTTGTCATGAGCTTCCAATATGGACCTATAACCTTCAAGTATAACAAGGCCAAACCACAAACAAAGCACATAAGAGAAGCATCTTGTATATCATGTGATACACTCTAGATTTTTGATTGGAGTTTTTATGTAAAATACCTGATCTAAAGAAAGTGGTTATTTTCTGAAGATGGAAAATTATTGCTGCAGCTGCTTCAAAGTAATGATTGAACCCATTACTTTTGAAACTCAGAATTTTGGACTTCTCACAGAAGGCTACCCACTGCTGGCAACAACCATTTTTCTCATCACCTCTTGGACCTAAAATGTCACACGTTGTCATGGTGACTCTGGTTGTTGCACATTTTTTGTGACAAATAAGTCTTGTTCTTTATCCCTCTCCAAAGCTTCACCCAATTCTTTCACAAACTTTTCTTCAGCTGCAACCAAGGCTTTCTCACAGTTAATGCTCAGACCTAATTAGAAGTGAGCATTGCAGGGCAAAAAGTGGACACAGATGTTTTTGCCAGTTTCTGTCAGTAGAAACTCCTCAAATTGTTTGCTAAGTAGTTTCATACAAGCAGCTGTGTTACTTATAACATTAGTGATTTTTGAAAGAACAGTTTGGAATAAATTTTCAATGCCAGTCTCCATAAATTCATAACAATAACATAATCTATGTAAACAATCTACTGAAAGCTGTAAAAGCGTTTGATCATCTTCTGAGGCTGCAGGTGAAAAGCCTAAATACAAGATATAAAGTTTCCCCTGATTCCAATGTAAACTGATAGCCTACAATTGTGTTATTGTCCCTTGAAGTACCATCACTGAAGAGTAACATTTTTTTTACTTCAAAATGCCTTCAGTCATCTAGATATTATTGAGTACTTAGCCTTCATTTAACATGTCAATAGCACACTGGGCACTTAGCAAGCTGTCAACAAATGTATGGTTGAACACATGTTTAGAAACAATTTGAATGACTTTGCTAGTATTGACTGCAGAGACAACTGTTTCACTTTGCAAAACAATGACAGTTTGACACACTGCATCACTGTAAACATTGTTTTGCTCACCTTTGACCTCTGCTAAATCAAGGTTTTTAGGAAAGAGCTTTTCTTTTAGATAACTTCTTTGGGTCACCACCCCCTTGGCTCCCAGGGCATGTCCCCAGTGCCCCCCTGCATTTCCCCACAGTACATTTTTAAAAATGTAAAGAGTGAAAAATAAGAGCAACTGTTAATACAGTAACAACTAATTGCTCAATTTATCACATTCTAATATAAAGCTACAGATACGCTTATTTATTAACTTAATTTAAAAAGAAAAACTTAATTACTTAATGCATTAAAACAAACAGCAGTATGCGAAAATAAATTAGTAACAAACTTACTTCATTTTTAACTTCAGTGAGATGGATGTGCCTAGTGTAGTGATATCAGCTTCTCAACATCAGGCTGAAAGTTAATTAGAAGAAGTCTCAGATCCCCATGTTCAGTAATCTGCATCTGTTTCTCTGCTTCAAAAGAAGTTGGACAACTGTGCTGAAACCACGCTCTACTAAATACGATGTTGGAAAGGCAATACAGAACATCTTAACCTTTCCCCACACTGCAGGGTGGCGTTCAGAGGTTTCTTTCTGCAACCAAAAGTCTTGATATGATTTCTTGAACATTGGCTTAAGCTCAATGTCATTTTGTAGTGATATCAGTTCCTCTTCCAACCTTCCGAGTTCCTCACTTCACGTGTCCAGGAATGGATTTATTATCCAGTCTGGAATCGTGATCAAAAGAAGATCCTGAAACCTCTGAGACATGTCTTTATGCAGTATATCTAGATGTGCACAATATACTTGAAGATTATCCTCTGGTATTTTGTCTTTCTCTTCCAACTCTAAGAGGCTGGGAAATTGGATTAACTCATGACGGCCAATATTATGCTTGAAAAGGGTTAATTTGGCCAGAAACGTGGAAACGACAGATTTGACTTTTATAAGATTAATATAATTTCCTTGCAGTTGTAGATTTATTTCGTTAAACTTTGTGAATAAATCTGACAAATATACAATGTCATGCCTGATATTTGTTAGTTCTGTACTGAGCGAAGCATGCAAGTCTTTGAAGAATTCTACCACAGTTTCAAAAAGAGCATAAAAGCGTCTCAGACAATTTCCTTTTGAGAGCCACCTGACTTTTGTGTGCATCAGCAAACATTCAAACTGTTCATCATTCTCAGTACAAAGTTCTCGAAATAGTTGAGAATTGAGAGCATGGGATTTAATTTGGTTAATCGCTGTGATACCAGTATTTAATGATTTGTGAAGCCGATCACTTAGATTTTTTGTGACAAGATGTTGTCTGTGAATTACACAGTGTATTATAAATATACCAGGTACAGCTTCTTTTAAGAAAGCGATAAACCCGCAGTAACAACCTATTATTGATGGTGCCCCATCTGTTGCACAAGCAAGAATGATAGTAAGCGGAATGTCCTTCTCTTTCAAAAATTTCTCTACTACACAAAATATTGACTTTCCTTTTGTATCAGTTACTAGTTGCTTAGCAAATAACAACTCTTGAACCAAGCTTTCATCTTTTACGAATCAAACATAGGCAAGAAGCAAAGATTCGTTGCCTGGCAAAGTTGACTCATCCAACTGCAGTGCAAATTCTGTTGTCCTAAGTATGTTGCACAATGTATTTTCAACATTCTCAGCCATTTCATCTATTCTTCTTTAAACAGAGGTATTGCTGAGTGGAATTGCTTTAGTTATTTGTTCAGGTGACTTATGCATAACTGTACTCACAAACTCCCTTATAGCTGGCAAAATCAAATTTTCTGCAATTGTGTGGGACTTTCCATATTTAGCTATCAGCAATGAAATTTTGTATGAAGCTCGCAAACCATCACAGCTTTGTTGTGAAGTGTTGACAAACATGTCACGGACAGTTTTACGTTTCTGAAAGTTTCGCAAAGTGACTGAAAATATGTCAAACTTTTATCTGTTTTATCTGGGTGAATTTTGTTCACATGTTCAAGTGATCTGGAAGGTTTCATCACCTCATTTGAAAAGGCCCTCTCACATAATAGACACATTGGCAGTTGGTTATTTAGTGCTGGAATAAACCCATATGTCAGATATTCCACGCAGTATTTTTGGTTTGTTCTGCTTATGCCATTTTTGTTCTGAATTCTGGAACAAAGAATTGATTTTACAATTTTGCAGATAGAAAAATGTTCGTTGAGTAAACAACAAAAACTGATTTTAAAGTGGCTTTACAAAAATGTTGACACAGATGTTCTTACCAGTTTACTCTTCATGCTTATTTGAAACCACTGTTCACAAAAGCTGAGAAAGTTTGTTGGTTTTGCTCATAGCCAGCGCAAAGTTGAAATAGACAGGAAACGTACATTGCACCAGTCGATTTATAAAAGTCTGAATGTAAGGTAGGAAAGCCGGTTCAGAGGTTCAAAGACTGATTTCTACTGCCAAGTACCATTAAAAACTTGCTCTCTTGAACCTTCTCTTTTATTTATTACCAATCTGTGAATATCTAGTTACCACTACGCCCCGCAAATGCATGGACAATAAATTCTGCAACAAAGCAAAGTTGGTACTTTCTGAATCACTAGTAGGGATCTAATTTCATCCATGCCATCGGCACGGATCATTTCTCTTCCTTCAGGAGTGAACGAATGGACAATAGGTGTTTGGTTAACCCCCTTTCCTAGCAGTTCCCAATTACCGTTTAAGGTCAGCAATGGTTACCTGAGCTCAGAATGACACGCATAGATGAAACTATGCCCTGCTTAATGATCCTATTGTAATAATACAGTGCAGACCGCTTAAGGCGATCTCGGATGTGGTGAATTTCTGTTGTGAAGAACAATTTGTTTATCCCCAGCAATTTTTCTTCTTTGTCTTTGTAAAAAATGTCCGGTTAAGCGGAATCCATTTATCACGAATTTTCGGATATGCTGAATGATTAAACGTGTCCCGACTATATAATTTGATCTGCTTAAGGCGAACTTTTTTCAAATACAGTACCTGGACATTTGTACAACTTTTAGGCTATTTTTGGAAATTGCGCGCTTCGTTGGTGTTAGATTTTGAGTTATTTCCCCTCTAAAAATGGCTGGAAAGTTAAAATCTATATCTTTAAAAAGAAAGATTGAGATATTACAAGAAGTGGAAAATAGTGGCAAAAAGAAAATGGAAATAGTAAAGAAATTTGACATTCGGTCAGCAATGTTGTCCAAACTTGTAGGTCACATTGATGCAGACTTGGTTGGTGAAGACTTCAAGATAACCCTTCTGGACGCTATTCTTATGTTGAAATCTGCATGGGGTAAAGTGTTGCCTGTGACAATTGCAAACTGTTTTCAAAAAGCAGGCTTTAAAGTTGGAGATGATACAGATGATGAAAACACGGTTGTATCAATTACTTGTAATGGCAGTATTATAATTGAAACTTCTGTGGAACCTTTGCTTGATCGACTATATCAGGAACTGAACATTTCAGCAGAAGATTTTTTCAACATTGACAATGATATTGTTACTACATGTAGTGCTAGCCTTGCCAGTGCTGATATTCTAGGGATGTGTATGCCAACAGTTTCATCTGCTGTTCTTTCCAGTCCTGACCTAGATGGAGATGATGATGATGACTGTGGGTTGCCAGTGCAAACTGTTTCACAAATGGAAGTTTCAAATTGCATGGATAAAATTAACATGTATATAATGCAGGCTGGATGCCAAGATGATTTAATTTCTCATTTCTTTGGATTTAAAGAGGCCATGGAAAGACATTTTATTAACTCGGGTACCAAGGTACAGAGGAAAATTACAGATTTTTTCATTTAAGAGTGCTTTATCATTTAAGAGTGTACACATTCTAGAGATAATGATGACTGTGGGTTAACGGTGCAAACTATTTCACAGTTGGAAGTTTCAAATTGCATGGATAAAACTAACATGTATATAATGCATGCTGGATGCCACAATGATTTAATTTATCATTTCTTTGAATTTAAGGATGTCATGGAAAGACATTTTTATTAACTCAAGTACGGGTACTAAGATACAGAGGAAAATTGCAGCTTTTTCATTTTAAAGTGTAAAAAGTGCTGTTATTCTCTAGATATTTGTGCCAACTTTGTACATTAACACTTTTGGTGATTTATATATTTTCTGTGTCATACATCTGTCATATTCAATGCTAATTCATTATTGTATTGTATGTTGTAAATGCATTACCATATGCTTGAACTCTTATCTTGATAAGAGGAATTTCTGATAAGAAGAACTATTTCTTGGGTCCCTGGTGAGTTCTCCTTATCAGGTCTGCACTGTACAACCATCCACATCGTCCCTGCTTCACTGATGCTGTCTCTTAAATCCACAATTCCTCCCCCTCATACATACTAAATTTAGCTTGTCAAATCCTGAACCCTCCCTTACAACTAAATGCCCACTGTTTACTACTAAACGCCCCCCCCCCCCCCCCCCCCCTTTCCCGATCCATTTTTTCCTTATTGCCCCCTTGGATCCTTCCAAAGCCCCCAGGGGACAGTACCGCCCACTTTGGGAACCACTGATTTAGATCATCCATTTCTGCTTGTTTTTCTAAGAATATTTTTTTCAGGTTTAGAAGACGTGAACACAATAACTCAGTCCTGTTTCTTAATCTCTCCTCTTCAGTTTCATGATTTAAAAAAATTATGTTCATAATGCGCTTTTGTGTTTTTTGGTATTTTTGCAAAGTCTTCTGCTGTGAGTAGATTTGATCTTTTAATTTACAATTAATGTCATTGATTTTTACTTTTTCATTTTCCAATGTCACAAATATTTCTTCTAAGTTCAATTTTTCCTGTCTTTCTTTATTTAAAATTTCTTGAAGTATCCTGGTTTTGACTTTACTAGTCACAAGTTCTTCTTCTAATTTTAACACTTTTTGGTTTAGGGTTGTTTCATTCTTTGGTATCACATTTTCTGCTGACATCTCAGAATGGCTGGTTAGTTGTCTTGGTATATCAGTCAGAACATGCCCTGAGTAAAGTTCACCATAAAAGTCAGTTAACAGCTTTTTCTGCCTTTGAATTTTACACTTTTGATCTTTTAGTTTTTCCAATTTTATGCTCAAACTTTTGTTATCTGCACTGACAGAAAAAAGACAAGTGATCCATTCAGAAGCAAAATTGCATGAAAGTTTTTCATAAATTTGAAACTACAGGAGGTCAAGAACAACCTTGTTGGTCACATTGACTTCACTATGATAGAATTCCTCTGTAACCAGCAGTATGCCTCTTATCAGTCCACATGACCGGAGATCTGGAGATACAAAACCTTAGTCTCAGTCAATAAACTAAGCTGAAATACCTCATTTTGTCTCAGTCAGTAAACTAAGCTGAAATACCTCATTTTGTCTCAGTCAGTAAACTAAGCTGAAGTACCTCATTTTGTCTCAGTCGGTAAACTAAGCTGAAGTACCTCATTTTGTCTCAGTCAGTAAACTAAGCTGAAATACCTAATTTTGTCTCAGTTGGTAAACTATGCTGAAATACCTCATTTAGTCTCAATCGGTAAACTAAGCTGAAATACCTCATTTTGTCTCAGTCAGTAAACTAAACTGAAATACCTCATTTTGTCTCAGTCAGTAAACTAAGCTGAAATACCTCATTTTGTCTCAGTTGGTAAACTATTCTGAAATACCTCATTTTATCTCAGTCAGTAAACTAAGCTGAAATACCTCATTTTGTCTCAGTCGATAAACTAAGCTGAAATACCTCATTTTGTCTCAGTCAGTAAACTAAGCTGAAATACCTCATTTTATCTCAGTCAGTAAACTAAGCTGAAATACTTCATTTTGTCTCAGTCAGTAAGCTAAGCTGAAATAACTCATTTTGTCTCAGTCAGTAAACTAAACTGAAATACCTCATTTTGTCTCAGTTGGTAAACTATGCTGAAATACCTCATTTTGTCTCAGTCGGTAAGCTAAGCTGAAATATCTCATTTTGTCTCAGTCAGTAAACTAAGCTGAAATACCTCATTTTGTCTCAGTCAGTAAACTAAGCTGAAATACCTCATTTTGTCTCAGTCTGTAAACTAAGCTGAAATATCTCATTTTGTCTCAGTCATTAAGCTAAGCTGAAATACCTCATTTTGAAAGACCCAAACTCAAGCCAGAGGCTAAAAACACACAAGTTCCATATTGCTGCACCCATAAAAGCTCAAGAACTAGTTCATTTAATAAGTATCTTCACTTAAAAACTCGCCTAATTAAATAGGGAAGGTTTAGAACGTGAACACTGATTTCACCCAGTCCACATCATTATCTGACGACTGTAGTTAAAGCACTCAATGTAGTTTATAAACAAGAAAACAAATTAATATGTAATGAAATCACTTCTAAAAACAACATGAGCAAAAACCCACGAGTATGAAGTATTTCAGCTAGTTTACTGACTGAGATAAAATGAGGTATTTCAGCTTAAGTTTACTGACTGATACAAAATGAGGTAATTTCAGCTTAGTTTATCGACTGAGGAACAAAATGGTATTTCAGGCGCGGCGCCGCGGAGGGCCGCGCATAGTTTACTGACTGAGATAAAATGGGTATTCAGAATAGTTTACCAACCTGAGACAAAAATGAGTATTTCAGCATAGTTTACTGACTGAGACAAAATGAGGTATTTCAGTTTAGTTTACTGACTGAGACAAATTGGGTATTTCAGCTTTATTATGTTTACCGATTGAGAGACTAAATGAGGTATTTCAGTCATAGTTTACCATGAGACAAAAATTAGGTATTTCAGCTTAGTTTACTGACTGAGACAAAATGAGGTACTTCAGCTTTCAGTTTACCGCACTGAACAAAATGAGGTACTTCAGCTTAGTTTACTGACTGAGACAAAAATGAGGTATTCTCAGCTTAGTTTACTGACTGAGACAAAATGAGGTATTTCAGCTTAGTTTATTGACTGAGACTAAGGTTTTGTATCTCCAGATCTCCGGTCATGTGGACTGATAAGAGGCATACCTGGTTACAGAGGAATTCTATCATAGTTGGAAGTCAAGAAATGTGACCAACAAGGTTGTTCTTGACCTCCTGTAGCAAATTTATGAAAAACTTTCATTCAATTTTGCTTCTGAATGGGATCTCTTGTCATTTTTTCTGTCCAGTGCAGATAACAAAAGTTGAGCATAAAATTGGAAAAACTAAAAGATCAAAAGTGTAAAAAAATTCAAAGGCAGAAAAAGCTGTTAACTGACTTTTATGGTGAACTTCAACTCAGGCATGTTCTGACTGATATACCAAGACAACTAACACAGCCATTCTGAGATGTCAGCAGAAAATTGATACCAAAAGAATGAAACAACCACTAAACCAAAAAGTGTTTCAAAATTAGAAGAAAGAACTTGTGACTAGTAAAGTCAAAACCAGGATACTTCAAGAAATTTTAAATAAAGAAAGACAGGAAAAAATTGAACTTAGAAGAAATATTTGTGACATTGGAAAATGAAAAAGTAAAAATCAATGACATTAATTGTAAATTAAAAAGATCAAATCTACTCACAGCAGAAGACTTTGCAAAAATACCAAAAAAAACACAAAAGCGCATTATGAACATAAATTTTTTTAAATCATGAAAACTGAAGAGGAGAGATTAAGAAACAGGACTGAGTTATTGTGTTCACGTCTTCTAAACCTGAAAAAAATATTCTTAGAAAAACAAGCATGAAAATGGATGATCTAAATCAGTGTTCCCAAAGTGGGCGGTACTGTCCCCTGGGGCTTTTGGAAGGATCCAAGGGGGCAATTATGGAAAAATGGATCGGGAAGGGGGGGGGGGGGGGGAGGGGCGTTTAGTAGTAAACAGTGGGCATTTAGTAGGAAGGGGGCTCAGGATTTGACAAGCTAAATTTAAGTATGTATGGGGGGGAGGAATTGTGGATTTAAGAGACAGCATCAGTGAAGCAGGGACGATGTGGATGGTTGTACAGTGCAGACCTGATAAGGAGAAACTCACCAGGGACCCAAGAAAATAGTTCTTCTTATCAGAAATTCCTCTTATCAATGATAAGAGTTCAAGCATATGGTAATGCATTTACAACATACAATACAATAATGAATTAGCATTGAATATGACAGATGTATGACACAGAAAATATATAAATCACCAAAAGTGTTAATGTACAAAGGAGTTGGCACAAAATATCTAAGAATAACAGCACTTTTTTACACTTTAAAATGAAAAAGCTGCAATTTTTCCTCTGTATCTTAGTACCCGTACTTGAGTTAATAAAAATGTCTTTCCATGACATCCTTAAATTCAAAGAAATGATAAATTAAATCATTGTGGCATCAGCCTGCATTATAATACATCTTAGTTTTATCCATGCAATTTGAAACTTCGAACTGTGAAATAGTTTGTACCATTAATCCACAGTCATCATTATCTCTAGAATTTGTACACTCTTAAATGATAAAGCACTCTTAAATGAAAAAATCTGTAATTTTCCTCTGTACCTTGGTACCCGAGTTAAAAAAATGTCTTTCCATGGCCTCTTTAAATCCAAAGAAATTAAATCATCTTGGCATCCAGCCTGCATTATATACATGTTAATTTTATCCATGCAATTTGAAACTTCCATTTGTGAAACAGTTTGCACTGGCAACCCACAGTCATCATCATCATCTCCATCTAGGTCAGGACTGTAAAGGACAGAAGATGAAACTGTTGGCAGACACATCCCTAGAATATCAGCACTGGCAAGGCTAGCACTACATGTAGTAACAATATCATTGTCAATGTTGACAAAATCTTCTGCTGAAATGTTCAGTTCCTGATATAGTCGATCAAGCAAAGGTTCCACAGAAGTTTCAATTATAATACTGCCATTACAAGTAATTGATACAACCGTGTTTTCATCATCTGTATCATCTCCAACTTTAAAGCCTGCTTTTTGAAAACAGTTTGCAATTGTCACAGGCAACACTTTACCCCATGCAGATTTCAACATAAGAATAGCGTCCAGAAGGGTTATCTTGAAGTCTTCACCAACCAAGTCTGCATCAATGTGACCTACAAGTTTGGACAACATTGCTGACCTATAATGAACCTTCAGATTTTGAATAATACCTTGGTCACAAGGCTGAAGTTTGGATGTCGCATTTGGTGGTAAAAATAAAAGTTCTGTTGCTTTTAGATTTTGAACATTTAGGTGGGCTGAACAGTTTTCAAGCACCAAAAGAACTTTGCAATGTTGACGTTCCATAGAATGATCAAATGCATGTAGCCACTTGGTGAAAATGTCTGATGTCATCCAGGCTTTTGAATTAGCTGCATAATCAACACACAGTTTTTTCAAACCTTTAAAACAGCGTGGATGTTTGAATTTACCGATTACAAGTAATTGCAATTTTTCTGAACCATCCATATTTGTACACACAACAATTGTGATTCTTTCTTTTAATTTTTTTCCCCCTATGACACTTTTCATTTCTGAAGGAAAAAATCTTGTCAGGCAGCGATCTCCAAAACAATCCAGTTTCATCAGCATTAAACACATCAGCGGAATTATACCTACTCATGATTGGTTTTAGCACCTCCTCCGTCCATGAGTCGGTAGTCGTTTCATTAACATAATGCCTTTCCCCACTCAAAGCTTTGTAAGTAATGTTGTGCCATTTTTTAAAATGACCCAACCAGCCGGGACTACATTTCCAGCCAGTCCAACCTTCCAGAAGTGCTAACTCTTCTGCCTTTACAGTTAATATAGGTCCATTTACAGGAACATTTGCTGATCTTGCCATGGTGAACCATTTTAGGAGTGCCGTGTCAACCACATCACACGCCGCTTTTCAGTTCTTCATTCTGTGACAATCAACTTGTCCACCATAAAACATTTTTCTGTACCGATCCTTATGTTTTATGATTCATGAAAGCATTGATTTTGGAATGTCGAATTCCTTTGCTATTTCCATTTTCTTTTTGCCACTATTTTCCACTTCTTGTAATATCTCAATCTTTCTTTTTAAAGATATAGATTTTAACTTTCCAGCCATTTTTAGAGGGGAAATAACTCAAAATCTAACACCAACGAAGCGCGCAATTTCCAAAAATAGCCTAAAAGTTGTACAAATGTCCAGGTACTGTATTTGAAAAAAGTTCGCCTTAAGCAGATCAAATTATATAGTCGGGACACGTTTAATCATTCAGCATATCCGAAAATTCGTGATAAATGGATTCCGCTTAACCGGACATTTTTTACAAAGACAAAGAAGAAGAAAAATTGCTGGGGATAACAAATTGTTCTTCACAAACAGAAATTCACCACATCCGAGATCGCCTTAAGCGGTCTGCACTGTATTATTACAATAGGATCATTAAGCAGGGCATAGTTTCATCTATGCGTGTCATTCTGAGCTCAGGTAACCATTGCTGACCTTAAACGGTAATTGGGAATCTGCAGGAAAGGGGGTTAACCAAACACCTATTTGTCCATTCGTTCACTCCTGAAGGAAGAGAAAATGATCCGTGCCGATGGCATGGATGAAATTAATCCCTACTAGTGATTCAAAAGTACCAACTTTGCTCTTGTTTGCAGAATTTATTGTCCATATAGGCATTTGCGGGGCGTAGTTGGTAACTAGATATTCACAGATTGGTAATAAATAAAAGATGGAAGGTTCAAGAAGAGCAAGTTTTTAATGGTACTTGGCAGTAGAAATCAGTCCTTTGAACCTCTGAACCGGCTTTCCTACCTTAACATTCAGACTATTTATAAATCGAACTGGTGCAATGTACTTTCCTGTCTATTTCCACTTTGCGCTGGCTATGAGCAAAACCCAAACCAAACTTCTCAGCTTTTGTGAACAGTGGTTTCAAATAAGCATGAAGAGTATAAACTGGTAAGAACATCTGTGTCAACATTTTGTAAAGCCACTTAAAATATCAGTTTTTGTTGTTTTACCTCAACGAACATTTTTCTATCTGCAAAATTGTAAAATCAATTTCTTTGTTCCATAATTCAGAACAAAAATGGCATAAGCAGAACAAACCAAAAATACTGCTTGGAGTATCTGAAATATGGGTTTATTCCAGCACTAAATAACCACTGCCAATGTGTCCTATTATGTGAGAGGGCCTTTTCAAATGAGGTGATGAAACCTTCCAGATCACTTTGAACATGTGAACAAAATTCACCCAGATAAAACAGATAAAAGTTTGACATATTTTCAGTCACTTTGCGAAACTTTTCAGAAACGTAAAACCTGTCCCCGTGACATGTTTTTGTCAACACTTCACAACAAAGCTGTGATGGTTTGCGAGCTTCATACAAAAATTTCATTGCTGATAAGCTAAATATGGAAAGTCCCACACAATTGCAGAAAATTTGATTTTGCCAGCTATAATTTTTTCTATAAGGGAGTTTGTGAAGTACAGTTATGCATAAGTTCACCTGAAACAAATAACTAATGAGCAATTCCACTCAGCAATACCTCTTGGTTTAACAGAAGAATAGATGAAATGGCTGAGAATGTTGAAAAATACATTGTGCAACATTACTTAGGACAACAGAATTTTGCACTGCAGTTTGGATGAGTCAACTTTGCCAGGCAACGAATCTTTGCTTCTTGCCTATGTTTGATTCGTAAAAGATGAAAGCTTGGTTCAAGAGTTGTTATTTGCTAAGCAACAAGTAACTGATACAAAAGGAAGTCAATATTTTGTGTAGTAGAGAAATTTTTGAAAGAGAAGGACATTCCGCTTACTATCATTCTTGCTTGTGCAAAAGATGGGGCACCATCAATAATAGGTTGTTACTGCGGGTTTATCGCTTTCTTAAAAGAAGCTGTACCTGGTATATTTATAATACACTGTGTAATTCACAGACAACATCTTGTCACAAAAAATCTAAGTGATCGGCTTCACAAATCCATTAAAATACTGATCACAGCGATTAACCAAATTAAATCCCATGCTCTCAATTCTCAACTATTCGAGAACTTTGTACTGAGAATGATGAACAGTTTGAATGTTTGCTGATGCACACAAAAGTCAGGTGGCTCTCAAAAGGAAATTGTCTGAGACGCTTTTATGCTCTTTTTAGAAACTGTGGGTAGAATTCTTCAAAGACTTGCATGCTTCGCTCAGTAAAGAACTAACAAATATCAGGCATGACAATTGTAATAGTTGTCAGATTTATTCACAAAGTTTAACGAAATAAAATCTACAACTGCAAGGAAATTATATAATCTTATAAAAGTCAAATCTGTCGTTTCCACGTTTTCTGGCCAAATTAACCCTTTTTCAAGCATAATATTGGCCGTCATGAGTTAAATCCAATTTCCCAGCCTCTTAGAGTTGGAAGAGAAAGACAAAATACCAGAGGATAAATCTTCAAGTATATTGTGCACATCTAGATATACTGCATAAAGACATGTCTCAGAGGTTTCAGGATCTTCTTTTGATCACGATTCCAGACTGGATAATAAATCCATTCCTGGACACGTGAAGTGAGGAACTCGGAAGGTTGGAAGAGGAACTGATATCACTACAAAATGACATTGAGCTTAAGCCAATGTTCAAGAAATCATATCAAGACTTTTTGGTTGCAGAAAGAAACCTCTGAACGCCACCCTGCAGTGTGGGGAAAGGTTAAGATGTTCTGTATTGCCTTTCCAACATCGTAATTTAGTAGAGCGTGGTTTCAGCACAGTTGTCCAACTTCTTTTGAAGCAGAGAAACAGATGCAGATTACTGAACATGGGGATCTGAGACTTCTTCTAATTAACTTTCAGCCTGATGTTGAGAAGCTGATATCACTACACTAGGCACATCCATCTCACTGAAGTTAAAAATGAAGTAAGTTTGTTACTAATTTATTTTCGCATACTGCTGTTTGTTTTAATGCATTAAGTAATTAAGTTTTTCTTTTTAAATTAAGTTAATAAATAAGCGTATCTGTAGCTTTATATTAGAATGTGATAAATTGAGCAATTAGTTGTTACTGTATTAACAGTTGCTCTTATTTTTTCACTCTTTACATTTTTTTATGTACAGTGGGGACATGCAGGGGGCACTGGGGGACATGCCCTGGGAGCCAAGGGGGTGGTGACCCAAAGAAGTTATCTAAAAGAAAAGCTCTTTCCTAAAAACCTTGATTTAGCAGAGGTCAAAGGTGAGCAAAACAATGTTTACAGTGATGCAGTGTGTCAAACTGTCATTGTTTTGCAAAGTGAAACAGTGTCTCTGCAGTCAATACTAGCAAAGTCATTCAAATTGTTTCTAAACATGTGTTCAACCATACATTTGTTGACAGCTTGCTAAGTGCCCAGTGTGCTATTGACATGTTAAATGAAGGCTAAGTACTCAGTAATATCTAGATGACTGAAGGCATTTTGAAGTAAAAAAAATGTTACTCTTCAGTGATGGTACTTCAAGGGACCATAAACACAATTGTAGGCTATCAGTTTACATTGGAATCAGGGGAAACTTTATATTTGTATTTAGGCTTTTCACCTGCAGCCTCAGAAGATGATCAAACGCTTTTACAGCTTTCAGTAGATTGTTTACATAGATTATGTTATTGTTATGAATTTATGGAGACTGGCATTGAAAATTTATTCCAAACTGTTCTTTCAAAAATCACTAATGTTATAAGTAACACAGCTGCTTGTATGAAACTACTTAGCAAACAATTTGAGGAGTTTCTACTGACAGAAACTGGCAAAAAACATCTGTGTCCACTTTTTGCCCCGCAATGCTCATTTCTAATTAGGTCTGAGCATTAACTGTCAGAAAGCCTTGGTTGCAGCTGAAGAAAAGTTTGTGAAAGAATTGGGTGAAGCTTTGGAGAGGGATAAAGAACAAGACTTATTTGTCACAAAAAATGTGCAAACAACCAGAGTGGACCATGACAACGTGTGACATTTTAGGTCCAAGAGGTGATGAGAAAAATGGTTGTTGCCAGCAGTGGGTAGCCTTCTGTGAGAAGTCCAAAATTCTGAGTTTCAAAAGTAATGGGTTCAATCATTACTTTGAAGCAGCTGCAGCAATAATTTTCCATCTTCAGAAAATAACCACTTTCTTTAGATCAGGTATTTTACATAAAAACTCCAATCAAAAATCTAGAGTGTATCACATGATATACAAGATGCTTCTCTTATGTGCTTTGTTTGTGGTTTGGCCTTGTTATACTTGAAGGTTATAGGTCCATATTGGAAGCTCATGACAAGCAGTTCTGTACTGTACACAGATTTCCATCTCTATGTCAGGCCCTTGTAGTCGTATTTAGAGAAGTGGTCATAGGATCTGACTGAAACTCTGGATGTCAATTTTATTTCTGTCTTTTCAGATATATGCTTAAATTCTGAATTTTGTTATGCTGTTCATTCATTTGCAGAAAATATCAGAATGTCTATAATGACCAACATATTGAGATCATTATGTAGTGGAATGTCTGTAATGACCAACATATTGAGAACATTATGTAGTGAATGTCTGTTAATGACCAACATATTGAGATCATTATGTAGTGAATGTCTGTAATGACCAACATATTGAGATCATTATGTAGTGAATGTCTGTAATGACCAACATATTGAGATCATTATGTAGTGAATGTCTGTAATGACCTACATATTGAGATCATTATGCAGTCAATGTCTGATTGTGACAAATAGGCAGCTGGCATACTTTCTGTGTGGGAATTTGTTTGACACATGATGATGATGAAACAAAATATCAACTGAAGCACTGCCCCCTTACCAATCTGGTTGGGGAGAGTGCTTTTGGAGACTTTGATTTTGATGTGCATAAATGCAGGAATGCAACTTTACACAACAGATCTGCTGTCCATTGCATAAATCATAACAAAACTATGAAGTTTGTGTCAAAAAAATCTCACATAGTCAGACAGAAACTCTTTGCTACTGCAAGAAGATTAGGTCCAGTTCTGAAGAAGCAAAATAGAGAAATGGAGAAACAAGTAAAAGAAATGATCCGAGAGAAATTTGTAGAAAATCAGCAAAAAAAATTGATAAAGAGTTGGCACAGATAAAAAAAAAAAAAAAAAATGCTGATATTCTCGAGGTTGTAAAAAGACCTGGAGGTCCTTGTCGTTCTAATGAAGATTTAGACAATCTTGTAATGCAATTAGAGTCAGAAACAAAGTCTATAAATAAGTTGATCAATGTCTTGAAATCAGAAATTTGTTATCAGAAGCTCTGTGGTAAGAAATTAAAGTTTGGAAATGTTTGATTTAAGATTCAATCTCTTAAAATCTGTATTGTCACATGAGCTCTTGTCTTCATAAGTCCCTTCCACTTCTACATAAATGTGAAAACTTCAATATGAATAAAAAATATGACATGGTAATGGTACTTTTGGCTTGTTCTGAGTGACACACTGAGTGTACTAACTATAGTACCACTAAAAAAGATTGTATTTTTTATGTGTGAAATGGACTGTTTGCTATAATCATAATACAGATTATTATGGCACGGATGAACATTTAAAGTATATGTTCTATGTTAGAGCATAATAATCTTGACAAATTGATGTAATTGTCATCTTGTTGGCAAATTCTTAACACATTAACTACCGAATTAAAAAACACACTGTGGCCGAATTAAATTTTTTTCCCATTTTCATCCTGTAGGTGTTTGCACAAAGTAAGCTGTAGTTTTCGTAATTGTTTACAGATTTTTATGAATTACAGTCATTTTAAAGATAAATGAATGTACTATTACAATAAACACCGGTTGTAACTCTAATAGAGGTTGTTGCTATTTAACGGCCCTCCGATGGCCGAGGACTTGCAATATTTTCACAATTATAACTGCTTGCGCCCCATCTCTATCAAAATAACAATTTCAATCAATGTGCACACCGTTTTCACTCTTGTCCTCGTCGCTAGATCTATCAGTCAATTGTTGAAACACGTTTCTATCCTATTCAGCCGTTAGACGAAATGTACATGCATCTTTTGTAGTCCTATCACTAGTTGCCACGGTAAACAGTTTTGCAGGATTTGGTAACTAACCCCAAAACGCTGAAAAATATGAACATAATATCAATTTTCCAGTGTTCTACAACAACCATGCTTTGGGAATTTGTTTTCCGGTGGCAACTTAAAATCTCGAACCAGATCAGAAAGTGTTTCAGTACATTTTTCATTCATTTTATTACTAAAATTAGATTGGCGTTCTGAGCGGCTTGCGGTCCAAATGTGTTTATTTTGTGAGTCGCTGAAAGATGCTTGCGATAGTTAATGTGTTAATAATTTTTTAAAATTCAATGAAATTTCATTTTTTGCTGCAGATTGCATTATGTTTAGTGGTATTTTGTGTTATTAGTATATTAATGTTTGTTTTTAAAGAGCTTGAATTTTCTGATAACTTGGTGTAATTTCTATCAGTATTGATGCAACTGTTGATTTTTTTAATGATTTTTTTAAAATGACAATTTTTTTTTTTTTTTAAATAAAGTTTTGCCTTGTTTTGGTGAGGCGTGTCCTGTTCAACCTAGCTGGTTATATTAGGGTGCATATCCAAACACAAAAGACCCTTACGTCTGAGATATTCTTGTAAATTTTTAACTCCATGTGTTATTTTTTTGCAAAATTGGGCCTCGAGCCATTTTTAAGCTAATAAAATTTGAACTTGGTATTCTTTGACATTCATGAAAAAAATTGCATTTGTTGTCTGTTTACATGAAAGTGTGTTTACAAAGTTTTGTCAGTGTGTGTTTGTAATTTTAAATTTATGACCACTCATAGTTGGTGTTTTGACAAGTTGCGCAACATGCCAAATTTTTTCAAATATTCAAAATTGCATAACAAATTCACCTAGGGCATTAAATTTCGTACCAAAATGATTACAATAAATAGATCTACCCATCTACATATGTTATTAACAGAAATATGTAATTTGAAAATTCAGTTTGGAGTACATATTAATTAACTGTCTGATATAATTTGTCTAACCAATGGTACACACAACAAATAAGGTTAATTAACTGGCTGCTATAGTTTTTGTAAACAGTGGTACACACAACATACGAGGGTTAATTAACTGTCTGATATAGTTTTTCTAAACACTGGAACATTCAACATATAAGGTTAATTAACTGGCTATCATTTGTCTAAGCAATGGTACATACAAAATATAAGGCTAATTAATTGACTGACATAATTTGTCTAAAACACAATACATACAACATATGATTGTACTATGTTGTAATTATTTACAAGGCTAATTATTTGGCTAAGATAGAAAAACTCTATGCAGAGCAATACAACAGGAGATAATCTGATCATCAGAAGTTGTCCCCCCATCAAACAAGTGTTTCAGCCCCTTAATCTCCTTTACATTCTAAGGCAGCTGGCCCACTTGGGTCATGACTCCCAAGTGTCAGCCTCCTGTTGTCTTGTGCAGAGAAATGGACCCAATCCACTTTGGTGCAGCTTTCAAATTCACTCCTATGTTCTGCCAGCTTGAGGCAAATTGTGAAAGTAACCCCTAAGTTGAAAACAAATTACTGTCCCGAGTTCCACTGCCCATTGTGGTTGCTACACAGCCAGCATGATGCTTTTTCTGCAGTTTCGCTGAACCTCTTAAGCTGCCTTTTTCTTGACTGTCCCATCAACCCCAACTGCTTCAGTAGATCATACACTGAGGATGCCATGTGACCTCTTGCACCCATCTCAACAGTCATGACCCTCGCCATATATAAGCAGTGGCCATAGCAATTTAGGTATCAACATGAACTGGAGGCACCACAGCTTGAACTTTCCTAGGAGTCTGCTTTGGTCTATTATCAGTGGTCCTCTGTCTGCCACTTCTATTGTCTGTTGAACTGCTTTTGAGTCTTTTATGAGGTATCATACACCCTGCAAAGACTTTTAACAGATTCCTCACTGCCAGTAGGGATTCTTTTGATTGAAACCATGAATGTGACCTCAACTGCCTTCCCTTTCCTGACTGATAGGCTTCTACATTTCTTAGGTTTGAAGCTCATTCTGCACAAGCTGACTAGTTCATCCAGGTGTGCTAACATTCTCTGGGCCTGGTGTTCATCTGATGTCAGAATTGTTGTGCCATCCATGAATGCTTTAAGCAGTGGCATGTGATATCTTCAATTGAGCTTTTGACCTTCTGCAAATCCTTCAGCTGCTTTGAGGATTACCTGCATAGCCAACATGAATAATATCAGAGATGGTGCATCCATCGCAATTCTACTTCGTAATGTAATCTCTGGTTGAAAATCTGACAAAGAACCCTGAGAAATAAAGCTTCAGCATTGCTGCAATTTCTTGTGGGATCTTGTACATTTCTATGGCCTGCCACAACATCTAGTGTGGAATGGATTGATACACACTAGCTAGATCCAACCAGATTACATGGAGATTTGTTCTGTCAAACTTAGCCTTATGAATTGCTTCCTAGATTATTGTGGAAAACTCTAGGCACCCTGGTGTACCTGGGATACATCCTTTCTGGATGGTAGTGTCAGTGTATCCATTCTACATACTGCTGAACAGCTTATATCTGCAAACATCTGAATAGGTCATTCTAAGGTGTTCTTCCAGATCTTCTTTTCCAATGTTTAATGTTCCCCGACCATGGCTGTTTAAACAATTCTTTGTCAAACTTGAAGGGCTCCCTGAAGAATCTTTCCATTATCCCTCTGTGTTTTCCTTTTTTTCCTACACAACCTTTTCTACACAGAGAAAATGTTGGCATTTCAGGTGCTCCCAAACCTGTCGCAATCCTTCCTTCTCTGTGTCACCTGTGTTCTTGAACATGCTTCTTCTCTTTCTTGATCTCTTCTATTCTGATTTCTCTTCTAATTTTTTTGTGGTGGGTTACTCTTCATTGCCTCCCTGACTCCAAACACTTTGTGACAGTGAAGATATATTATGTCACCAACGATTTCCAGTTTGTCCTCCAAGGTTTTCTGTTTCAGGTTGTTATCCAGCTCTTTTGACAAGGCTTCGTCCAGTTGTTCCCAAAGCCCTTTTGCACTGGCAGGTGGAAACTTTATTGTATCTCTTTTCCCATCCAAGTGTGTGAGATCATCATCAGGCAGATCAAATTGAATATTTTTTGCACTGTGGATTGATTCCTGGCTGAGGTCTTCTAATGTTTTACCTGTTGTAGAGGAGTGCTGTTGATTTACCACTGATGAGCTCACACACCCCTTTTTCATTCTGTGGATTTTCATACCTCTCTGAGTAGAGAATTTCCTACCACAGGCACATGGAAATTCCAGTCATTCATCAGAACTCAAGGTCCGTAAAACTGTGGATTCATCATTCTTCCCCCCACTCCCCCTATTCAATGAATCCTGGGTTCATCTATCATGTTTTGGTCATGTAGCAATTATTTACAGCTTACAGGGTGCCAACCTGGTTAGCTGGTTCCTACTCTTTCTCAGTGTCATCTGTCTTTCCAGATGTCCATCGGTCTTTACCCGCTTGTTAATGGTCTGACAATGTAATTATGATAGGAAACTCTATACAGAGCTATACAACAGGAGACAATCTGATCATCAGAAGTTATACTTTGTCTAAATAACAGTACATACAACATCCCACCTCAGTATTAGCATCAAGATTCTGGAAGCCTCCATTATACTCCTGCTTACATTCATCAGATCCTGAATTTTGATTACAGTACACAATATTTTTTAATTATTACATACATTCTGACTGAATCTTTAATGCATTTTGAAAATCAGTTTTGGCTATTATAAAGTACAAGAATGTTTGAAACAAAAATATTATCTATAGTTGTATAAACTCAGTAAAATGTTTACTGATATAACAACACACTTACAAGAAGAGTCTTTGACAGTTTAGACTAGTTCTTCTTTACAAGAGGTTGTTGTTGTTGATAAAAAAAGAGCTTGTCATCCTTGTGCAGCCAATACCAATTTGAAGAATTGTTATGTGTTTTGAGGGTTCTCATTGGTAATGATTAAAGTGTTTCTGATTGGTGGTCAATAATCAATATACCTCTGTTTCCAGTTCTCTTCTCTGTGTGGTTTTTCAGGCTACCTCTGCCTTTCTTTCTCTGGGGATTTCAGAACAAGGACCACCTTGTAATGCTATCAACAGGTTTCTTCAATGTGTGTCCTATCCATCGCCAGCATCTTTTTCTCATCTCTTCTTTCACTGGAGCTTGTCTAGTTCTTGTCATCAGTTCCACATTTGTGACTTTATAATACCATTTCAAAACTTATATTCTATGCAAGCTTCCATTTATGACAGTCTGTAACCTGTTTTGTTGTTCTCCATCTTTCAGAGCCATACAACAGGACTGACTTGACATTTGGGTTGAAGATTATTATCTGCTTTCTTGTTTTTCCTGTTTTCTATCTTGTTTATGGTTTCTGTTGTTATCGATGCTTTGTGCTGATGTTCTCTTTTTTTCAGTACCTCTCCACATGACTTAATTCATTTATTTTTTGTTTGTTGTTGCTAGTTGTCTTCTGGATCGGCTTCATCATCCGGTTGTTGACATTGTTTTTAGTTTTTACATAAATTTTAAATTTCATTTTTCTTTTTGCTCACAGAAGATAGTGATCTGATTCTGCATCTGCTCCTCTGTACTTTACATAAAATGATCATGATCTATACATCTTATGTATGGCCTGGTAATATCCATGTTGCCTTATGTATTCTTTTATGTGGAAATATGCTTCCCCCTACAGCCAGTTGATCTTACGCACAGAAATTATTAATAGCACCCTATTCTTGTTCATCAAACTAATCCATGTCTTCTTCAAAGCTGGTGTCTGTTCCTACTTTTGTGCTTAGGTCCCCCATCAAAAAATTGTGGTTGTTGGGGAGCCAAGTACTAGCTTTCTTGTTTCTGTAGAAAGTCCAGGGCAAGTGAGCAGCACAATCTGGGCTACCTCAGTGGATGGGTACAATGGTGGCTATTAGGTTTAAGTGTTGGGGTTTAATTATTGTATGTGCTTGGTGAGTCTGGTGTATTCTGTTCTTAGTTGGGAGACATGACGTAGTGATTTGTATGATCTTCAGACAAAACGTCGGCCCTCTGAATGGAAATCACCCTCATCTCCCCGTACACAGAAATTTCGTTTGGAACAAGAGCAAAGGAAAAGTTACGGTTAACAAGGACATGTACGTTGATATCCTCCATCATTTAAGAGATGCAAACAGAAGGAAATGCCCAGAAAATATGCAGAACAAACAGTTGGGTTTCTGCTGCATGACAATGCGCTAGCACATCATCCCTACTGGTGAAGCAGTACTTCGTAACACACAATGTGACTGCCCTGGAACATGCTCCATATTTTCCCCACCTGTCCCACCGCCTAATTTTTTTTCTTGTTTCCCTCACCTAAAATTGGCACTGAAAGGGCAGAGATTCAATGATGCTGAGGACATTTTCACCAATGTGACAAAGCAGCTGAGAGGTGTCAAACAATGTGTTCCAGGAATGTTTCCAACAGCTGTATGGACACTGGCAAAAGTGTGAGTTGCTGAAGGGAACTATTTTGAAGGAAATGTAGTGTAAATAACTGTATTGTTATTTATTTCTATACAATCCACAAATTCTGGGAACGTTTTGAAGCTACCTCGTATATTAATTTAATAGATATATATATTATGCATCAAAACTTTAGTAAATTGGCTGCAGAATGTTTTGAAACAATGTTGAAATTCTTATCTGATGTTATAATTGTATGTTTATGTCTTGTGAAGTGTAGAAGCAATAAAAAATAAAAATAAAGAATTAATTTAAAATATGCATACTTAGGAATCACTATAGACCACCAAATGTCATGGAAATCACAGATAATCTAAATACAGCTACGGGCAAAAACTTCGCAAGGCCATCATGAAAAAGTTAAGCTGGTACCACATGGGGTGTTGCTGATGAGAATATCCTCAAAAAGCTGTACACAGGCAGTCAGACCTGCTATGGAATATGGCATCAGGGACCCCAAAGACGCAGCAATAGAGAATGCAGTCAGTGACTCATAGCTTGACTGCTTGCGCCAGGGTCAGCAAACCAGAGCTGACCAAGACCCTACTCCACCTCCACATGGTTGTCCTGGAAACAAGCTGCATCACTGAGAGAGTAGGGATCAA
Source organism: Oreohelix idahoensis (assembly GCA_024509875.1). Lineage (NCBI taxonomy): Eukaryota > Metazoa > Mollusca > Gastropoda > Stylommatophora > Oreohelicidae > Oreohelix > Oreohelix idahoensis. The sequence goes on along the minus strand of JAMPIV010000735.1, from coordinate 30,181 downwards.
AGAGGAAAGGCAAATCCGGTGGGGTCCCAAAAAATGCCATGCTGAAGTCGCATGTGCCTGCCGAAAGGTGCAGATATCGCAGCTCTGCTGTAAACAGACACAACACAACCAACGACAAGATTATCTATCTGGGTGCAAGTACTTCGCAAACACGTCCCGACACGGTTGTGGAAAATACAACAGAAGCCAAATTGAGTGTGTCTGCCTCCGCTGGCAAGTTATAAGATTACCCTACCTTTAAAGAGGGGGAGAAGGTGATTGCTTGATCACTTAAATGTGAATTTAACATGTTTGTACTCGCTAGTGGTTATACAAGTCATACGAGACTGGCAACCTCAGCATATAAAAGTAGTATATTCATAAAGCACTACAGCAAGCGCTGGTGATAGCTTTCTGCTAGTTCGTACTGAGAACCAAAAGCAGAGGTAACCCCAGACTCCGAATGGAGCAGTGAGAAAGTGAGTGATGATTACATCACATGTGCATTGTGTGTATAGTATCATTTTGTGAGATATATGTAACTTCATAACGTTCTGCAACGCTTAAATCGCATTCATTAATAAAACATAAAAAGATGGTTCATATGGCTCGCAGATTAGAATGAGTTAAGATGTTGTAAATGGGTGGGGGACTTCTAGCATGTTTTGTGAGCTAGAAGATAATAGGGCACATGGTTTCTTAAGATACTGTAAAGGGGTGGGGGACTTCTAGAAAAATTAAGAAGCACTGGTTCAGACAGAGAACCACTTTGAAAATTGATTAAGCTCTATGACTCACATCACAGATATACAATCATCAAACATATATAACTCTTCACTAAATTTTCAGACTGCAATACATTTGTCAGGTTAAAAAAATATTTGCATCATGTTTCTTGTGTTAGCAGCATCTCAAAATACCTGCATGTTACCATCTGTTTAAGATTTTGTCACAAATATTTGATTTTGAGATTGAAAAAAAAAAAAAAAAAAAAAACAAGGAAAGCAAAATCCAATTTCTGGATCAAAGAATAAAAGAGGATGTAAATAACAGATTTTAAAGTGAATGTTCTTTTTAATTCTAGATAAAAACTTAAGATTTAGCAAAGTGAGTTAAACTGATAGACCTCTATTAAAATATTTCATGTGCCATAAGATATTGCTTATCACACAAGTGGGTTACTAAGGGCTGCTAAGAGAGTAAAGAATCCTACCAATGTTATCTTCCAGGCATGTCATATGAGGTTATTAAGGAGGGTTGGGCATGGGACCAGTTACCACATCCTGTAGACAATTTTTAACCACAAAAACTTTACCCAGTAATTTGTATAACAAATCTGTAGAGGTGTCCATTTCTGCTTTGATAGCCTCTACTGGAATGTCATCAGGACCAGCTCCTTTTCTTTCTGTTAGAAGCTTTATGTCTTTCTTTATTTCTTCCCTAGTTGGTTTTTCACAGTTTGTCATGTAGCTCCTTGATGGCTGGCTGGAAGTCTGGGGGTATTTTGTGGATCCAGTCTGTTGAGATGTTGAGTCTGTTTTGTGGAACTATCTGGGAGAGAGAAGAAATGCCACCAGAATGGAAAGAAGGAATAACATAAATTACACGTGAATAATTTTATTATTAGTTCCAGGAAAAATAATTAACAGGTTCATCCTCAAGAACTTAAGAGTCCTATGGTAGAGAACAAACAGGTTGTAGGCAAAGCAGATCCTGTACAGATCAGAATGCCACATTGAGAATAATAGTGGAACAAAGTCTGAAATGGAAACTGTCTCTAGCATTGGCCTGTAACAAATGCATAGAAACTTTTCATATACTGTGCCATCCTTTCCAACTTGTTCTATGTTTTCTTTACCTTTATCATGTCTTACCTCTGTTCCCTTCTCTGTGTGTTTTTTTTCCCACTAATCTTTCCCTAGGGATTCTAGAACAAGCAATGTCTTGTAAGTTTTCTCAATGTGTATTATGTCCTGCTCCATCATCTTCCTCTCACCTTTTCTCTTGTTCTTGCAATACTATCAGTAAGTTTTTTCAATATGTATTCTGTCCTGCTCCATCATCTTCCTTTCACCTCTTGTTCTTGTAATACTATCAGTAAGTTTTCTCAATGTGTATTCTGTCCTGCTCCATCATCTTCCTCTCACCTCTTGTTCTTGTAATACTATCAGTAAGTTTTCTCAATGTGTATTCTGTCCTGCTCCATCCATCTTCCTCTCATCTCTTCTCTTGTTCTTGCCACCAGTTCCCCATTTGATTTTATTTTTTTACCTGTCTCACATTTAAGCCTTGTCACAGAAAGGAAGCACAAATGTTAACTCATTCAGTATGTAATTATTTTCAGCTCTGGACGAATTATTTTTAAGCCCCAAAAATTTACACATACATAATTTACGTTTACTGACAATGTGTGTCTAATCATGAGTTAAGTATAACATATTATATATCAAATTAAAGTACATTGGATGAACAATATAAATCCATATGCCTTTCTAGTTAATTTTATGTTATGCTTATGCTATAACAGATAACATGTACATGGAAAAAAAAGATAACTTGAAATTTTGAACAAAAATCTTCGACTTACGTAAGGCTTGTAAACATAAATTGTTGATCACAATACAGTTTCACTGCTCTCTTTGTGCAGCTAATCCATTTAGAAACACAGAAAAAGTAAGAAAGTTATGCTTGATCACACAGTTTTTTCACTGTTCAAATATTGGTAACATATCCTGTAAGTTTTCAGCCATTATGGCGATACGACAAAACACGATTAAAAATGAAGATAAATGTGAATTCCCTTCAATCGCAAATAAAAGACGTAGAAGCTTTATGAAATTTGCCCAGTTTTGTGTTTTTACTTCCATTCAAGATAAATTCCAGGCGGTATAAAATATCAGAATGGAAAGAAACAACGAAATAAATCAGCGTCTTTTAAAAGATCTTGCAGATACAGCGGTCGGCCATTGCGTCTTTTAAAAGATCTTGCGTACGGAATCAGTTAAGACAAGTAAAATACATCTAAGTGGGTGAGAATGTTTTAATGTCATCCGGAAACAACCTACAAGAAATTAACAGCCTGCTGCAATATTTTGTTTGACTTAAAAAATTAAATGTACGAACTGCTAGGAATGGTCAATTTATAATGGTTCCCTAGGAGAACATGAAATGTAGAATTTGTTTGACAGTCACGTCCTTAGTTCATTAAAAATATATGTCAAATATAAGAGGACATGAAATGTAGAATTTGTTGACAGTCACGTCCTTAGTTTATTTAGAAATATATGTCAAATATAAGAGGACATTTTTTTCCATAAGCCCTCAGTATGGAATTCCAAGCTGCATAGTGTCAATCATAAAAAGCCTCTATGCCAACTTTACGTGTAGTGTTGGGCAGAGCAACCTAACCTTCGAGGTGAAGACAGGAGTACGACAGGGATGCCCCTTATCAACCACTCTATTTTTAACAGTCATAGACTGGGTGATGCGCCAGACAACAGAGGGCAGTCCAAGAGGAATAAGATGGACAACATTTTCTACATTGGAAGATCTGGAATATGCAGATGACATTGCACTACTAGCACATTCACATCAACACATCCAGGAAAAAATGGATAGACTTAATAAGTTTAGCCAGCAGGTGGGCTTGAACATCAATTTAAAGAAGTCTGAGGTCCTGATGCTCAATGTGAGCAACCCTGAGCCCATATCAGTAAGGAATCAGCAACTGGTACAGACAGATACCTTCACATACCTAGGAAGCATAGTAACACCAGATGGCGGGGCAGGCAAAGACATCAACATCAAAATGAATAAGGCAAGAACAGCCTTCTTTAGCCTAAACAACATCTGGAAGTCCTCCCAATACAGCACAAGCGCAAAATTAAGATTATATCAGAGCTGTGTGCTTTCTGTGCTTCTCTATGGTGTGGAATGCTGGAGAGTTACAGAGAAGGAAATGTCAAAATTGTCCTCTTTTCACACAACATGCCTAAGAAAAATTCACCGAATCTTTTGACCGAATACCATCACTAACCAAGATCTGCTTACTCAGAGCAAGCAAAAGGACATGCACACCATCATAGCTGGCAGATGCTGGAGCTGGGTTGGCCATGTCCTCAGAAGAGACCATGATGCCATTACAAGAACAGCTATGCTTTGGACCCCTGAAGGAAAACAAAAGAGAGGCCGACCAAAAACAACCTGGCGGAGGACTGTGGAGGCTGAGATGCAAAGAATGAACCAGAGTTGGGGCACTGTACGAAGGATGGCCACCGACCGAGCAAAGTGGAATCAATTTGTTGTTGCCCTACAAGACGCCACTAGGCGTGATGGCCACTGACTGCTTTGACGGTCAGCGGCTAAGGATCAAGGAAGACGATAAGAGGACATGAAATGTAGAATTTGTTTGACAGTCACAACCTTAGTTCATTAAAAATATATGTCAAATATAAGAGGACATGAAATGTAGAGTTCCTCAAGACAGACAATGTCAACAACCCTTTATTCAGTCTGAATGAAGAAAAATTTTTATCTCACGTTGATTTCTCTTGTTACGGTTTTAGATTAGTTATGAAACAATAATATTAACCAACAGAAATAAAAGTCATTTTCATGGTGCAAGGTCTTGCTTTCAAAGATAAGTGATTGCAGGATGCTAATGTAATCACAAACTGATTTATGTTCAACAACTGTTTTGGGTTTACTTTCATTCATGGTGTCTTATGGAAATGATGTATTCCCAAAGTTACAGACAGCACTGTACATTCTGCAAATGATTTTCTACTTTAGTAGCCAGTTGTGAGCATTAGTTTAGGACACTAAAGCTAATTCCCTTTTCATATTTATGAGTGTCTATAGGAGTAATCTGTCACTTCTTAGTACTGAAAGAGAAACTCTTGAGAACATTCATTTTGGTAACATAATTGATCAATACTGGGGAAAAGGGAAAGACAACAAAAAGCATGGATAACAACAGAAACCATCAATAAGATAAAAGACAGAAAAAACAAGAAAGCGAGTTAAACACAAGCAAAACCAGAAGTTCCAAAGCCAAGGCTCAAGAAGTGTACACAGAAGCAAACAAAGAAGTAAAAAGAAGTATCAAAAGAGACAAGAGGAAGTATATTGAGGAGTTGGCAAGAGAGGCAGAAGATGCTGCAGCCAAAGGAAATATGAGAGAACTGTATAGCAGCACAAAGAAGCTAACAGGGAAATACAAGCAAACAAGTTGCCTCATAAAAGATAAGAATGGGAAACTGCTCAGCAATATACAAGAGCAAATGAAGAGGTGGACAGAATATTTTGGGGACCTTCTCAATAGACCAGCTCCACAAAACCCGCCGGACATCCAGCCAGCAGAAGAAGAGCTACAAATTAACGGTGAAAGACCAACGAAGGAAGAAATAAAGAAAGCCATAAAGCTTCTAAGAGATGGAAAAGCGTCTGGACCTGATGGCATTCCAGCAGAGGCCATCAAAGCAGATATCGACACGGCTACAGAGATGTTATATAAATTACTTGGTAAAGTCTGGGAAAAAGAAGAGAGATACCAGCAGAATGGAAGGAAGGATATCTGGTTAAGTTGCCTAAGAAGGGAAATCTACAAGAGTGCACAAATTATAGAGGAATAATGTTACTATCAGTGCCAGGAAAGGTATTGAACAGGATTATCCTTGAGAGATTAAAGGAGTCCATAGACAAGAAATTGAGAGATGAACAAGCAGGTTTTCGACAAAACAGATCATGTACAGACCAGATAGCCACTTTGAGAATAATAGTTGAACAAAGTCTGGAATGGAATTCACCACTATACATCGGATTTGTGGACTACGAAAAAGCATTTGACAGTGTGGACAGAGAATCACTTTGGAAATTGATGAGGCATTATGGAGTTCCCCTGAAGATCATTAATTTAATAAAGAAAACCTATGAAGACATGACGTGCAGAGTTCTTCATGAAGGACAGCTTACAGAACCATTTGGGATAAGAACAGGAGTGCGACAGGGATGCCTCTTGTCTCCATTTCTTTTCTTGCTGGCAATAGATTGGGTTATGAGATCATCGACAACACACAACAGAAATGGAATCCAGTGGACTCTGACTAAGCAGTTGGATGATCTGGATTTTGCTGATGATTTGGCTCTCCTGTCCCATAACCGTAATCAGATGCAGGACAAATTGAAAACACTCGATGAGAGGTCACAGCAATTGGGTCTGAAAATACACAGGGAAAAGACAAAAATAATGCGAATAAATGCAGGTAATGAAAACAGGGTTGAACTTGAAGAAACGCCAATACAAGATGTAGAATCATACACATATCTTGGCAGTAATATAGATAAAGTTGGAGGGACAGACAGCGATATCAAAATAAGAATACAAAAAGCAAGAGGAGCTTTCATTGCATTGGGAAATATATGGAGATCAAGAGAAATAGGATCCAACACGAAAATAAGAATCTTCAACTCAAATGTGAAGTCAGTCCTATTGTATGGCTCGGAGACATGGAGAACAACAAAGACAACAACCAAAAAGCTACAGACTTTCATAAATGGGTGCTTGCGTAGAATAGAGGGATTAAAATGGTATGACAAGGTTACCAATGTGGAACTGATGACAAGAACTGGACAAGTGCCAGTGGAACAAGAGATGAGAAGAAGACGATGGCGATGGATAGGACACACACTGAGGAAACCTGTTGATAGCATTACAAGGCAGTCCTTGTTCTGGAACCCCCAGGGCAAGAGAGGCAGAGGAAGACCAAGAAGTACATGGAGAAGAGAGTTGGAAACAGAGGTGAAAATGATGAGGAGAACATGGAAAGAACTTGAGATGATGGCACGTGACAGGAGGACTTGGCATGTGTTTGTTGAAGGCCTATGCTCCTTTGGGAGTGGAGGGTTATGAATTTTATCTGGTGGTGACAGGGAATGCTGTTTTTCCTCTTTTGCCTCCGGTGTTAAAAACCCTCGGTGCGCCACTGCCCCAAAGAAGTAAAATTTGCGCCAAGGGATTTTCTGTCTGGACTAAAGATAAACAAAAAAGATAAAATAACTGAAATTAAAACAAAAACATACACATTTGCATAAAGGGTTGAAACCCTAAAAAATGATGATGCTTGTGGTGGATGTGTATAAATAACAATTATTATGTTACATATTTGTTGATAGTGGTAACATATTGAGTACAGGTTACATTTATGTTAAAAAGTTGTAAAGCATTACTGAGTAAATTGTCCCCAGCAGGATATACAGATGTGGAACTGGTCCTCATACTCTCTCTCCCTGCAGAAACATGACCATCTTCCTCACCTTCACTTTCTATCTTCACTGTGTGTCCCTGAAAACAAAATATTGAACATATTCAAGTTTTTGAAAACAAACCACTTTAGTCTTAAACATTGCCCCAGTTTGACAACTATCTTCACTGTGTGTCCCCTGAAAACAAATATTGAACTTATTCAAGTTTGAAACAAACCACACTTCAGTCTTAAACATTGCCCCAGTTGACAACTATCTTCACTGTGTGTCCCTGAAAACAAAATATTGAACATATTCAAGTTTGAAACAAACCACTTCAGTCTTAAACATTGCCCCAGTTTGACAACTATCTTCACTGTGTGTCCCTGAAAACAAAATATTGAACATATTCAAGTTTGAAACAAACCACTTCAGTCTTAAACATTGCCCCAGTTTGACAACTATCTTCACTGTGTGTCCCTGAAAACAAAATATTGAACATTTTCAAGTTTGAAACAAACAACTTCAGTCTTAAACAATGCCCCAGTTTTACAACTACATGATAAATTTGTAGGTATTTAAATTACATTCTTTTCTCAAGTGTTTTATGCCTCTGACCCTGATGAAGACCTTATATTACATTTACATATACTACACTACTACAGGGGGAAAAAAAACAAAGAACCTAGCAATAAGTAATAACATGTTTATATGGACAATATTTTAACAGTATAACTCACTTTGGCTGTATAAAAATTTGCTATCAAAAATTAAAAAGAATACTCACTGTAAAATCTGTACTGACTTCTTGTTTTATTTTTTGATCCAGAAATGGTATCTTCTGTTCCATATTTTTTTGCAATCTGAAAAGAATAATGAAATATATGCAACAATATCTTAGACGATTAGTTACATGATGGCTATTTGAGACATTCATATCACAAGAAATTTCACTCATTTATTTTTGTTTAATAATGGTGGAAAAAATGTAACAACCTGAAAATATAAGAAAGAGTGATACATGTTTAATCGTAGTATATCCAATATCAGATTCAACAGCCTTCAATGATTCCAATCTGTCAAGTGCATGCAAAATGCGTATATGATCATTTTTAAAAAATGTAACTTCTACCTATAATCTATCTATACCTGTGCTTTATACACTACACTAAGGTATTAAACATAGTAAACACGTGAGAAAAAATTATAAAAATGCTAGAAAGCATCAACCTCGATGGTAAGGACCTGAGAGTTATAAACAACATGTAATGGCAACAGACATCAGCACTGACAATTAACAGCCATATAGGAATGTTTTAAAAGGGTGTTATACATGTTTGAAGATAGTAATAGTCTGTGATGGCATTTTAAACAGTTTGTGCCATTTTGATTTTCTGAGTGATTCAGAGATTTTCAAATTTATACTAAATATGTGTAAGATCATGTTTGAAAATTGTAGCTTTTACCATTTGATAGCTAGAAGGGGGGGGGGGGGGGAATCTAAGTTTCTTAAAATATAAACATGTGGAATTTTTACAATTTTTTTTTTTTTTTTTTTTTGGGGTACGTAATCTTGAAAATCAGAATATACAGACAAGTTTACAAATTTTTGCCAGAAAGTGCTACATTTTCGTAAATTCTATCACAGAATAATGAAGTAAATAAAAGAAAATTTGATATAAATTTTTCCTCAATTAGCCACATTATTTCATGTGTTTCATCCACTAGATCTCTTCTGTTGCTTACCATTTTAGCTACCAGTGAGGTACAGTGTAATCACATTTTAGTGTTAGAGAAACACGAAAGAAGGACATCACATAATTTCAAACAACTAGTGTTCTCACAGGAATAAACGTTAAGTAAGGGTGTGTTCTCACAGGGAACAACTGTAAAGTAGGGGGTGTGGTTCTCAAAGGAATAAATATAAGAAGGGAGTGTGTTCTCACAGTAATAAATGTAAATTAAAGGAAGGGGTGTGCTCTCAAAGGAATACAAGTAAAGTAGGGGTGTGTTCTCTCAGGAATAAAAGTAAAGTAGGGGTTGTGTTCTCACAGGAATAAATGGTAGGGGTTGTGTTCTCAGGTGCATAAATTCCAACCATTGTAGCATTTTGCTTTTTGCTTTTAAACATGACAATTTTTCAGATGTGTTTCATCTTTCCCTTTTACTACAATATCATATAATAATTTTATAGAACAAATATTGGCTATCTTACAAGTGCCATGTTAGCTGAACACAGAAGTGCTAGTGAGGTCTGGAGCTTTACAATGACTGCTACGCACCTGGAGCAGAAGACTATTTGTTTCTCTTGTATCATCAGCTGGTCATGTCAGTAATGGAATATGAGCTAGGAATACTCATGCTGTCAATATTACAATGTAAATGGTTGAGAACACAATCAAAATGAAGGGCATGCATATCATCATGGGCTGTGTGCATGAGATAAGCCCACTGTGACAATGAATTGCATGCTTGGATCAATATAATGATTAGATTCAGATATTTGATATCCAGGCAAATAGCGTATATGCTGATTATCTACTGATAGAAGACACAACCTTCATGGAAACATGCTGGCATAAAAGGAGTAAGAATAAAGAAAGTTATCATTAATGGCAGATGGAACAATAGATCAGTGACCACAGATTTTAAAATATATATTCAAAGGTGAACAGTGGGAGTAAGTAATGTGAGAACTAAATAAAGTATCAGCAGGTCATCAACAGATTAGGTAGGGGAGTGCAGAGCCTTGAGGGTCATGGAAAAGTGGAGCTAGAAATTAATCAACTAATAAATGATTATAGCAAGAATGAAAACAAATATATAATGATTAGTGGGGCATGTTAGGAAAAATGAAGATCTTGTGAGGAGGTACTAGTGCTACATACTGCTGATGACAAATTAAAAGCTCAATTAAAAAAATCATTCCAAACACTTCAAGCCTTCACAATGCTCTACTTTCCTTACATCCTATTTGTTGTTTTGTTTTTGTTGCACTGTGATATGATACAAACAAATTACTTTGGGAAATGGCAAATCACACACATGCAAACACTGGCACAATTTAGACATTAAAAAAAATTATAATAATTTATTTGATGACTGAGGCTAAACTGAATATTTTTATTCATAATAATAATAATAATAGCCCCTTCAGTCATAACTGACTATGGGAATGCGCCCCTGAGGTGACAGCCCTCAGCTGCTTATTATTTCCTGGTGCTCCTTTCGACGTTTTCTCCTCACCTCTGCTTCTTGTGTGAGCCTCTCTTCGCCCAATCTGAGGTGGCGCCGTAAATAGCATCGCCACTTAGTGCGATCGGCAGCTTCATCCTCCCATGTTGCTGGATCCATGTCCAGTGCCCTCATATCTCTCTTGCACACATCTTTGAACCTCAGCTGTGGTCGCCCAACTGTTCTCTTGCCATCTGCTAATTGTCCGTAGAAGATATCTTTTGGGATGCGACCATCATCCATGCGGCGAACATGGCCAAGCCAGCGAAGTCTGCGCTGTCTAAGAAGCGTATACATACTTTGAAGGCCAGCACGTGACAACACCTCGACATTTGTCACTTTATCTTTCCACGAGATGCCGAGGATGCGGCGTAGACACCGCAAATGGAAGGTATGAGCCTTCTTTCTTGCTTAGCATAGGTCGTCCAGGTCTCGCTGCCATATAGGAGTGTGCTGGTGACGCAGGCATTATATACCGCAGCTTTGGTCTTCATTGTGAGTTTAGAGTTTCCCCAAACACGCGATGTGAGGCGGGCAAAGGTAGCTGCAGCTTTGCCAATGCGGCTGTCGATTTCTGTATCCAGTGAGAGTTTGTCATTGATGGTAGACCCTAGGTATGTGAAGTAGTGCACCACTGCCAATTCATAGTTATCGATAGTGATAACTGGTGCAGCACCCACATCCTGACTCAGCACATTCGTTTTCTTTAGACTTATTGTGAGGCCAAAGTCCTTGCATGCTTTAGTGAAGCGATTCATCAAGCTCTGAAGCTCCTGTTGGCTTTGAGTGACGACTGCAGCATCGTCAGCGAACAACAAGTCTCTTATAGTGACCCTTCTGATTTTTGTTTTTGCCTTCAGCCTTGAAAGATTAAACAGACGGCCATCTGACCTAGTGTGAAGGCATATTCCTTCAGTTGCATCTCTGAATGCATGTTTCAAGAGTAAGGCAAAGAAGATTCCGAAGAGGGTCGGAGCCAGAACACAGCCTTGTTTAACGCCACTTCGTATATCAAAGGGCTGTGACGTGCTTCCAGCATATTGGACTGTTCCCTTCATGCCGTCATGGAATGACTTTATCATTTCCAGAATTTTAGAAGGGCAGCCTATTTTCAGGAGGATTTTAAAGAGTCCATCCCTACTAACCAGGTCGAATGCTTTTGTGAGGTCTATAAAGGCGATATATAATGGTCTTTTCTGCTCTCTCTTGATTTTTTCCTGAAGCTGGCGGAGAGAGAAGATCATGTCTGTTGTTGATCTGCCAGCTCGGAATCCACACTGTGACTCTGGATATATGCGCTCAGCTAACTTGTGTAGTCGCATTAAGATGACTTTGGCAAAAACCTTACCAACAATACTACGAAGAGAGATGCCTCTGTAGTTATTGCAATCACACAAATACATATAAAAGAATAACAGAAGTTTGGAAACAGGAGATTGTGTCTTCCTTATGTCTATTGGTACATAGATTACAGCTAGCATTAAGCTTACAACAAGTCAGTTTCAAGTTTTGTCAAACAGCTTTAACTCACTCTAACCCACAAGTAGTACTACACACCACTTTGCCCTTTACATTTATTTACAAGCCATATCTTGCACCCGCATGATATATGTCTGAGTTTGAAAAGAAAATTTAAAAATACCTGGCAATAAGCTGATTTAAAACATTTCAATACATTGGCACATGTGTGTGAACATTTTGTAATAGGGAAAAAAATTATGAAGCTGAAATATTATACTTCTTTATATCCGTAATTAGCGCTGCTAATCATCTGGTTATGAGCAATGGGAAGAGATTCATCTTCTTAACACTGGCTATAAGCTGATCAAGGACAGCTGCTGATTTCTCAGTGAACAGATGAGAATTATAGCAACGGTAGTTTTTCAGTTAGTCTTTGTGATTCAGATGAGGACTTTGCTAAGACTTCATGTTAGAATATTCATGAAAGTGATTAATCTGATAGAGATACTGAGCAAGTAGAGTATCACAAGATGTCCCAGAGTGGATAGAAATTGCTGACAGCTTGATACAGAATGCATTTCAATTTTATCAATATGAGTGACTAAGGGGCTTGACTTGTCAACCTTGATGAAATGAAATAGTGTTTTATTTACTGATGAAATTAAAGATTACATGTGTCAATTTACTGCTGTCCTAATAAATACTGGGATTCAAAAGAAACCATTCATTCATGACTACTGGTCTACATCTGCAGAATTGTATACACCTTGGTTTAGTCACATGTTTTCAAGAAATAGAAATGAAGCATGATATCATATTATGGCATCATGTCTCTGATGACTTTCACAAGGAAAAGAAAAGACTGAACCATTTATGAACATTTTGTAACAAGAAAATTTAGAATGCCTTTCACTCATTCCAAAATCTCAATTTGGATGAAATGGGCATAAGGTACAAAAGCAGATGGCAATACAAGCAATAATAATAGCCCCTTCAGTTAATAACTGACTATGGGAATGTGCCCCTGTGGTGACAGCCCTCGGCTGCTTATTTTCCTGATGTTCCTTTCAACGTTTTCTCCTCTCTTCGGCTTGTTGTGTGAGCTTCTTTTTGCCACATCTGAGGTGGCGCCACAAATAGCATCACCACTTGGTGCAATCGGCAACTTCATCCACCCACATTGCTGGATTTATGTCCAGTGCCCTCATATCTCTCTTGCACACATCTTTGAACCTCAGCTGTGGTCGCCAACTGTTCTTTTTGCCATCTGCTAGTTGCCTGCAGAAGATATCTTTCGAGATGCGACCAGCTTCCATACGGTGGACATGGCCAAGCCAGCATAGTCTGTGCTGACTAAGCAGTGTATACATGTTTTGAAGGCCAACCTGTGACAACACCTCAACATTTGTCACTTTATCTTTCCACGAGATCCCGAGGATATGGCTTAGACACGGTAAATGGAAGGTAATGAGCCTTCTTTCTTGTTTAGCATAGGTTGTCCAAGTCTTGCTGCCATATGGGAGTGCGCTGGGGACGCAGGTCTCATATACACCGCAGCCATGGTCTTCGTTGTGAGTTTGGAATTTCCTAAATCACGCGATGTGAGGCAGGCAAAGGTAGCTGCAGCTTAGCCAATGCAGCTGTCAATTTCTGTGTTTAATTAGAGTTTGTCATTGATGGTAGACCCCAGGTATGTGAAGTGGTGCACTACTGCCATTTTATAGTTATTGATAGTGATACATGGTGCAGCACCTGCATCCTGACTCAGCACAATTATTTTCTTTAGACTTATTGTCAGGTCAAAGTCCTTGCATGCTTAGGTGAAGTGATTCATCAAGCTCTGAAGCTACTTATGGTGACCCTTCTGATTTTTGTTTTTGCCTTCAGCCTTGAAAAATTAAACATAAGGCCATCTGACCTAGTGTCAAGGCATATTCCTTCAGCAATATAATCTACATAAACCAAGCGAATATCACAGAAAAGTCTTTGGTTTGTATGATTCAGCAACTGGGTATGTGGTGAAAATGTTCATAAATTTTGGTTCAGATACATCATATGATCCTGAAGTGGATTCAAACAGTGGGCAAGCTCTAAAGATTTTTTGGACCCCAATTAAGCCTTTGGGTACAGGCCACCATTTATTTGCTGACAGAAATTACACCTCAAGAGAACTTACTGACTTCTTACTGGAGAAGAAGCATTACCCTCCTAGACCAATGAGTTGGCTATTATGGTGTATTTAATATAAAAAATATTTAATAGTTGGAAAAATTTTTCTTCTGGCTGCTTGAAGAAGAGGAGGTCAGTGCTTCCAATGTTATATTGTTTTCATCATGCTGCAGTTCAAGAGACTTCTGCTTCACCAACTAACTGAAGCTTCTGCCTTTTTTTTTTTTTTTTTTTTTTTCTGAGTAAACTAAGTATCCAAGAAAGCAGTCTGAAAAACTTTTGTGACACAAGGCATCTAATATGTTATACAAAAACAGATAGGAACTGTGTCCTCAGCAGCACACCTGCATGTCATCAGCACTCCCATCATTATTGCACTGGGTGTAAAAACCAGCCACAATGTATGTATGTCTACCATGAAAGCATATAAATAGTGGCAAATTTCTTCTGAGAAACATAAAATAGAATTTGGTATATGTAAATAATATTATTTATATTTCTTTGATTTTAACTGAAATATGTGATTTTGGAAATAGATTCATAAAAGATATATCTGTGAAGTAATTGTGACAAAAATGTGTTGATATGTTTTAAAATGGATGCACATTTACTTAATCCTTTTTATTTTCCATTTACTTAATCTTTTTTATTTTTATTTTCAATCAGGTTTGCACTTCACAAGACATTTTTTCACATAATATAATAGTTTTAAAACATTTCACAAGATTTCTAAGATTGTTTCCCATACTTTTATTCATAGCATTCAAAGCACATGCAACTATTGAATCAATGTAGGTCCTATATTTTTACTGCCTGTATGTGAAACAACATTTAGAAATAAACCACCATTTTGGGTTCCAACTTTTTATTAAAATGTTTGGTTCTCTTTAAAAAAAATTATATATGTCAAATGATAATGATATGATATGTAGATATATTTTCAAACTAAAATGTTGTATTGGTATTCTGAAAATTATTATGGCCATAGATTAAATTGGATTTGAAATATTTAAGTGAAACAACACAATTAATATTTTTTTAAAACTACTTTTTATATCCCATCTGCACTTCATAAGGAATAACACACACTCTCATACCTTATAATGATTTAAAGCATTTCACAAGATATTTCATTCCATTTTTTAAATGTAAAAAAAGCACCTACTGAAATAATATATGTAGACCCTATCTACTGCCTGAAGAGACATTCTGCACCAATTTTCTGTGCCTGCTTTTACAGAAATATGTGGTTTTGAAAACAACAAATTATTTCAAACCATAAACAAATTATATCTTTTAACTGACTGTGATAAACATGTGTACAGAAGTTTCAAACTAAATGGACCCACGCAACACCTGGATCTACGCAAACTCAGATGGATCAGCAACGAATGCAACAGAAAATGGAGGTGGGGGTGTTTTTTTTTTACCTTAACTGATGCAGACAAAAGGCTTTCAGTGGCAACAGGAACAATTCTCAAGTAACTTCACAGTAGAGGCAGAGGCCTTGAAAACTGCAGCAGAGGTTATATTGACAGAGGAAAGCCACAGAGAGACAAGTTGCTTCTTTACTGATGAACAGTCAGTCAGTAGGGGGCCTAATTGCAATGTTGAAAAGCCAAAAACAATACAGACCTGGATGACCTCAGATTTAAAAAAAACCGTATCCTTTATGTGTGAAATGGGTAAAAATAAAAAATACAAAATACACAGGATAGAAATGCGTGGACCCTATCGCCAAATACTGTTTTCGAAGCTTTGCCACAAAAAAATAATAACGCCCAGACATACACTGAGGTCGCTTTAAAAATATAAAATCACAAATCCAAGATGGAGGTCTCCATTAATAAACAGTCTTTTAAATCACGAAATCGATAGGCCTAAAACCAGCATAGACCGAAATAAATTTTGAACCCACGTGGTCACCTACGAGCACGGTAACTTGAAGATGACAAAGGGTATATATTCCTCGTATCTGTTTTTTTTGAATTTTAAAAAAAAGACAATTTTCATTACGTACACATGAAATTCTCGAGGCACTGCTCAAAGGTTTTGTTGTTGCCAGTGTTGCCACTTTAAATATTTTTTGAGTTAAACACAAAGTGCATTAAAAAATGAATGTTCACCATGAACTGCCAAAAAATACATTCCATGTTGAATTTTATGAGTAGCGTAATATGGAACTTTAAACTTTTTAAAAAAATTTTTTTAAACACATAAAAAAGGAAACACGAGGCCTGTTAACGGTAAAATAAACATTACACACACACACCACACAGGTTTGTTTTCAGGAGCTCGTGAGAAATAAAGAAGTAGAAAAAATAGACAACAAGAGAAACAACAGACGTTGAGTGGCTTAGCGAAGGAATCAAACCAAGGGAAATTTTAAGGCTAAATTACGTTAACAAGTTATATAGTTTGGAATCAGTAAGTTACAGTTTTCCAATAATGTTTCTTCCTGACATTAAATATCGATCCCCCAATCAATACCATTTTGCTCCTCAAGGGGTCACAGGCCTTCAACAAACACATGCCACGTCCCTTTCCTGTCCCGTGCCATCCGCTTAAGTTCTTTCCGATGTTTTCCTCATTATTTTTCACCTCTGTATCCTAGTTCTCTTCTCCCTCCGTGTGTTTTTTTTTGGTCTACCCTGCCTCTCTTTCCCTGTGGATTCCAGAACAAGGACTACCTTTCGTAGTGCTATCAACAGGTTTCCTCAATGTGTGTCCCTAATCCTATCCCTAGCCACGTCTTCTAGCTCAACTCTGGTTACACATGTCACTTGTATTATTTTTATGAGGATTTCGATGTTCAGACTAGGTGTTTTCAGAATTTTAACACGTTTAATTAACTATCGTATTATTTAACGCTGGTTCATTTCTGCACATTCTTCGTCAGAAAGTTTTATCAATCGCCCCTGAGATGGTACCTCGTCCTTAACGAGGCAGCCTTGATTCGTAAAACGACTCTTTCTTTCCCCACTGTCTCTCTCTCCCTCTCCATACACTACCTCATTCTCTTCTGTCTATTCTAACATTTAGTAAGTCCCTGCTTTCAGGCCTTTCTGTGCCAGTCCCTCTATACTTTTAAGTACTTCAGCTCGACCTTTTAAACTACTCCTATATTACACGGGAGGTCCATGTTGACTAGAGTTCTAGATGTTGTTAAAGTGTCAAGATCTGACCTTGTCCACTGATCCCCAAGTTTGATCACGTGGGAAGTCCCTTTGACACTGATTTTGTACTGTAATACCTTTAAATTTCAGGGGGAAATATTTGACAGTACGACGAAGGGAAAACGCACAGCATTGCCTAACATGACGTTTTAATTATAAAAGTAGGCCTATGCATCACACGTTGGCTGTGTTATTATTATGTTAATGAAAGTCAACTCCGCCTAGGCCGGGACCCAAACCCAGCTGATAAAGGAAGAGGGCGGCCTGCATAGAGGCCGTAAGGAGGCCTGCCCCTCCACCAAGCAAAGGCCTATGTTAGTGGCTTATTTCTTGTTCATTGGCCACTAGTAATGTTACTGCCAGGAAGTTAGTTGGTTTTTTTCTGCGTGATGCAAATGTTTTATGTGTAGTTGAAGATCTGGGACACTCACGCTGAACAGCATACATGATTTCTTGTACGATGATGAGAGATGATGGAGACATGGGTGTGAAGAGACGCAAATGTGTTTAGGCTCATATATAGTTGAACAAAACACCCAGTCACATTCGTACTGGAGTCAATGGATGGTTGAAACTACTTGTGGACAGTTCATACATTTATTGACAGGACTAACAGTAGAATCACACAGGAACAGTCAATGTAAACAGGTTCATGTACATCAGTTAATTGAAAATTGCTTGGTACATATCAGGCATTCTAAGGCTGGTGACATTCAAATATATGTATGCATTCAATAGTGGTATGATTTTATTTTTATGTACATTCATAATGCCGCTTCGGTATCCCCCTGACTGAACGCGTCAGATACCTTAATAACTCCGTCATACAAAAGGGCGAGCCCCTTACCTCAAGTAATCCTATTACCAGGGCCGTCGTATTCAGCTTGGGCATAACACGCCAGTTACTTCTTTTCATGCTGTAGAATAGTGGCCATTTACACAGGCCTAATATGACGTCAGCTGTGTACTCTTCATTAAGCAGGTTGCCTAAAACTCTGCTATTATCTTTTATAAATATACCACCATATATGTATCTTCGTCACAGGACTTATGTACATATTAATACGAATAGTCTTACATAGCTATCTTGAGCACAAAATATAAGTTCTGTGCATACAGGATCTGTGAGCTTTCTCACTGTCCAGGTAATCCTTTTAACAAATTCATGCCACCGAATTGCATAGTAATGATAAAGTCGGTGTTACCTTGAAAACGAATCCTCAGAACACAATAAATAAACACTGTCGTCATTCCTGACGTACAGTAAATCACTGGGGAAAACTGCAACGCAGTCACTTCGAAGATTTTCCTTCCCCAGAATAACAACGGACGTTCATGTCTGACAGAAGCCATATATCATCTCCACCTTTCACTGAAGTTCCTCATTTATGGCGCGCAACCACGTGCGCATGGCACATAGCCCAGAACTGTTATACCTTTGACTCAAAAGGTCAAACACAATGATATGATGAACCAAAAAGAGAGATAACCCCCTATTCAAAACCTGACACAGCAAATTAAGACATAATTTACCTAACTTTGACCAGGTGAACAACATACAACCAATAAATCGACATATGAAACTCCATCAAAAAAGGCCGCAACAATTGATGTTAGAATGAAAAGTAACTCCGCCTATGACCGGACCCCAAACCAGCTGATAAAGGAAGAGGGTACGGCCTGCAATAGGGGCCGTAAGGAGTTCAGCCCCCACCACCACGCAAAGGCACATACAGGCTTAATCACACTGTATAGATTTAAAAAACATGATTACAGCACACTACCAAAGAGAAAAAACAGGACTGATTACTAAAGGCGACGAACTGGAACGGGACTACGATTTATGGAACTTGGAACACAAGAACTAAAAAATGGGAAACAAGAAGGAGCTGGTGGGAGAGATGAGGAAAGCAAAATTATAAATCATGGCTAATAACGGAAACAAAGAAATGAGGAGCAAAGAGTCATGGAATCAGATGGCAAACACGCCTGCTCTACAGTGGTGTACCCAACATCTTAAAGAGCTAAAGGGGGCGTAAGTTGCATTGTGTTCAAAAATCAAAAAGAATAGTGATCAAGGGATGGAAACTTTCACTTGGACGTGCGTTATGGTTTAAAAAACTAAAATGAAGGCTAAACCACGAGACAATCTGGTCATAGTTGTATGGGCCAAAATAAGGATGAGAGATGCAGAGGTCAAGGAAGAATTTCATCGAGAGCTGCTTCAAAGGACAGTGGATGACTGCCTAGATTAAATAATCATGCTCGGAGATTTCAATGCCAGAGTTGGAAATGACCATGCTAGATTTGGTAGAGTTATCGGTAGATATGGAGAAGATATACTCAAGGACAATGAAAAGCGACTCCTATATTCCTGCAGTTAGCATAATCTGATACAGTACAAACAACAAAGTTTCCCCATAAGCGCCATACATGCTTACACAAGATGTTGAACCAAACAAAGAATGAGAAGTCAGTGATTGAACTCCTGGCAAAAGGGGCGACACGACCCCCAACCAGGTGCGTCCGTCCACGGTGGCGGATAGTGGAACGCTTCCAGATATGGGTGGTGTCAGCTGCGGAATTAAGTCAGAATTGATGGACGAATAAGCAGTCGCGGAACCAAACTTGCGATCGTCCTCCCAAGCAGACTGGGAGGGGTAACCGTGGCACTGCTATCCCCACTGAAATCCCCCATATATGTCCTATGATGGGTGCATCAAGCGAGTAAGGAGCCGCCTATAAACTACTAGCCACGGGGAAGGTACAACTCGGTAAACAAACCAACCTGCTGCTTGCAGCTACCACCGGGAGATGGAAAGGCAATGGGAGACCAACCCTTGAACAACAAACACAAACCGGCCTGCCGAATGACGGGCAGTGTGTCAGCTACGGCGCAGACACCGCGGAAAAATTAGGACACACACGACTTTTGCGGCTATGGAGTCATGCGACAAATCTCGACTTACCGTCATGGCGTCGCTCCTATCATCTACAACCGGGGAGGAGCGGAGCCGGGCCCCTAAGCCTCGAAAGGGCCCACCCAAGCAACCGGTGCCTTTGCCAACCAAATGGTCGGGGGGAAGGCAAAGTAGAGCAACTGACCAACTAACCCACTATCTTACAGTGGCTCAATGGAATGCAGAAGGGAGTTGAGGAACAAGAAAAACCGGAGTTAACAAGAATTCCCTCAGGGAAAATAACATTGATATAATCTGCATCCAAGAAACTTCACTAAAAGATACCCAACGATTCCATTGTACGTGGATACGAATCCTTCCGCCAAGGACAGGGCAAAAAGAACTAAAGGGAGGAATCCTCACAACTGAATAAAACCTCAATCCCACAGTAGAGACACACAGATCTTGTGAGGACGAACTTGATAAATACATAACAGTCCAACTACTGCTGCCCAAGTGGAGAACTTAATGATCACAAACTGCTACAGCCAACACAACTGTTTGGAGCTACACAAAGTGAAGCTTGCAGCATCGGCGAGACACCTTCAATATGGGTGACTTCAAATAGCCACTCACCCAGCTGGGTCTATGAAGCAACAGATCCAAAGAGGAGAAGAGGTGGAAGAATTGGAATGTAGAGAATAAACTAAATCCTAATAAACCAACCAGAAGATAAGCCCAGCTCCTATTACAGAGTATGAAAACAACGAGTACACACCAGATCTTGCTATGGCTACAGATGACATACATCGACTCACCACCAGAACAGTAAATACTCAACTTGGGGAAGGGACCATGTACCAGTCACATTACAGATATCTGAGATAAGAAGTGCAGGAGAAATCAAATATGTCTCCTAGCTGAATTTCAAAAAAGCAAACTGGATGATTTTTTAAAGCGAACAAGCCGACAATTTCTGTTCAGAAACATTGCCCACTCAAATAACATCAATAAAATACATGATCCATCATCAGTGAGGCAATCATCCAAGCAGCAAAGAAGTCAATTCCACGAGGTACACGACGAGACCACAAACCATACTGGAGTGACAACCTGGGAAAACTCCATAATGAATTAAATAAAAACACGGGAAACTATGGTAGCAAAATCCACATTAGAGAACACACAGAGACACAACAGCATAAACAAGCTTTCAATGAACATAAGAAAAGCTGAAATCCAAAGGAGCTGGCACCAGAAGACCACCAGTACTCAACATGGAAACGGACTCAAGCAAGCTATGGGAATCTGACAAGAATACTAAATGAAGAAAACTTCTTCTTCTTCTTTCGTTCGCTTGAAAGTAATATTGTCTCTAAATCTGCAATGGTTTGTTTCTTGTAAAAATAAACTCACTGTCTTTTGTAGTAATCATACAGAGGTCCATAACTAGTTATGGCTTCCAGTGTTTGTGTTCTCTGGGCCAGTGGGTTTGAGCCTCAATATATCATATTCGGCAATCTTGAAGTACATGCTCCGCTGTCTGGTTGGGTGCCTGTCCACATGTACACATGGCTGAATTGCCAATCTGAATTTTGTATACATGTGGCTGCGGAGGCGGTTGTGTCCTGTTCTGAGGCGCAGAATGACAATTTGTTCTGATCTGTTCATAGCTTGGGCTAGTCATCATGCGTTGATGTTGGTGGCTTTCTGATAGATGTTGATCATCCTTTTTCCCTTCTCATTGATGGTACGTAAACTGGTACAAAATCCGGTTGCTCGTCTAGCAGCACCTTCTTTACCAGTCCGTTTCCTGCTCTCGCATCGTTTCCTGGTATTCCACAATGAGACGGTATCCACTGCATTGCGACCCTGCGCTGGTTGCACAGTCAGAAAGTAGGGCTTGTATACCTGGCAATTTTCTGGACTCAATGTTCTTGGAGTGCTGATCTTGCATCTGTCAGGAATACCACAGGCTGTGACCGAGATTGTGTTCAACAGTTTTCTCAGTTTGCCACCTTGATTGCCTGGACTTCTGCATCATAGTTGTTACAGAATTTCCCCCGTTGGTACTCTGACCGTATCCCTAGTGTTGTTTGGGTATATTCTATGTACACTCCTGCTCCTCCATTCTTTACTGCATTCTGTGCTGACCCATCCGTGTAATACTCGGACCCAGAGGTCCTGTGGGTATTCATCATCCAGAAACTGAGATTGACTGTCCTACGTTGCACGCTGTTCTGTTCATCCCTGTCGAATATTCCTTTCACTTTTGTGTGGATGTGTACTGGTAGTCCATGCTCCTCTCTCCAAGGGGTTTGTACTGGCACAGACTTTAGGGGGCTGTTAACTTCAGGCAGGTCTGAGGTTTGTCTACGAAATCGTTTGGCCTGGTGGATAAAAGCTGCTTCTTTTTAATCGCCCCATTGCTAGGTTTTGGAATCTGTCCTTCATTGGATGGCTCGGCATACAGAGGAACTTTTCTGCCTGTGTTAGCACTTTCGTGTCTCTGCGTTCTCTCAGTGCTTGTATCCTCCCCATTTTCTCCATCTCTACTATAGGCGTGGATTTCATTGCCCCCCGTGATGACCCTAAGCGCCTGGTTTTGCACCTTATCTAGCTCTTGTAATGTGGTGTTTGATGCTGGACACCACGCAGCTGATCCATATTCCAGGTGTGGTCGTATGCCCTGCTGGTAAACTTTACTAAGTATTTTCCCGCTGGCTCCCCATGTGGTTCCACTTAGTTTTCTCAGGATGGCTAACTTCTTCCTGGCCTTTGTTGCTGCCTTGTTGATGTGCATCTTCCATGTCAGCCTATCATCGAATGTAACTCCGAGATAGGTGGGTTGTTTATCTTCTCTCGGGAGCTCTTCGTTTATCTTGATAATGAAGAAACAACAACCCGCCAATGTAAGACTGTCATCAAAGAAAATAAAAAATACCACACAGGAAAGATGGCAGCAAACATCCTGGCAGATTTCTACAAGGAAGAAAGCACCCCATCACTTTCATATGCACGGATCCAAAAAGTACGTAAATAAGTAAAAGAAAAACTGAAGCACCAAAACCCAGATATCTGCATGAAGTCACCCCTTACTATGAGAGAACTCAGTGCTGCCATAACATAACTAAAGAACAGAAAAGCTCCAGGAAAAGATGGCATCACAAATGATATGATCAAGAACCTTGGACCTGTAGCCAGGCACAAGCTCCTCCTAATCTTCAATCAATCATGGAGTACTGGAAAATTTCCAGATCGATGGCGAGAAGCAATCATTGTTCCCATCAGAAAGACACAAACGGAGAACACAAGCAAGTCCAGCTACCGACCAGTTAGCCTACTGAGCTGTCTGGGTAAGGTATGGAAAGAATGGTGAACTCAAGATTACTGAAACATCTGGAAAAAAACCATCTGCTTGATAACACACAGTCAGCATTTAGGAACAATCGCAGCACCGAAGACCAACTAGTATATCTAGCCCAGGAAGTAGAAAATGCCTTTCAGGAGAAAAAGAAAGTGCTGACGGTTTTTGTAGACTTGACAAAAAGCCTTTGATAAGGTATGGAAAGAAGGACTCCTCCTTAAGATGCCTCAACAGCAAAATTAAAGGGAGAATGTTGAACTGGATACGGGACTTTTCCTTCGATACCGCACAGCAAGAGTAAAACTTGACGGGAAACGGAGCCATCGCGTCACTCTACAACAGGGTGTGCCACAAGGAGGAGTTATCTCCCCCACACTTTTTATCATATAATATAAATGATATTGCAGAAGAAACTGTCCGGGCATATCTCCAGGGCTCTTCATGCTGACGATTTTTTGCTGCCTGGTGTGCTGCTGAACATTTGCCTACTGCGAAGTTCAGGATGCAAGCAGCGCTAAATACCATCGGTAAATGGGCATCAGATTGGGGAGTACAGATAAACCACTCCAAAAGACAGTAGCAACCTGCTTCTCTCTGTCAAATCGCCGAGAAACGATAAAAACTGCAGCGAAATGGAAGTGAACTTCCAATCGAGGAAAACCCAAACAAACATACCTAGGAGTCAAGTTGGATAAGAGACTCACCTGGAAGCCGCACATAAAAAGCAGTAGAACAGAGAGCAATAAGAAAGCTCTCTATTATGAAGAAACTGGCTGGCACAAGTTGGGGGGCAAATACCAACATACTTAAAAAAGTCTATACAGGCACAGTCAGACCTGTAACTTGCAATTATGCCAATGTCCAGCCTGGGCCACAGCAACTAAAAACAAACACAGTAATGTCAAGGGAAAGTGCAAAATACAAGCCTAAGGACTAATCACTGGAGGGATTGAAGACTGCCTCCAATCCAGGCAATGGAGCGATACAACCAACATCCGCTCATCTCTTGATGACAGACGTGAGTGAAAAGGTGGCTTCACTCACAGTGAGTGAAGCTATCTACGAATGCAAGTCCATCCAATGCATGCCAAAGCTCCATAGTGTGACAAAGAACAGGCTGAAAAGAACCAGCTTCCTAAACAACTCAAAACATCTGCCATCGATGCCATGAGAGACCTCCTCCCAAATCGATCTACTGAGATTGAAATGTTAATTGTTTACGAGGAGCCATACGACCTGCCCTGGAAATATATCTATCATCACAGAAGTCCCTGAAATAAAAAAAAGGCCACTGACCCCTCAAACAACTAAAAACTTTGGCTCAAGAAATGATTTGAATCGAAAAGTACAACCCGAAGGCAGTGGAACTACATAGCATACACAGATGGTATCTGCTCGAGGGGGAGGCAGTAAAGAAGCGGAGGAGGGGGCATTTTTTATAAGATTCCTAAATAGAAAGATCATCCGAATTAGGCCTTCCCAACTGGAAAAGATTCTCCTCCAATTTTAAGGGCAGAAGCTATGGCACACTGTCACTGCAAAGCCTGAAGATCCCCTCACCAGACCTAACAGCAGACCCCCCACAAGCTAAGATAGTAATCTTCACTGACTGCAGATCATTACTGCCAGAATCAATACAAAACACCAGAAATGATATAACAATGATGAATGGGAGATCAGATCTGAGCTTAACATCATCCAAAGAGTCATACAACCATTTGCCCTTCAGTGGTTACCTGCCCATTGTGGAATCGCTGTGTAATGAAAGAGCATGATGCACTTTATCAAGAAGTGGGCAGTTAAAATGGAACAATACATGCCACCCATTGCCCTATCGGGAAGAAAAACCATCATCCACAACAATTGCAAGTAAAAAAAAAATCAGTGGATTGGAGGAATGGTATCTATACCCTGCAAAGATGACCCCAATCCACCATCTAAACAGAATACAAACAGACCAACAATTCTTCCGCCTGAGAAAACTGGTCACTGCAATTACTTTATGGAACATCTCTATCGCCTCAAGAAATCCCACACGAATGAATGCCCATGTGGAACTGAACAATAAAAAAAAATTATCCAGACTCCATGCACACATTCTCCCAGAACTGTCCGAACCCAGATAAATGTGCGACGTGCGACCTGGCCAAAAAGGTGATGAGCTCCAGCCAGAAGCTATGGGGCTGCCGCGCCGACCTGGAAAAGACTGTGGACTTCGTCCTGGCGAGAGGCCTGCAAATTTTGCATGACTACAAACCGAACGCAGAAGAAGAAAGAAAGAAGTGATTGACTATGCCATTGTTAGGAGGAGCTCAATCAAATATTTCTGGATGCAGAGTGGCTGAGGGGCCCAGAGGTTGGAATTGATCACTAGACCTGCTTACAATCAAAAGAACAACTTAAAGAGTTGCCTCAGCCTAGGAGATGTGTGTCCACATCACGCAAGAAACCAAGTAAACGAGCAGGAGAAATGAGCATTAGGACCTACAACTCAGAGAGCCAGAAATTAAGACCAGATATCAGGGGCTTATTGCTGCAGCGGTGAGCAACACAGAAGAACCACCTATGACTTGGAAACCCTCTGGATTAAATTCAAGGATATCATAAAGACAGCTTGCTGCATGCCACGAGTTGGATTTAAGTTTAGAGTGTATGCTCCCTGAGTATGAGGGAAAATACTAAATGATAGATTTTTCTAGTTGAGAAATGATAAGTGAATGTAGTTTAGGTGAGTCTAATTGGTCTCGAGGATGATAACCTAGAATTAAAATAGGTTCCTCGCCAATCGTGACATAAGAAATTGCAATAAACTCACCCCCTCTGACTACCTTTAACAATGCTATTTAGGAGATAAGGTTAAACTAAAACCACAGACATCCACTATGTGAGACAACATTTAAGGGAAATGTATAGTGGGGAAGCTTATCCCAGTCAACATGAATAAGTTCATTAGGCATAAAACAACGAGTACATATCATAGCAGCCATTTCAATATAAATGGTCATACAAATGTTCTGGCGACTATATAGCACATATCTACCTGGAAACTGACTGAACCGCGTCCAAGTTGGAATTTGTTAAAGCACAGTAAACATACAAAGAGTTTCACTGGAACGAAACCTTTTTCTTGGGCCTTCAGTATCTCCAGCTGTATATGATCAAAACAATTTAAGTAACAAAGTTAAACCAAACGGTAGGGTCTTACTACCGTCTAATCTTCGCCTAAGCCGGTGCCACTGCGTCCCGGATGCAAATAAGTAAGAGGGCATGCCTGCCGTTGAGGCTCGTAAGGTAGGCAGTGAATCCCCATAATGCATCGATCATCGGAAAAATTAATCAAAACATGGCTTATTCCTTCGCCTAAAAAACACGAGTAGCTCCACTCTCGCCACACCATCAAGGAGGATAATCATAAACCGGACTGATATTAAATGCTACATAACTGGATTGTACTACTATACAGAACGATATATTCCTAGAGGAACTTATGAACACTATCTGAAGTATAAGATAGGAAGCAATCGCGAGTGTATGCCATACAGTCCCTTAGTCAGAAGGGTGCTTCATAAAGACATAAGCGCGATGGTACCAGTCATATCAACAATCTATATCTTAAACAGACCAACGATGCTCGAAAATACGATGTTACATCAAGGTCCAAACCATAAGGCATCTCAGCAAAAGGAAAAGGGTTCTTGGCATAACTACTGCTGGTGTACGAAATCCGATAGACATAATGAAATACATCTGAGAATGGGTCCTATGACATAGCACTTGTCCGCAGAAACATCACTTCCTTAAAAGGAACGTATCCAATGGTTGGAACTTTGTCCACTTTTAGCGCATTATGGTTGTGAAACTAAAAGCCCTAGGAGAAACACACACCCGCCATTCACGACACCAGCTTCTTTCGGAATCTCACTACAACTCTCTAGGGGCCAACGGAGGATACCTCCGCCAGAAGCAAGGTGTCAAGGATGAATTTAGTTCGAGCTGCTAGCAAAGGAAGGATGGATGACGCCCTAGGACTGAAGTCTATCTATGTACTAGAACAAGAATTACCCAAAAAAAATGCAAAGTTGGAAATTCAGGCCATAAACTAGTGGGGTGAATTTATCGGAAGAATCAAACTAATTTTTATCAGGGGGAAGGGGAAAAGATAACAGATACACTCAACTGACAATGGAAAGGCGACTCCTAATATTCTGCAGTGCGCAGAATCTGGAATCAATGTTATCAAACACAAAGATCATCCATATAATCCAAAACGCGTTATAAACCCCCATCATGCAATTACTAACATCAACAAACAACACTCCCCAAGGGCCACGATTACACAAACCAAACGCAAACTAGATGTACAACCGCTTAAATACATCCATTACATCCCCCCTCCCCCATACACAAACAACACCCAACAAACCACCACCCTCCACAAAAACCAAGAAAAGTAAGTCAGCTGCATCGAACAAACAGGGGGGGGGGGTGCCCCCAATATTGTATCGGGAAATATAAGGCACATCCAACATCCCAATTACCCCCCAAAAATAAGGTTTATTTCCGAAATGCAAAGAGGTCCCCGATTGATACCTCCCCCTCAATGTAAGTAAGTAATACTCCCGCCCTCCCCATTACTGAGTTTACCCCCCCCCCCTCCCCACAAATGCTCCCGCAACCTCAGTAATTACAAAAGATAGCCCCCCCCCCTTCCCCCCTCACCATCATCCCCAATTAATCCCTCCCTCGCCCCCCCCCCCCTTCATATACACAGACCAAGATAAAGTACCCCCCCCCCCCCCCTCCCCCCCCTCCCCCCCCCCCCCCCCCCCCCCCCCTCCCCCCCCCCCTCCCCCTACTGGCAGCCCATTTGCCCTCCCCCCTTCTTCCCTCCTTCCCCCTCTCCCCCTTCCCCCCCCCCCCCTACCAAACAGCCCCCCCCCCACCCCTCCCCCCCCCTCCCCCCCCCTCCCCCCCTGGAATAGCTAATCGTAATCACTAACACAGGACTAATAAAATAACACCTCACCCCGACTATATCAAATCTCACGTCCATCTAACATAACACTCTTACCAACATTAACACCTTAGTGGGGGATTTTTCGGACTGCGTGACGGCAGGCTGGGGTAGACTTTCATTGCTTCAGCCTGTCGGCAACCATGTTTATGCTGAGGAAAAAATGTATATAACCAACCCTCCTATATAATATATCCGATTGCGGGGTTAATGAACAAACACTAATGTCTGTTACTCAGCATTAGATGTTGGAGGGTATCGTAAATCACACGAGTTCTACTGTAATTTCTAACGTTGGTCTCATATATAGATTTATATCTAATGACAAACCCACCCATTCGCACATCTAGTTTCTTCATTTTACCCCCCTACTATTAGCATGAAACAACACACCCCCCCCACTTCTACAGCTTCTCGTGATATATCGATACATATTTTGACCTAAAACATTACACCATCCGCTCAAGCTCACCATAGACTTCAACGTATTAATATTAACACAGCGGCATTTTTCTTTATCAGTTACACTCTTAATAGATCTCAAGCATACATTATAACCAGAATACCGGGGCATAGTATTGACATTGTACCGCTGAGCAACGACCGCTTTAATCACGAGAGGCCTCATGATCATCCTCATGGGAATCAATCATCAAGGATATCTATTCCCGGTCGGCATGCGGCAGAAGCATGTGTGGAATACATCGACTATGGCAAACTCTTCCCACGAGACTTCCATAGTTCTCCATGAGTACGATATATATAAACTATGAGAGATCAAATATGGCAAGAAACTTTATGTTAATAAAGACTTTAATCACATATTCTTCTCCTAATGGGAGACCATGATAGAGAATACTTGTCACTAGTACACACACTAAAAGAAACTATTTGCTATTGTCCCAAAACATTTCTATCAGTGAAGTCCTTCTTCTCTCATTGAAAAGTCTATAAAAAGAAGTACAACAATGCCCAGCTTCCTTCTTCTCATTAATTATCGAGAAGCACTAACAGTATAACATGCACAATTAGCTAACCTTTCATTTCGGCCCATTATCAGGAAAGCTTAGCTATCCGTTGTAAAACATTGTGGCGACCTCTTGCAATGAACAATCATACACAATTCCTCACCTCCCATATATACAAATAAGCGTGTCTGACACCGTGGGATCTCTTTTTATTTTATTGTTATAAATTTATATTATTAATTATTTTTACTAAAAACCATTTTATCTTATGAACCTCTGGTTGCTATTACTTTCTCAAAATGTATATATATTAACTAAATTAAAACTCATGACTCACTTCCCTATGTACATAATTGGTATTCTAAATTTACAAAACCTGAAGAATCTCTCTTTTCTTACACTAAATAAAATAGCAAATATAATACATACATCAATCTCATCAACGATAAATTAAACTTATATAACATAAAACTATTTAATTTAATGTATCATCATTCATATAATTTTATACTAATTTGACAAACACATATAAATTAAATAACGATAGAATTTTATATAATAAAATTTATTAATTGTATCTTTTAAATTTTTTTTTTTTTTGTTATTTCTTATTTATTTTATTTTTTTTATATTTAATTTTTTTTTTTAAAAAAATAAAAAAACCCCACTCC